>JAIWJD010000232.1:0-15472 GCA_022818045.1 Neotoxoptera formosana | reverse complement strand
GGGGCTGTTTGTGGTGGCTGCTGCGGGGTGGTTTGGCTTGGTTGTGGTCTGGTGGTTTTGGTGGTGGGCTGTTGGTTTGTGTTTTGTGGTTTGGGTTTTTGTTTTTTGCTGTGCGTGGTTGCTGTCTTGGTGTGCTGGGTGTGTTTGGCGGGTTTGGTTTGGTTGCTTGGGTTTTGGTTGGTGGTGTGCATGGTGTGGATGGGGTTGGCTGTGGTCTGTGTTGTTGTGGTTGGTTCTGTGGCCTGGGTGTGTGTGGGTGTTGTGGTGCTGCTTTTGTGGGTTGGGGCTGGTGTGTGGGTGGCGGGGTGGGTGTGATGGGCTGTTGGTGGTGTGATGTGTGCATGCTGCTGGTGAGTGTGTGTCTGTGTGTGGCTGGTGGGGCTGTGTGTGTGGTGGTGTGGCTGGCTGTAGTGTTGTGTTGCTGGGGGGGTTTGGGATGGTGTGATGTGGTTTGGGTGTGTGGGTTGTCCTGTGGCTGCTGAGTGCTGGCTGTGCTGGGGTGTGTGGAGGGCTGTTGAGTGTCTGTGCCTGGGTTGCTGGAGGTTGTGTGTTGTGCTGATGGCGGTGGTGCTGGTGTTTGGGTGTGGGTTTTTGGTCGGTGAGTGTCTGTGCTGTGCTGGTGCAGGGCTGCTGGGGCCCTGTTGTGGTGTGTGGGGATGTGGTCTGGTGCTGCTGTGGTTTTGGGTGGGTGTGGTGGTGGTGTGCTTGGTTGGGTGGGTTTTTGGGTGTGGTGTCTTGGTGACTAGTTGTGGGGGTGGTGTCTGGAGTGTGGGGGGGGATGTGGTTGCTTGTGTTTGAGGTGTGTGCTTTGGGGTGTGTGTTGTGGCTGTGTGGGGGTGTGGGTGTTGTGCTTGGGGCTGTGGTGTGGTGTGGGGTGTGTGGGTGGGTGTGCTGTGTGGAGATGGGGTGTGGGATGTGGAGTGAGTGGTTGTGGGTTGTGGTGTGTTGGCTGGGTGTGTGTGCTGGTGTGGTGCTGTGTGTGGGCCTGCTGTGTGTGGTGTGTGGACTGTGATGGTGTGTGCTGGTGTGTGGTGCTGGCTGGGAGGTGGTGTGGTGGTGTGGGTGGGGGTAGGGGAGGGTGGTTGAGGGTGTTGCTGGGGGTGTGTGTGGGGGTTGGGTGTGGGCTGTGGGCTGGTGGTGGTGGGGTGGGGCTGTCTGGTGTGTGGTGGGGGTGGTGCGGTGGGGTGGGTGTGTGCTGGGGTCTGGCTGTGTGTGGGGCTGGTGAGGTGGGTGCTGGTGGCTGGGTGTTTGTGTTGTGGCTGGGGGGGTGTGTTGTGGCTTGGTGTGCTGTGTAGCTGGGCTGTGTGGTGCTGTGGATGGGACCTGGAGGGGGGTGGGTCTGGGTGGCCTGGGGTGCTGGGCTGTGTGGGTGTGTGGGCTGTGGGTTGTGGGGTGGTGTGTGCTGGGTGGTGGCTGTGAAGTGCTGCTGTGGGCTGTGCTGGCTGTGGGTGGCTGGTGATGAGGGTGGGCTGGCCTGGGGCTGGGGGCTGTGGGGCTGTGTGGGCTGCTGGGGTTGTGGGGTGCTGGCTGGGGGGCGGGGGGTGGTGTTGCTGGCTGCTGAGGTTGGGGCTAGCTGTGGGGGAGTGGGTGTGGGCTGGGCTGTGGGTGGGGTGTGTGGGGGGGTGGTGTGGCTGCCTGGCTGGGTGCTGGTGTTCTGCTGTGGCTGTGGGTGTTGTGTGCTGGGTGGGTGTGGGGTGTGCTGGCGGTGGGGGGGGGGTGGGCTGGTGTGTGGGGTGGGGGGGGGTGTGTCTGCTGGCTGGGGGTGGCTGGGGCTGTGGCTGTCTGCCTGGGTGGTGTGCTGTTCTGATGGGGTGTCTGGTGGGGGCTGGGTGCTGTGCTGTGGTTGCTGTGTGGGGGGTGGTGTGGCTGCTGGGGCTGGCTGTGTCTGGGTGTGTGCTGGTGCTGGGTGGTGGGGCTGCTGGGGGGTGTGGGGCTGGCGGGGTGTGGGGTGTGGCTGTCTGCTGGGGTGGGTGGCTGGTGTTGGGGCCTATGCTGGCGCTGGTGCTGGCTGGGGTGTGGTGGGCTGCTGGGTGCTGTGGCTGGTGGGGCTGTGGGTGCTGGTGGTCTGGGGTGTGGGGGTGTGGTGGGCTTGTGGTGGGCGGGCTGTGTGGCTGGGGGGTGGGGGGTGGGCTGGGGGTGCTGTGGGGGGGGCTGGGGTGGGGTGGTGCTGGTGCTGTGGGGGGGTGTGGGGGGGCTGGGGTGTGGTGCTGTCTGGGGGGTGGGGTGCTGGTGGTGGGGGGCTGGCTGGGGCCTGTGGGCTGGGGGCTGGCTGGAGTGGGGGGTGTGGCTGGTGATGGCTGGGTGTCTGGGGGGGTGATGTGGGCTGGCTGGGTCTGGCTGGCTGTGTGTGGGGGTGTCTGCTGGGTCTGTGGCTGGTGGTGGTCTGCTGGGCTGGCTGTGCTGGGTTGGCTGACTGGTGTGTGAGGTGGCTGGGCTGCTGGGTGGTGGGCTGTGGGGGGGTGGGGCTTGTGGCCTGTCTGGGGGTGTGGGCTGTCTGGCTGGTGCTGGTGGGTGGGGTGTGGTGTGGGGGTCTGGGGGGCTGTGCTGCTGGGGGGTGGGGGGTTGCTGGTCTGGGGGTGGGGAGGCTGTGTGCTTGTGCTGTGGGTGTGTGTGCTGGTGGTGGGTTGGGTCTGTGGGGTGGGGTGGCTGGTGGGTGGTGTGGCTGTGGCTGTGGGGGGCTGGCTGGGGGGGTGTGCTGGGCTGATCTGTGTGGGGGTCTGTGCTGGTGGGGTGCTGGGGGCTGGGCTGTGGGCTGGTGTGTGGCTGTGGGGGTGGTGTGGGGTCTGGTGGGGTGTTGGTGGCTGCTGGGGCTGTGTGGGGGCTGGGTGGGTGCTGCTGAGCTGGTGTGGGTGGGCTGGTCTGTGGCTTGTGCTGTGCAGGGCTGTGGGGGCTGGTGGTGCTGGGCTGGGGGTGCTGCTGTGTGGTGTGGGGGTGTGGGCTGGTGCTGTGTGGGTCTGTGTGCTGGGGGGGGGGGTGTGTGCTGGGGGGGCTTGGCTGCTGGTGTGGTGGTGGGTTGTGGGCTGGCTGTGGCTGGGGTTGGTGGTCTGTGCTGGGCTGTGGGGTGTCTGGGGGGTGTGGGGCTGTGGGGGGGGCTGGGCTGGTGTGGGTGTGTGGGGCTGGGGGTGTGGCTGGGGGCTGGGGCTGGCTGGGGCTGTGGCTGCTGGGGGCTTGGGTGGTGGGCTGAGGGGTGTGCTGTCTGGGTGGGGGGCTGTGCTGCTGGTGTGGCTGGCTGGTGCTGGTGGGGTGTGGCTGGGGTGGTGCTGGGGGGGCTGTGGGGGCTGTCTGGGGGTGGCTGTGGCTGTGGTGGGGGGTGGCTGCGTGTGCTGGGTGGTGGTGGAGGGCTGGGGGGGGGGTGGGGGCTGGCTGCTGGGGCTGGCTGTGGTGCTGTCTGTGGCTGTGCTGGTGGTGGGTGTGGGTGGGGGGGGGGCTGGGCTGGCTGGTGGGCTGGTGAGGTTGCTGCTGGCTGGGTGGTTGGGTGGGAGGTGTGGCTGTGGGGTGCTGGGGTGGGTGGTGGTGCTGTGGTGGTCTGGGTGTGTGTCTGGTGGCTGGGCTGTGGTGGGTGCTGGGGGGCTGTGGGTGTGGGGGGTGGGGTGGTGTGGGGGGGGCTGCTGCTGTGCTGCTGGGGGTGGCTGGCTGGGTGTGTGGCTGGGGGGGTGTGGGCTGGCTGAGTGGTGTGGGGGTGTGGTGCTGGGGTGCTTCTGGCTGTGCTGCTGGGGGTCTGGGGTGCTGTGGGGTCTGGTGGTGCTGGGGGGCTGGGGGGGCTGAGTCTGGGCTGTGTGGTGGTGTGGTGGGGCTGTGTGGGGTGCTGGGTCCTGTGGGTGTTGAGCTGTGGGGTGGCTGTGGCTGTGGCGTGTGCTCGTGCTGGGCTGGCTGGTGCTGTCTGTGTGTGGGGGCTGGTTTGGGTCTGTCTGCTGCTGGGGTGCTGCTGGGGTGTGTGGGGTCTGGCTGGCTGCTGTGGGTGCTGTTGTGGGCTGGTGGTGCTGCTGATCTGGGGGGGCTGTGTGGGGGTGGTGTGGGGGGGGGGGCTGCTGGTGTGGGGGCTGGGGTGGCTGTGGCTGGGGGGGGGTGGTGGGGTTGCTGGCTGTGTGTCTGGGATGGCTGCTGGCTGGGGTGGTGGGTGGCTGGGGCTGGGTGTTGGGGGGGTGGTCTGGTGTGGGGTGGGTGTGGGTGTGGTGGGGTGCTGTGTGGTGTGGTTCTGTGAGGGGGGTGTGGGGCTGGGATGGCTGCTGGGTGCTGTGCTGGTGGGGGCTGGTGGGTGGTGGGTGGCTGGGTGCTGTGGTGGGGGCTGCTTGGGTGGGCTGGCTGGTGCTGGTGCTGTGGTGGTGGTCTGGTGTGCTGTGGGGTGTGCTGGGGTGCTGCTGGTGGCTTGGTGGCGGGGGATGCTGGGGGGTGCTGTGGGGTTGGGGCTGGTGGGTGGGGCTGGTGGGGCTGCTGCTGTGCTGCTGCTGCTGCTGGGCTGTGTGGTGGGGCTGGTGCTGGGGTGGGTCTGTGCTGGTCTGGTGGCTGGGGGTGGCTGGCTGGCTGTGGCTGGGCTGTGCTGCTGGCTTCTGGGTGGGGTGGGGGGGTGGTGGTGCTGTGGCTGGGTGGGTGGTGGGCTGGGGGTGGGTGTCTGGGGTCTGTGGCTGTGTGGGCTGGGTGTGGGGGTGGGGCTGGTGGGCTGCTGGGGTGGCTGGTGTGCTTGTGTGCTGTGGCTCTGGGGCTGGCTGGGGGTGGGGCTGGAGCTGGGGGTGCTGGTGGGGGGCTGTGGGTCTGTCTGCTGGGAGGTCTGGGGTGTGTGGGTGTGGGCTGGTGGCTGGGGTGGGGGTGTGTCTGTGCTAGCTGTGGGGGTGGTCTGTTGGGGGTGGCTGGGGCTGTGGCTGGGCTGGCTGGTGGGCTGTGTGGCTGGTGGTGTCTGCTGCTGTCTGGGGGGGGTGGCTGGGGGGTGGTGGGCTGGTGTGGTGGGTGTGGGCTGGTGTGTGGGTGCTGGTGTGGGGTTGGCTGCTGGGTGGTGGGGGGTGGGGTGGGGGTGTGGCTGCTGGTGGTCTGTGGGGTGTGGCTGCTGGGGAGTGTGGGGTGTGCTGGGGGGTGCTGCTGGTGTGGGCTGCTGGTGTCTGGGTGTCTGGGGCTGGCTGGGGTGGCTGTGCTGCTCTGGTCTGCTGGGGGGCTGCTGGTGGGGTGCTGGTCTGGGCTGGCTGGGCTGTGGGGCTGTGTGGTGGGTGGTGTGGGGCTGTGGGCTGTCTGTGGGTGGTGGGGGTGTGGTGGGGGGTGGCGCTGGGTGGGTGGGGGGGGTGTGTGCTGTGGGTGGGCTGGCTGGGGGGGTGCTGTGGGTGGGTGGTGGTGGAGCTGGGTGGGCTGGTGGGGTGCTGTGGGTGTGGGGGGGCTGGGGCTGCTGGGTGGGGCTGTGTGCTGGGGGGTGGTGTGTCTGGCTGTGGGCTGGGGGGCTGGGAGTCTGGTGGGTGTGGCGGCTGCTGGCTGTTCTGTGTCTGGCTGAGCTGTGGGTCTGGGCTGCTGTGGGTGGTGTGGTGGGGGGTGGGGGGTCTGGGCTGGGGTGCTGGGGTGGGCTGGTCTGTGTGGGGCTGTGGCTGTGCTGCTGGCTGGTGGCTGTGGTGGCTGGCTGTGGGGGGGGGGGGTGGGTGGGGTGCTGGGGGGGTGGTCTGTGACTGGTGGGTGCTGTGGGGGGGTTGTGCTGGTGGGGGTGCTGCTGGCTGTGTTTGTGGGTGTAGTGGGGTCTGGGCTTGGTGGCTGTGGGTGATGGGGCTGTGGGCTGGGCTGCGGGCTGTAGGGTGGGGCTGTGGGCTGGTGCTGGTGATCTGGGTGGCTGGTGGGGTCTGCTGGGTGGGTTGTGGGCTCTGGGGGGTGGCTGGTGGTGTGGCTGGCGCTGCATGGCTGTGGTGGAGGGCTGTGCTGGGCTGCTGCTGTGGGGGCTGGGTGGCTGTGTGCTGTGCTGGTGGTGTGTGGGCTCGTGTGGTGGTCTGACGTGGCTGGGTGGCTGGGGTTGTGTGGGGCTGAGGTCTGTGTGTGGTGGTGCTGGCTGGCTGGGGGTGCTGTGCTGGTGTGGCTGTGGTGGGGGGTGGCTGGGTGGTGTGGTGGCAGGGGGGCTGTGGGCTGCTGTTGTGTGGTGGCTGTGGCTGCTGGCTGTGTGTGGGGTGCTGGTGGGGGTGCTGGGTCTTGGGCTGCTGGGCTGGGCTGGTGGTTGGCTGGGCTGGGGGGGGGTGGTGTGCTGTGGCTGTCTGTGTGGTGGCTGTGGGGGGTGGCTGGGCTGGTGGTCTGCTTTCTGGTGGTGTGTGGGTGCTGCTGGGTGGTGCTTGTGGTGGGGGTGTGGGGCTGCTGGGGGCTGTGTGCTGGCTGGTGGGTGGGGCTGGAGTGCTGGGTGGGGTGCTGTGGTCTGCTGGGGGTGCTGGTGTGTGGTGGGGGTCTGGTGGCTGTGGGATCTGTGGCTGGCTGTGGGGGCTGGTTGGGTGGCTGGGTGGCTGCTGCTGGATGGTGGGGCTGGTGGGTGGTCTGGGGGTGGCTGGATCTGGCTTTGGGTGGGCTGTTGGTGGCTTGCTGTCTGGGGTGGGGGTGGGGCTGCTGGTGGCTGGGGTTGGGGTGTGTGGCGCTGGCTGGGCGTGGTGGTGGTGGCTGGGCTGTTGGGGTGCTGCTGCTGGGCTGGGTGCTGTGGGGCTGGGTGGGGGGTGGGGCGGGGTTGTGGCCTGGTGCTGCTGGCTGGGCTGCTGGCTGTGTTGGGTGTGCTGGTGGGGGGTGTGCTGTGCTGGGGGGCTGTGGGTGGGGGGGCTGTGGGGGCTGCTGGGGTGTGCTGGTCTGTGTGTGCTCTGTCTGGGTCTGTGGGTGGTTCTGCTGTTGCGGGCTGCTGTGGGCTCTGGGTGTGGTGGGGGGCTGAGCTGCTTGTGGGGCTGGGGGCTGGTGGGGCTGGGGCTCTGTGGCTGGGGGGGGGGGTGTGGTGGCTGGGGTCTGGGGCTGGTGTGTGGGCTGGGGTGTGGTGGGTGCTGGGCTGTGGGTGTCTGGAGCTGGGTTTGTGCTGGGCTGGGGCTGGTGGTGGGTGGGGGTGTGGTCTGATGCTGGGGGGGGTGTGCTGGGCGGGGGGCTGCTCTGTGGGGGGTGGTGGGTGCTGACTGCTCTGAGGGGCTGCTGGGTGGGGGGGCTGTGGGGGCTTGGTGGGCTGTGTGGGGGGCTGGGGTGCTGGTGGCTGTGTGTGGGGGTGTGGGTGTGGGGGTTGGCTGTGTGTGGGGGCTGGGGGTCTGGTGCTGTGGGGTGCTGGCTGCTCTGGGTGTGGCTGGTGGGGTGCTGGGGGGCTGCGTGGGGGGTGGGGTGTGCTGGCTTGGTGGGTGCTGGCTGTGCTGGGGTGGGGGGGTGCTGGTGGGGGGGGTGGGTGGGGGGGTGGCTGTGGCTGTGGTGGTGCTGAGGGGCTGGCTGGCGTGTGGGTGTGGGGGTGTGTAGCTGTGTTGCTGGTGCTGTGGTGTTGGGAGCTGCTGTGTGGGGGGCTGGCTGGGGGGTCTGGGGGTTGGGTGCTGGGTGTCTGTGTTCTGTGGTGTGTGGGGGGGGCTGGGCTGCTGGTGCTGTGGGCTGGCTGGTGGGGTGTGGCTGGGCTGTGTGGTGTGGGGTGTGGGTGTGGCTGGGGCTGCTGTGCGTGTGTCTGGGGTTGGCTGGTGGGGTGCTGTGTGTGGATCTGGGGGTGGGTGGCTTGTGTGTGGGTCTGTGGTGGCTGGGGGGGCTGTCTGGTGGGGTGGGTCTGGGGGTGGCTGGGGTCTGCTGCGGGGTGGCTGGGTGGGGGGGGGGTGGTGGCTGCTTGTGGCTGGGGGGGGAGTGGGGGAGGCTGGCTGGGTCTGGCTGTGTGTGGCTGGGGTGGGTGTTCTGCTGTGTGGTGGGCTGGGTGTGACTGTGGGCTGCTGGCTGTGGGGTGTGGGTGTGGTCTGGGTCTGGTGCTGGCTGGGGCTGGCTGTGGGGCTGGGGCTGTGGGGGGGGGTGTGGGGTGTGGGGTGGTGCTGGCTGTGGCTGGGGCTGGGGCTGGGGGTGCTGGTGGGGTGTCTGCTGTGGTGTGGTGGGGGTGGTGGGCTGGGGCTGGCTGCTGGGGGGGGTGTGATCTGTGGTGTGTGGGTGGGTGGCTGTGTGTGGTGTGCTGGGGGGTGTGCTGGGGCTGTGTGGGGCTGCTGGTGGCTGGGGGTGGGGTCTGCTGAGGGTGTGGTGTGGGGTCTGGTGGTGGGTGCTGGTGGGTCTGGCTGGTTCTGGGGTGTGGCGGGTGTGTGCTTTGTGGAGCTGGTGGTGTGTGGGGGCTGCGCTGCTGGCTGGGCGGTGGTGGGTGGGCTGTGGTTCTGGGTGGGCTGGGTGGAGCTGCTGGCTGGGGTGGGCTGTTGGTCTGGTGTGTGGGGTGGTGGCTGCTGTGTGGCTGGGCTGTGGTGGCGGTGGCTGTGGTGGTGCTGGGGGGGCTGCTGTCCTGTGGTGGTGGGCTGGTGGGTGCTGTGTCGAGGTGTGGGGGTGCTGGCTGGGCTGTTCTGCTGGGGTGTGGGGTGGGGGTGGGGTGGGTGGGCTGTGTGTGTGGGCTGGCTGAGTCTGGCTGTCTGGCTGGCTGGGGCTGTGGCTGTGTGTGGCTGTGGTGGGTGGCTGCTGCTGGTGGTGGGGTTTTGGTGTGGGTCTGGGTGCTGGTGGGTGGGGGTGGTGCTGGGCTGGTGCTGGGTGTGTTCTTGGGCTGCTGGGGGGGCTGGGTTGGTGGCTGGTTGTCTGCTGTGTGGGGGTGGCTGTGGGTGGGTGCTGGGGCTTGGTGGGTGTGTTGTGGTGGTGGGTGGCTGTGGGGTCTGTCTGCTGCTGGGCGGCAGTCTGGTGTGGTGCTGTCTGGGTGTGGTGCTGGCGGGGGTGCTGGGGCTGGGTGGGCTGGGGGGGTGGGGTCTATGGGTGGTGGGCTGTCTGGGGGGTTGACTCATCTGCTGTTGTGGCGCTGGGGGTGCCTGCTGTGGGTCTGGGGGGCTGGTGCTGGGGTGTGGGAGGGCTGTGGGGTGCTGGGTGGGTGTGCTGGTTGCTGGTGGTGTGGCTGCTGGGTGGCTGGGGGGGCTGGGCTGGTGTGGGGCTGTTGGGGTGCTGCTGGGGTGGGCTGTTGCGGGACTGGCTGGGGGGCAGGGGCTGCTGGCTGGGTGTGCTGGTGTTGTGGGCTGTCTGGTGCTCTGGTGGGGGCTGCTGGGGTGGTCTGGGGGTGGGTGCTGTCTGTGCTGGGCTGCTGGTCTGGCTGTGGTGGTCTGCTGGGGTGGGTGTGGCTGCTCTTGCTGGGGAGCTGGGGGTGGTCTGTGTCCTGGTGGCTGGCTGCTGTGGGTGGGGTCTGCTGGGTGGTGGGGGCTGTCTGGTGTGTGGTGGGCTGGGTGTTGTGTGGTGCTGGGTGTGGGGAGGGCTGTGTGGATGTGATGCTGTGTGTCTGCTGGGGTCTGTGCTGTGCTGCTGGGGTGGGGGTGGGGGGGGGTCTCTGCTTGTGGCTGTGCTGGGGCTGGAGGCTTCTGCTGGCTGGCTGTGTTTGGGGGTCTGTGGGGGCTGTGGGGTGCTAGGGTGCTGTGCTGTGGTGACCTGTGGTGGGGGTGGGGCTGTGGGGGTGGCTGGGGCTGGGTGGCTGTGGTGGATGTCTGGTGTGGTGCTGGTGCTGTGGGTGGGTCTGGGGGGGGCTGCTGTGTGGGGGCTGGTGCTGTGGCTGGGGGCTGGGGGTGGCTGGTGGTGCTGGGGGCCTGTGTTCTGTGCTGTGGGGCTCTGTGGGTTCTGGGGGGGGGGGCTGCTGGTGGAGTGGCTGGGGTGGTGGTGGGGCTGGGCTGCTGGGGCTGGCGGCTGGTCTGGTGCTGGGGCTGGTGGTGGACTGATTGGTGTGGGGGTCTGGGGTGGTCTGTGGTGCTGGTGGTGCTGTGTTGGGCTGGGGGGGGTCTGGACGGGCTGTCTGGGGGTGTGTGGGCTGGTGGTGTGCTGGTGTGGGGGTGGGGCTGGTGTCTGCCTGGGTGCTGGCTTGTGGGCTGGAGGTGGGCTGATCTGGCTCTGGGGTGCTGGTGGTGCTGGGTCAGGTGTGGCTGCTGAGGTGTGGCTTGCTGGGCTGCTGTGATGCTTGTGTTGTGCTGGGAGCTGGCTTGCCTGGTGGTGTGTCTGGGTGAGTGGGTCTGGGGGCTGTGGGGGGCTGGCTGGGCTGCTGGGGTGTGGCTGGCCTTGGTGGCTGTGTGGGGGCTTCTGTGGTGCGCTGAGTTCTGGCTGCTGGTCTGGTGCCCCTGTGTCTGGGCTGTCCTGGACTGGTGGGGGCTGGGGGCTGGTGCTGCTTGGGGGGGAGGTCTGGTGTGGCTGTCTGGTGTCTGTGTGTATGTGTGGGCTGGGGTGTGCTGTGCGGGTGCGGTTGGCTGAGTGCCTGGTGATCTGGGTCTGGTGGGTCTGTAGTGGGTGTGTGGTGGGGCTGTGGGTCTGTGGGGGTTCCTGGTCGGGTGGCTGGGCTGTGCTGTGCTGTGGGGGGCTCTGGGGCTGTGTAGTGCTGTGGGGCTGGGCTGTGAGTCAGCTGGGGGTGCTGGGTGGCTGCTTCTGGCTCGGGGTCTGATGGTAGTGGTGCCCTGGTGCTGTGCTGGTGAGCTTTCGTGGGGGTGGACTGGTGCTGGGGTGCTGGTGCTGGTGCTGTGTCTGGTGGGGTCTGCTGTGGGCTGGTGGGCTCTGTGCTGTCCTGTGCAGGGGATCTGCCTGGGTGCTGCTGAACTAGGTGGCTGTCTGGGGGCTGCTGTGCTGGGGGGGTGTGGCTGGCTGGGTGTGGCTGCTGTCTGGTGTCTGTGCTGCTGATCTGGGTGTTCTGCTGGTGGGGCTGGAGGGGGGTGTGTCTGGGTGGTGTGGCGGCTGTGTGCTGCTGTGGTGCAGCTGGACTGGTGGTCTGGGTGGTCTGGGGGTTGCTTGGGCTGGGCTGCTGTGCTGGGCTGACTGTGGCAGGGCTGAGGGTCTGGCTGGGGCTGGTGTGCTGATCGGGCTGGGGGTGTGCTGGGTCTGGTCTGGTGTGGTGGATCTGGCTGTCTGCTGCTCTGGGGCTGCATGGGGCTTGGTTGTTCTGTGGTGGCTGCTGCTGTGGGGGGTCTGGGCTGGGGTGATGGGCTGCTGGGAGTGTGGGTGGTCTAGGTGGGCTGGGGGCTGCTGCTGTGTCTGCGGGGGCTGGTGGGTGCTGCTGCTGCAGGGTGGTGGGGGATTCTTGGCTGTCTGTGCTGGGTCTGGCTGCTGGAGGGTGTTTGGGTCTGTGCTGGTGTCTATCTCTTGAGCTGGGGCTGTGGGCCTGGCTGGCTGCTGGGTCTGGGATGTGGCTGGCTGTGTGGACTGTCTGGCTGTGTTTGGCTGGCTGTGCTGTGTCTGTGGTTGCTGGTGCTGTGGCTGTGGCTGAGGTGCTCCGGGCTGTGTGTCTTGTCTGTGTGGTCTGGGTTTGGCTGTGTGCTGATGGGGTGTGCTGTCTGTGCTAGGCTGGTGGCTGGTCTGTGGCATCTGGGTGGTTCTGGGCTGCTGGCCTGGGGCTGTCTGCTGTGGGACTGGCTGTCTGTGTCTGGGTACTGTGACTGGTCTGGCTGTGAGTGTGGGATGGTCTGTCTGGCTGTGTTGCTGTGCTGGATGGCTGGAGGCTGGGTCTGCTGGCTCTGCGCTTCTGTTGTGGGCTGGGGTGCTGGTGGGGTCTGGTGGGGCCTGTGGCTGGGGGTGTGTGTCTAGGTGGGCTGTGCTGCTGGCTGGAGGTCTTGGGCGGTGGGGGTGGGCAGTGGGCTGCTGTGGCTGGGGGCCTGTGGGGTGGTCTGGTGGCTGGGCTTGGTGGTGGTGGGGGTGGTTTGTCTGGGTGGGGCTGCCTGCTGTGGAGGGGCTGGGGGTGTCTGGACTCTGTGGTGTTGAGTGGGGTCTTGGGCCCCTGTGGGTTGTGTTGCTGGTGGGGCTGGGGCTGCTGGGGCTGGGGGCTGTGGGTGGTGTGCTGGTGGGGGGTCTGGTTGGCTGGGCTGGGGGGGTGGGGATGTGGGGGTGCTGGCTCTGGTGCCTGGGTGGGCTGGCTGTGGATCTGCTGGGGGTGCTGGCTGCTGTCTTGTGGGGTGGATGGTGGGTTGGTGTGAGGCTAGGTGGGTCTGGGGGGGGTCCTAGGGCCTGGGGGTGGTCGTGGTGGCTGGTTGGGGACTGCTGTCTGCTGTGGCTGGGGTACTGGTGCTTGGCTGTGTGTGGCTGGGGCTGTCTGTTCTGCTGCTGTGTCGTGTCTGGGGTGTGGCTGGGCTGTGTGCTGGGCTGTGGTGCTGTCTGCTGTGCTGGTCGGTGCATGCGTGGTGGGTCTGCTGGTGGTGTGTGGGGCTGTGTTGCTGGGCATCTGGTGGCTGGTGGGGGTGGGCTGGGGGTGTGGATTGGGTGGATCTGGCTGGACTGGGGTGCTGATCTGGGGTGCTGGCTGGGGGGGCTGTGGGGCTGTGGTGGGTCTGGGGTCTGGCTGTGGGGGTCTGGGCTGGTGTCTGGGCTGTGCTGCTGCATGGGGTAGCTGGATCTGGGGTTCTGGTGCTGGGCTGTGGGGGACCTGCTTCTGGGGGCTGGGGGTGTCTGTGGCAGGTGGGGTGGCTCGGGTGTGGGGGGTGTGTGCTGCTGTGTGCTGGAGACATCTGAGAGCTGGGGGTGCTTCTGCTGGCTGTGTGCTGGATGTGTCTGTGGCCTGTCTGGGTGCTGTGTGCTGGGCTGCTGGGTGCTGGTGCTGCTGTCTGGTGGGGGGTGCTGGAGTCTTGTGTGGGGGTGTCTGGCTGGTGTGGTGGGCTGGGGGGGTCTGTGCTGCTGGGGGGGTCTGGTGCAGTGGTTCTGGTGGTAGGGTGGTCTGTGGGTCTGGGTGTGATGTGGGGGCGGTGGTCTGTCTGGACTGGCTGATCTGGTGGGGGTGGTTGTGGGCTGGGTCTGGACATGGCCTGGTCTGGGCTGTCTGGGGGTGGTGTGACTGGGTCTGCTGGTGTCTGGCTGCTGGTGTGTGCTGAGTCTGGTGGGTGCTGGGCTGTCTGCTGGCTGTCTGTGCTGTGGTCTGTGCTGGTGGCTTGGTCAGTGGCTGGGGGTCTGGGGTGCTGTGGGGGTGTGCTGTGTGGTGGTGCTGTGGTGCTCAGTGTCTGTCTGGTGGGAGCTGGTTGGGTGGGGGGGTGCTGGTGATCTGGTCTGCTGGTGGTGGCTGGGTTCTGGCTCGGGGGGGTGGTGTGGGTCTTGGTGGGCTGGGTCGGGGCTGTGGGTGGGTGTGTGGGTCTGCTGTTGGGGTCTGGTCGCGTGGTGGTGGCTGTCTGGCTGGGTTGTGGCTGGTGGGCTGGGGGACTGTGGTGTCTGGGTGGTGGGGGGGGTGTGGGGTCTGGTGTGCTGTGTGGGTGCTGGGGATGTGGGGTGGGTCGGTCTGTGCTGTTTGGGGGCTGGGGCTGGGGGGGGGGCTGGCGGCTGGGGGCTGGTCGGATGTGGGGATCTGTGTGTGAGAGCTGGTGCGGAGGTGGGCTGTGGTGGGGGGGCTCGGGGTGGACGGAGCTGGTGTCTGGGGGCTGGCTGGTGTCTGGGTCTGGGTCTGGCCTGGGGGCCTTGGTGGGGATGTGTCTTGGTGTGGTGGAGTGAGGGGGGGCTGGGGGGCCTGTGCAGGTGTCTGCCTGGGGGGGGCATCTGGGGGGGGTGGGTTGTCTGGCCTGGGTGCTGCGGCTGGTGGGGGGGTCTGCTAGTGGTGGCTGGGGGGTCTGTGCTGGGGTGGGGGGGCTGTGGTCTTTGCTGGGTGTGCTGTCTGGTGGGCTGACTGGGTCTGGGGGCTGTGGGCTGTGTGAGTGGGTCTGGTGGGCAGCTGGTGTCGGCTGGCTGGTGTGGTGGTGTCTGGGTGGGGTGGGTGGGGGTCTGGCTGGTGAGCTGCAATCTGGGGGGATGGGCTCTGGGGGGGCTGCTGTGGTGCTGGGTGGGGGGCTGCTGCATGGGTGCTGGAGCTGGTTGGCTTGTGCTGGGGGGTGGGGGTGCTGGTGTGTGTGTGTCTAGGGGCTGGCTGTGGGTTCTGTTGGCTGGTGTCTGGGGTGGGGTGTGCTGGTGGGGGGTCTGGGCTGGGCTGGGGAGTGCCTGGGTGGGGGGTTGGTCTGGGTGGCTGGGTGTGGTGGGGTGGGTGGTCTTGCTGGTGTGTTGCTGGGGGTGTACTGGGTGCTGAGGGCTGGTCTGGCGGGGTGTGTTCTGGTGGTTTTCTGGCTGTGGGTCTGCTGGTGTGGTGCTGGGGCTGGCAGCTGGTTTCTGGTCTGGGGTGGTCCTGGTTGCAGGATGTGGGTCAGTGGCTGGGTGCTGCTGCTGGGCTGCGGGCTGCGTTGCTGGGGTGTGTGCTGTGGGTGCTGGTGTGTGTGTGGGGGGGGGGCTGCTTGTCGGTTCTGGCTGGTCTGGTGCTGGCGGTGCTGGGGGGCGTGGTGTGGGCTGGTGGGGTGGTGCTGCTGCTGTGGCTGTCTTTTGTCCTTGGGTTCTGTGTGGGGCTGGAGGGTCTGTGTGGTGGGGGGGGTGGGGGCTGTGGGGGGTGTGTGCTGTGGCTGGGGCCTGTTCTGGCTGCTGGGGAGGCTGTGCTGGGGCCTGTGGGGGGGGGGTGGTTTCTGGGGGTCTGGGATGGGTTGCTGTGGGGAGGGGGGCTTGGCTGTTCTGCTTTTGGTGGTGTGTTGGGGGGGTTTGCTGGGTGGGGGGCTGTGGTGGATGTGTGGCTGTGTGTTTTGGCTTGGTGGGTGTGTGTGTGGTGGTGTTTTTGTGATGCTGTGGGTGTTGCTGGGCTGGGTGGTTGCTGCTGTTGTGTGTGTGTGTTGTGGGTGTTTGTGTGTGTGTGTTTGGGGTGGTGGTGGCTGGGGTTGGGGTGTGTGTGGTGGGTGCTGTGGTTTTGCTGTTGGCTTTGGGTGTTTGGGTGCTGTTTTTGGGTTGTGGGGGGGTTTGCTGGTTTTGGCTGGTTGGGTTGGCTGGTGGGGCGGGCTGCTGTGCTGTTGTTTTTGGTTTTTTGGGGTGGTGTGCTGGTGGCTTTTTTGTGTTTGTTGTGTTTTGTGTGGGGGTGGTGTGGGGTGTTGGCTGTGGGTTTTTGTTGTGGGTTGTGTGGTGTTTTGGGTGCTGTGCTGTGTGGTGCGCTTGTGTGTGGGGTTTGGTTGTGGTGTGTGCTGGGGTGTGTTCTTTGCTTTTTGGGGTTTTGTTCTTTTGGGGGCTGCTTGTTGGGTTGTTGCTTGGCTGTGTGGTTTGTTGTGGCTGTGTTGTTTGCTGTGTTTTGCTGCTTGGGTGTGTGTTGTGTGAGGTGTTTGGTGTGTGTGTGGTTTTGTTTTGTGGGGGGTGTGTTTGGTGTGTGGTGTTGCTGTTGTGCTGGGCGGGTGGTGTTGTGGGCTGTGGTCTGGGGGTGTGTGTGGCTGTTTTTGCTGTGGGTGGGTGTTGTTGGGTGGTTGGGTTTGCGGGCTGGTGTGTGTTTTGTGTGTTTGGTTGTGCTTCTGTGGTGT
This sequence comes from Neotoxoptera formosana, assembly GCA_022818045.1. Taxonomy (NCBI): domain Eukaryota; kingdom Metazoa; phylum Arthropoda; class Insecta; order Hemiptera; family Aphididae; genus Neotoxoptera; species Neotoxoptera formosana. Next base: position 83 of record JAIWJD010000232.1, on the reverse strand, counting down.
GTGGTGTGGCGGTGGGGTGTTGTGTTTGTTGTGGTGTGTGGTTTGTGGGGTGGTGCGGGTTTTGCTGTTGGGGGGGTGGGGGT
>JAIWJD010000231.1:0-15533 GCA_022818045.1 Neotoxoptera formosana | reverse complement strand
ATAGTTTAGATTTTAGGTTACTAATTGTAATATTTAGTTTTTTTCTAGTTTAGTAGTTAGATTTAGTGTTTAGTTATTATTAAGTAGTTATACCTTTTTGTGTTTAGTTAGTTTATTAGTTTTTAGTTTAGTAGACTATAGTTGTATAGTATGCTTACAGTAGTTTTATCTTAAGTTTAGCTATATTAGTACTAGTTTGTGCTAGTCTAGGTTAGTATTTTTTTTTATAGATCTATTATATCTAGTTCTCTAGTTTATCTTCAGTCTAGTCTAGATAAATATTTAGATAGTAGTGAGTTATAGCATTGTATTAGTTTATAGTATTAGTAGTTAATAGTATAGTTTTAGTATATTAGTAGTAGTATACATTAGTATATTTCTTTTATATTGTTTATAGTCGTTTAGTGCGTTAGTTTTTAGATGTTTCTATTTATATGTGTATTATAGACTTATATTTTAGTGTTTACTTTAGTTAGATTTAGTTTTATTAATAGTTTCCTAGTAGTTTAGTTCTTAGTAACTATAGTTATATTATAGTTAGATCAGTCTTTTTATATAGCTCATTATCTTAGTTTAGTTGTAGTTCGTTTAGTTAGTTTAGTTCTTAGTTTGTTTCTAGTTTAAGTTTATATTTAGTTTGTAGTTGTTGTTAGTTAGTTAGATAGTAGTTATAGGGTTAAATTTGTTAGTTAGTTTTAGTTTAGGTCTTTAGTAGGTTAGTAGTAATTTATAAGTTTTTTTATTATAGAATAGTTCGTTAGTATTTTAGTTTAAGTTTGTCTTTAGTTTATTAGTTAGTCCTAGTTACTTTACTCGTTTAGTTTAGTTTTAGTTATATAGTTAGATTAGTGTTGAGCTAGAGTTAGTAGTTTTGTATTAGATTAGTTAGTGTTACGTATCTTAGCTAGTCTCTGGTTAGTTCTAGTTAGTATTATTATAGTTAGTATAGTTAATTAGTTATATCTTTAGTTATGTTATATAGTTTAGTATTAGTTTTAGTTAGTAGTATTAGCTAGTTAGTAGATAGTAGTAGTCAGTATAGTAGATAGTATATTTTTTACTACTAAGTTGTTTAGTTTAGGTTTATTAGCTTAGTATAGTTAGATAGTGTAGTTTAGTCTAGTTTTATCTTAGTATTTAAATAGTTTGTTAGTTAGTTTGTATTAGTCTAGTTTAGATAGTTTAGTTAGCGTTTATAGTTTGTTTTATTAGATTTTATTAGTTAGTAGATAGTAGTCCTAGTTAAGTAATAGTTATAGTTAGTAGTTCTAGTGTACTAGTTAGTTAGTAGTTTAGTAGTTTAGTATTTTTTAGTAGTATATTAGTTGAGTTTTAGTAGTTAGTAGTGTTTTATTTCGTTTGCTAGTATAGTTTAGTTAGTTTAGGTAGTAGTTTTTTTTATTAATTAGTTTTTAGTCTAGCTAGTTAGATATTAGTTATTTTTTGTTTTACGTTATGTTTAGTATGTTTTAGTTAGTTTACTAGTTGATTAGTTAGTTAGTTTAGTTAGTTTAGTTGTTGTATCTAGTATTAGTTTGTTTATAGTTTCTTTTTACTAGTTAGTAGTTAGTTAGTTAGTTTATTTATAGTTAGATAGTTAGTTAGTTTAGATATTCGTAGTTTGTAGCTATTAGTCTTTATAGTTTTATTTATGTTGTATGTTTAGTCTAGATTTAGTTTAGTCTAGTAGTAGTTAGTTAGTTCATATTCTATAGTTAGTTTTTGTTATGTAGTTTCTATAGTTTAGTATAGTTTGGTTGATAGAGGTAGTTTTAGTTAGTTTTAGTATAGTTTATACTTAGAATTTGTTAGTTAGTATAGTAGTCTTTTATTAGTGTTTGTCTATAGTTAGCTATCAGTTTTAGTTTTTGTAGTTTGTTTTTAGTTTAGTATTCAGTGTAGTTAGGCTATTTTAGTTAGTTTAGTTAGTAGTAATTTAGGAAAGTTAGTTAGAATAGTTTTATTCATAGTTAGTTACGAGTCTAGTTTAGTAATAGTTATTAGTTAGATTGTTAGATCCTGACTTTGTTTAGTGGTTAGTTAGATAGTTACTTATCAGTTGTTTATTAGTTCTAGTTAGTCTACTCTTAGTTAGTTATTGTTTTAGTTAGTTAGTTAGTATAGTTGTTTAGTCTACAATAGTAATAGTAGTTAGTATTGTTATTAGTTTTCAAAGTTATTGGTAGTTATAGTGTGTAGTTCATATTTGTATTACCTAGTCTCTCTTATAGTTTAGGTAGTTCGTACTAGTGCTTAGTATTTTTAGTTTTTTATAGTTATTATAGTGTTTTTAGTTAGTTAGGATTTAGTCCTAGATTTTGTTATAGTTTAGTGTATTTATTGTAGTTAGGTAGTAGTTATGTAGTCATTATCTAGCTAGTACTATACTTTAGTTTTAGTACTTTAGTATTTAGTATAGTATTTTTAGTATATTTAGTTAGTACTTTATTGTTAGTTATATATTATTAGTCTCTAGTCTTTATTTAGTTGTTAGTTATATTTATTTAGATAATAGTTAAGGTTAGTTTATAGTGTTTTGTTAGTTAGTTTTTGTCAGTTAGTTTAGTTTCTAGATAGTTGTCTAATATCTAGCTAGTTAGTTAGGTTATAGTCTAGTACGTAGGTCTTAGTTAGTTTTATCTTTATAGTATCAGCAATTATCAGTTTTGTAGTAGTTTTATTCTTTTAGTTAGTTTCCTGTTTACCTTTATTTTATTTAGTTATCTAGTTTTAGTAGCCCCCTTGTTTTAGCTAGATAGATTTAGTTATTTAGTGGTAGCTTTTGTAGTCTTTTGTTAGTCTTGTTGTTTTTTATTAATTTGGTTAGCTTTAGTCGTTAGTTCAGATTTGTTATATATAAGTTAGTATCATAGATAAATTAGTTAGTTAGTCTAGTTTGTTTTGTTACACTTAGTAGTAGTAGTTTTATATTGTTATAGTTAGTATATTTTAGTTAGTTGTTTTAGCTTGAGTTTTATTGTTAGTTAGTTAGTTTAGCGTAGTTTTACTTTTAGGTTAGTTAGTTGTATTTTAGTTAGTAGTAAGTATACTGTTAGCCTAGTTAGTTTGTAGCTTAGTTAGTCTCTGTAGTTCTGATTAAGTATCTTTGTTCATATTTTTAGTTGTACTTAGTTAGTAAGCTAGATAGTATTAGTAGATATATTAGTTTAGTCCTTTAATAGTGTTTTTTATAAGTTTTACTAGTTTTTAGTTTAGTTTAGTTAGTTTAGTTTTATAGTAGCCTACTTGTTACTTAGCTTAGTTTTGTATAGTTAGATCATATTATATTAGTAAGTTTAGTAATTATATAATATTGTATAAGTAGTTGAGAGTTTTGTCTAATTATAGTTTAATAGTTGAGTTTATTTTTGTTTTAAGTGTTTAGTTAGTCTAGTTTATATAGGTATAGTATAGTTAGTCTATAGTATAGTTATAGATTAGTTAGTAGATTTAGCCCTTAGCCTATTAGTTAGTAGTGTAGTATAGATTGTCTTTTATTTGCCTAGTTAAGGTCTATTAGTGAGTTAGCCTAGTTTTTTAGCTTTTATAGAGTTGTAGTTAGTATGTTAGTTTCTAGTATATTATTTGTATAGTTGTATTAGTAAGTTATAGTAGTAGTTTAGTAGCTAGCATTGCTTAGTTTATCTGTTTTGATAGTCTCTTAGTTCTTATTGTTTATTTTGATCTATTTAATAGTGTCTAGATTAGTTATATTATAGTTTTAATATTATCTAGTTCATTTTTTAGTTAGTATTAGTAGTTTAGTTAGTTCGTAGTTGATAGTAGTTAGTTTATAGTTGTAGTTAGTTTATGTTTTACTTGTTAGTATTGTAGTTAGTTAGTATATTAGTATAATAGTAGTAGTAGTTAGTTTTACTTTTCAGCTTAGGTCGTTAGTAGCTTGTTTTTGTTGTTAGTAGTTAGTTATAGTTTAGCTAGTTAGTCATATTCATTAGTTTTAGTTAGTAGTTTGTCTCTTTTTGTTTATAGTCCAGAGTTATAGGTTATTTTTAAGCGGTAGTTATAGTACTAGTAGTTATAATAGTTAGTGTCTGTCTAGTTAGTTCTATTTTTACGTGTTATAGTTAGTTTTATTAGTTAGTCTAGTCCCATAGTTTAGTTTGTTTAGTTTAGTTATAGCTTATAGTTAGCTTTATTTTAATTTCTTAGTTCTTAGTTCAGTAGTACATTAGTAAGCTATAGTACTTCTAGTTAGTTAGTATAGTTTTAGTATTAGTTGTATAGTTAGTCATAGTTATAGTTTTTGTATATAATTTTTAGTATCTAGTTAGTATATTAATAGTATATATTAGTTAGTTTAGTACGCTATAGTTTATTCTTAGTTATTTTTAGTAGTCCCATTGTTTTTTAGTAAGTAGTTAGTAGTAGTTTAGTTTAGCATTAGTCTTTAATAGTTGTAGTTATACTTTTGTCTTATTAGTAGTTTGTTAGTTTATTACTAGGATAGTTTTTACTTAGTTGTTACTTTATACCTAGCTAGTTTAGTTCTAGTTGACTACTAGTATAGTTTAGTTTGTATCATCTTCTAGTGGTAGTATATATTTGTAGTCTTTTATATAGTATTTTTTTGTATATAGTAGTCATAGGATAGTTAGTTAGTAGCAATAGTTAGTGTAGTTAAAGTTATAGTTACTAGTTGTGTAGTAGTTGTCATAGACTATTTCAGTTAGTTTATTAGTTAGTTCTTTAGTATAGCTATAGTATTAGTTATTTAGTATCGTTTATTGTTAGTTAGTTAAAAGGGAGTTTAGTGTAGTTAGTTTTGTCTTTAGCTAGTTAGTTTTATTTAGTTAAGTCTATTATATATAAGTCCTAGTTCTAATATAGTTAGTCTTAGGTCTAGTAAATAGTTAGTTGAGTTAGTTATAGTTGTAATTATAGTAGTTTAGTTTAAGCTTAGTTTAGTTAGTTAGTTTTAGTAGTTATTAGTTAGTAGTTGAGTTTAATTTAGTTAGTATTATAGATTGTTAGCTTTGGTTAGTTAGTAGTCTAAGTTCGTTTATAGAATTCTTAGTCCCTTTAGTTAGTTCTAGTTAGAATTAGTTATTAGTGTATTTAGTTAGTATAGTAGTTTTTAGCTTATCTAGGTTGTAGTTAGTAGTTAGTTTACTATATTTGTAGTTAGTTTTTAGTTATGTTTTCAGTTAGATTTTTAAAGTTTTATAGTTGTAGCTTAGTGTTCTAGTCTTATAGTTAGTTACTTGATTTTTAGTTATTAGTAGTTATAGCCTGTTTAGTATAGATAGTTGGTTAGTAGTTTTGTTACTGTTGAACATTTAGTTAATTGTTAGTTGTTCTAGTATGAGTGTTCTAGTTATAGTTTTAGTTTAGTTTTAGTTAGTTACTTTAGTACTAGATAGTAGATTTATTTAGTTAGTAGTTATAGATATATACTTATTATTCTTTATACAGCTTTTATAGTTAGTATATAGTTTTAGTAATTAGTGTTAGTATATAGCATTATAATAGTTAGTAGTTTTTTTTTTTGTTTAGTATTTTAGTTTAGTATTTCATAGTTATGTGTAGTTTAGTTTTATAGTAGTATAGTAGTTAGTTAGTATAGTTAGTAGTTTAGTAGAGTTTTTAGTTTAGCTAGTTTAGTTATTAGTAGTTTGTTATACATTAGTAGTTTTTTAAGAGTTAGTTACTTGTATATAGTAGTTTTAGTTAGTTGAGTTATACTCAGTTTGTATAGTAGTTATAGTTAGTTTTGTAGTCTAGTTTAGTTTAATAGTAGACTTTTTATTGTTTGTTAGTGATTGTAGTTTAGTTCCTAGTTTAGTTAGTTAGTTTTGTTTTAGTTTTTTTCAGTTTCGTCTATTAGCTATAGTTTCGATTGTTTAGTTAGATTAGTTAGTATAGTATAGGTACTTAGTTTATCGTAGTTATATAGTAGTTTTAGTACTAGTATATAATAGTAGTAAGTTAGCTAGCTAGTTTATGTACTTAGTATTATTTAGCTAGTTATAGTTTTATTTAGTCATATTCTAGTCATAGTTTGTATTAACTATATCAGCCTTATAATCATTTAGTATTAGTATATAGTTTATAAGTTAGTTTAGATTTACTTAGTTATTTAGTACATTATTAGTGTTTACGTAGTAATCTATAGTTAGTAGATTTAGTTGTATTTTTTAGTAGTAGTCTTAGTTATCTAGTGTTAGATAGTTTTTTCCATGTTTAGCTAGTAGTTAGTATTTATTATTAGTTTTTAGTTTATATTAGGGTTTTTTCTAGTTAGTATGTTAGCCTAGTTATTATTAGTTTTACTAGTTGTTAGTAGTTAGTAAGTATTTTAGTTATTAGTTTATAGTTTTAGATAGTTTAGTTTTAGCTTTAGTTAGTTAGTTATTATGATTAGTTTAGCTTTTTTAGTTTAGTTTTTAGTACGAGAAACTAGTCTTTGTTGAATATTAGGATAAAATAGTAGTTTGTTTGTTAGTTTAGTTTTTAGTTATAGTCTTTAGCCATTTAGTTAGTTAGTATTAGTTTATTAGTATTATGTAGTTTAGTCATAGTATAGTTAGTTTAGATCTAAGTAACTTCATTATAGTAGTTCTAGTTAGATAGTAGTTAGTAGTAGTTATTAGTTTTAGCTATTTGTATAGTCTTAGTGGTCTATTGTTAGTTATAGTTAGTTTTCCTTTTAGATAGTTATAGTTAGCTAGTATAGTTAGTTTGTGAGTGGTAAGCCTAGCTTTTTAGGTTAGTAGTGTTAGTTTTAGATTTTAAATTAGTTTTAGTAATAGTTTAGCTTTGGAGTTTTTACTTTTTTTAATAGTAGGTGAGTTATTAGACTAGTTCTAGCTTATGTAGTTGTTTATAGCGAGTTTTGCTTCTAGTTAGTTTTTTAGTGTATTTAGTTAGTACCCGTAGCTATTAGTTCTATTGTTTATAACATATAGTAGTTAGTTTTATATGTCTTAGTACATAGCTTTAGTTTAGTTAGTTAGTTTAGTGTTTAGTCATAGTATAGTTTAGTTTATTAGTAGTCTTATTAGTTAGTTTAGTTTAGGTTTAGGTTTTTTATTAGTTTTAATGTAGTTGGTATTTATGTTAGTGTGTATATTATAGTTTAGTATCTTATCATATAGTTTAGTTTAGTCTGTTTAGGAGTTCCCTAGGTCCTTAGTTAGAAATTTGTAGTATTATTAGATAGTTATTTCAGTTTGCTAGTAGTTTGTTTTTTGTAGTAGTTTTTTAGATTTTGTAGTAGTTTAGTTGGTATTTTTAGTAGTATACTACTTGTTTCTCAGTATAGTCTACTAGTTTGTTTTGTTTGTTTAGTTACGAATAGCTATAGTACAGTTGTTTAAGTAGTTTATTTTCTTTAGTTTAGTAATTGTTTGTTAGTTAGTAGAGAGTTATTTATTTTTTGTAGTTTATTTTTAGTTTTGTTAGTTTCCTTAGTTACTTAGTTTGGTTTTAGTTTGTAGTAGTTTTTGTTTAGTATCTTCTAGTATATTTGTTTATTGCTATAGTTTATTGTTAGTTTTGTAGGTAGTGTTAGTGATTAATGTTTCGTAGTTAGTTGTTTGTTTTTATAGTTGTAGTTAGTTGTTGTATTAGATTGTTAGTCTATTATGTATGGATTATTAGTTTGTATTATATTGTTTTAGTTAGGTTTCTGATTGATTGTTTGATTTTGCTTTTCTATTTAGTTTGTTTGTTTTAGTCTAGTATTGGTATTTAATTGATTTGTTTTCTTGGTTGTTTGTTAGTGCTTAGTCAGTTTACTTGTTTGTTTGTCTGGTTAGTTTGTTGTGTTTTGTCTATATTAGCGATATGAATTTTGTTATAGTAGTAGTAGTTAGAATATGTTAGAATAGTTTTAGTTAAGTTTCTTGTAGTTAGCTAGTAGTCTAGTTAGTCTAGTTATGTTAGTAGTGTTTCTAGCGTTATTGTTTAGTTCCATAGTCTAGTTTAGTGGTTTGTCTAGTCTTAGTTTTTAGTTTAATGTTTATAGTAATTAGTACTTTTCAGCTTCTTTTCGTAGTATAGTAGTAGTTAGTTAGTTTATTTAAGTTAGCTTAGTATTTGTTAGGTATAGTTGTTATAGTTTTAGTTTTGTTAGTCTAGTTAGTTAGTACTGTAGTTAGTCTTTAGTTTAGTTTTTATAGTTTAGTTAGTTAGTCTATTTAGTATTATTCTACTTAGTTATTAGTCTTTGTTAGTTTAGTCTATTATAGTAGTTTAGTCTAGTTAGTTTATTGTTTCTAGTTTAGTTGTGTAGTGTAGTTAGTTAGTTCCTTTAGTAGTTTAGTTATAGTGTTGACTTAGTGCTAGTTATTTAGTTTAGTTCTTTTTTAGTTTGTTAGATAGGTAGTATAGTAAATTATTTAGTTCATAGGTTAGTATTTAGTTTTATAGTTTAGAAGTGTATAGTTCTTATAGTAGTTAGATTAGTTAGTTTATAGTTGAGTATAGTCATTGTTAGTTCTTATAGTATTAGTTTTTTAGTTTTAGGGTTAAGTGTTTGTTATTTGTTGTAGTATCTAGTTTAGTTGATTCACTAGTTTTTTTTTTAGTAGTCATATTTTACTTCAAGCTTGTTATTAGTTTAGTTTATTGTTAGTTTTGTAAGTTTAGTTCAGTAGTCTTTTAGTAGTCTGTTAGCTTAGTGTTTTGGTCTAGTATTGTTAGTTGTTGTTCAGATTTGCTGTGTTTTGTGTTTGTTATAGTTTGGATATGTTGTTTGTTGTGTTTGCTTTTGTCTTGTACGTGGGATTGGAGTTTAGTAGTGTTGGAGTCATGGTGGTGTTTGGTTAACGATTTAGGAGTAGTTCAGTTTTGTCTATAGTTGTTTTAGTTTTATGTAGTCTTTGTTTTTGTATAGTTAGTATTGTTAGTATTGTTACTAAAGTTTTAGTATTTTAGTTAGTTATAAGTCCTTTGTTATTTTAGATTTTAGTTTCTAATTTTTTAGATAGTTTTTAGTTAGTTTTAGAGTAGTTAGTAGTTTAGTTTATTTTTGTTTAGCATTGTGTAGTTAGGTTGTAGTTAGCTAAATTGTTTAGTAGTTTTTGTTTAGTTAGTTAGTTAGTTTTTTTAGCATGTTTAGTTAGTTACGTTGTTTATAGTAGTTTTAGTAGTTTAGTTTGTTTAGTCTTTCTTAGTTTTTTTAGTATTTAGTTTTTGTTTTCAGTATTGTTTTTAGTTTTGTCTAGTTATAGTTTTAGTTTTTTTTGTCTAGTCTAGATAGATTATTTTAGATTTTATAGTATTAGTATTACTTAGTTTAGGTCTAGTATTAGTTTGTTTTGTCTTCTACGATTTGTTTATTAGTGTAGTTTAGTAGTTTATATAGTAGTAGTTGTATTATATTACGTTAGTTTTAGTTGTTTGTATATTATAATGTTAATATTTGAGTTTTGTTTTTCTATATAGTTTAGTATAGTGCTCTAGTTTATTTAGTTAGCTTTTAGTCTTTGTTAGTTTTAGAGTAGTTTAGTTTTTCACACAATAACTAAACACAACACGCTAACATCATTTTAGTTAGGTTTATACTGTATCTATAGCTAGCTAGTTTTATTAGGAGTATAGTTTAGTAGTTTAGTTAGTAGTAGATTTTTATAGTTATAGTAGTTCTATATTAGTACATAGTTAGTTCGTTTTTAGTATTAGTAGTTAAGTTTATTGATTATAGTTATAGTTTAGGTTATTTTAGTTTTTTTAGTTAGTGACTATAGATCTAGTTGTCCTTGTTTAGTCTTGTTCTAGTTTTAGTTCTAGTATTCCATTCTTAGTTTAGTTCATTTCCTAATTATGTGTTTTAGTTACTCTTATTGTTTACCTTTAGCTATTTTTGTATATACATTAGTTGTATTAGTTGTATAGTCGTATAAGTCTAGGTTGTTTAGTTTTAGTTTGCTTAGTTTGGTTAGCTTGTTGTCCTTTTAGTAGGTTAGTTTTTTAGCTAGTTAGTCTATAGTCATAGTTTGTTTAGTTTATGTTTAGTACTTAGTAAGTTGTCTTTGTTTTTATTAGTTTGTTTTAGATAGTAGTTAGTAGTTTAGTATGTTTTAGTTTAAAGTTAGTAGTGTAGATAGTTAGTTTCTTAGTTAGTTAGTTAGTTTAGTTTAGTTAGTTTTAGTAGTTTATTTTAGTTGTAGTTTAGTTGTTGTGTTGTATATGATTTTTTTTAGTTAGTAGGAATTTGTAGTTTTTGGTTGTATTGTTTTTAGTTAGTAGTCATTTCTTGGACTGGTGTTGTTGCTAGTTTTTTTAGCATGCTTAGTTTAGTTGTTGTTATATCCTAGTAGTAGTGTAGTTAGTTAGCTGAAGTTAGTAGGATAGTTTTTTAGATGTAGTTTAGTATTATTTAGTTAGTATAGTTAGTTTAAGAAAATAGTTTTTTAGTTATCATTACATAGTTCTTATAGTGTAGATAGTTATGGTTTCTTTTTTTAGTTAGTAGTTTTGTCTAGTTATTTTAGTAGTAGATATATATAGTTCCAGTATTTGTTAGTCTATTAGATTTTAGTTTTAGTTTAGTAGTTGTTATAGTTGTATAGTTTTACTAGTTAGTTTAGTAAATAGTTTAGTACTTAGTCTTATATTAGAGTATTATATAGTTAGTAGTTTAAGGTGTAGTCTTATTAGTTCTTTAGTTTACTTTGTTATTTCAGTTAGTTATGTTACCTATACTTTTTTAGTATTAGTACTTAGTTAGCTATAGTAGTTATATATAGTTATATATAGTGTTGTAAGTTTTGTTATATTTAGTTATAGTGTTGTTTGTAATAGTATAGTTCTAGTTTTTATAGTTAGTTATGTTAGGTAGTAATTAGTAGTTTTCTTAGTTTAAGCTTTTAGTAGGTTTAGTTAGTTAGTAGTCTAGTTATAGTATTTTAGAAATTAGTGATTAGTTAGTATTAGGTTAGTTAGCATATTTTTAGTATGAGTACTAGTTATTAACTAGTTAATTAGTTTAGTTCTAGTCTTAGTTAGTTAGTTAGTTAGTAGTTGTAGTTAGTTAGCTACATTTAGTTTTAGTTTAGTTAGTACTTATCGTAAGTTAGTAGAATAGTAGTTAATTGTCTTAGAGTTATAGTATAGAGTTTTTTATATTCATATAGTTTAGTCTTAGTATTTATTTTAGTTATAGTTGCATATAGTAAGGGGGTAGTTAGTCAGTTTTAGTAGTTATAGTCTATTATAGTTAGTTATTGTTTATTAGTATATTACTATTAGTAGCTTAGTTACTTTTAGGAGTAGTCTTAATAGTTAGTTACTTCGTTATAGTTAGTCTATTATAGTTAGTTTAGATAGTTAGTTAGATTAGTAGTAGCATTTTAGTTTAGTAGTTATTTAGATAGTTAGTTTAGTAGTTAGTTTGTTAGTTATTAGTTAAGTTTTGTTTAGTTAGTAGTTTACTTACTATAGTTTAGTATTTAGCTAGTCTAGTTAGACCTTAGTTATTGTTTTGTTTTTTTATAGTTATATAGTAGTTACGTAGTTTTTAGTTATTAGCTTAGTTTTTGTTAGTATTGTTAGTAGTTATTAGTTGGATTGTGTTTGTGAGATTAAATTTTGTTAGGTTTGTTTTAGTTGGTGTTTTGTGTGGTTGTTGTTTTTATATCTGTTTGTTTGGTTGTTGGTAGTATTTAGGATGTTGCTGTGAAGGTTGCGTACTAGGATTTTGTTTGTGATCTCGATTGGGTTTTGGGTGAGTAGTTTAGTTTCTTTTTAGTTCTTGTAATGATTGTTTGTTCATCGTAGTATAGTTATTTTTTTAGATTGTATTTGTCTAGTTAGTAACTTTATGAGAGTTAGGTTATTGTCTATAGTTATTACTTTAGTTAGTAGTTTTAGTTAGTTTTTTCATAGTCTATTAGTTATCAGTTTTATTAGTGTAGTATTAAGCTTAGTTAGTTAGTTATAGTTTTAGTTTGTAGTATAAGTAGTTTGTTAGTCTATTTAGTTTCTTTAGTTTAAGTTAGTTTTAGATAGTATTTAGTTAGTTTAGTTAGATTAGTTATTTTAGGTTTTTAGTTATAGTTAGTTTAGTTAGTTTTTAGTTCATAGTTTATAGTTTAGATATTTATAGTTTACTAGCTAGTCTTAATATTGAGTTTTAGTTTAGTTTAGTATAGTCGTATATAAGTATAGTTTAGATCATAGTCTAGTAGTATATAGTTTAAGTATTTATATAGTAGTATAGTTGTATTTAGTATATTAGTTATTCTATTAGTTTTAGCTTAGTATTAGTAAGTGTAGTATTATAGTAGTAGTAGTCTAGTTTTAGTACTAGTTTGTTTCTTATTTAAAGTATTCTAGTATAGTTAGATACATAGTAGTTTTAGTTTCAATTTAGTTATAGTAGTCTTAGTAGTTAGTTAGTAGATAGCTAGTATAGTTTAGTTAGTTTAGATAGTTAGTTAGTTAGATTTTATTTAGTTATTTGTTAGTTTTAGTCTAGTAGTTAGTTAGTAGTTTGTCTATAGTATTAGTTAGTAGTAGTTTAGTTAGTTATTCAGTTAGTCTATTGTTTATAAGTTAGTTCTTATAGTTTAGTTAATGATAGTTTAGTTAGTTAGTTATTAGTACAGTTAGTTTCTAGTTTTTTTTTTATGGTTAATAGTATTGTCTTGTTATTTATCTTCTATTAGTCTTAGTAGTTAGTAGCTAGCTAGTATAGTATTTCTAGTTAGTAGTAGTTTTAACTAGTAAGTTAGTGATAGTTTTAGTATTTAGTTATTTAATGGTATTTTTAGTTTAGTCTAGTTAGGTTGTTGCATAGTAATTAGATTGTTAGTTTCTAGTAGTTTTAGCTTTAGTTGTATAGTAGTTCTAGTTAGTTAGTCTAGTAGATTAGTAGTATTAGTTAGTCTTAGTAGTTATTTTAGTCTATTTATTATAGTTCTTAGTCTTATTGTCTTTCAGTAGTTTAGGTCAGTTAGATAAGTAGTCAGTATTAGTTATGTAGTCTATTTAGCTTAATTAGTTTTAATAGTCGTAGTATAGTTTTAGTTTATAGTTTCAGTTAATTTAATATCTTAGCATCGTTGCTCAGTTCTTGTCTCAGTTAGTTAAGTAGTTTATAGTAAGTAGGTTTTTGTGTAGTATAGCTTAGTTTTTAGTTAGTTGTATAGTAGTTTAGTTGTTAGTTTACTAGTTCTTAGTTTTAGTAATGCTAGTTCTATTAGACTATTATAGTAGTTTTGTAATAGTGTTTTCTACTAGTATTTGTTTAGAGTCTATAGTTTAGTATATATAGTATTGTAGTGTAGAGATAGCGTTGTTAGTATAGTTTGTTATTAGTAGTTTCTCTATTTAGTTCGCCTATTTTAGTTTTAATAGTTAGTGTAGTAGTTAGTTAGTTAGTAGTGTTTTCATTTATATCTAGTAATTTTAGTAGTAGTATTAGGTTGCCCAGTCTCAGTTAGTTAGTCTAGTTAGTATTTTATAGTTAGTAATATTTATTTAATTTGTTTAGTAGTTTTAGTTAGTTTATAGTTAAGTTTTATATAGTTTTCTTCTTATATATATTTAGGTAGTTTTAGTAGTTAGTTAGTTATTAGTTTAGTTAGTAATATATAGTAGTTGTTTACTTTTAGTAGTTAGTTGTTGTTAGTAGTTTATAGTCTAGTTATGTCTTATAGTCTAGCTATAGTTTAGCTTTAGTTTAGCTTTAGCTATAGTTTATATTAGTTTTAGTTTATAGTATATTGTATTATTAGTATAGTAGTTATAGTATATAGCTATGTAGTTATAGAACTTATGTTAGTCCAAGTTATTAGTTAGTCTAATTAGTTATAGTTAGTTAAGTAGTTGTTGTATAGTTTTAGTTTGAGTTACATTTAGATTTACGCTGGCTTTAGGGTAGTCTAGTTTTTAGTTGTCTAGGTCTTTGCTTATTAGAATATCTTTAGTTCATATAGTTATGTTAGTTAGATTAGCTATAGTTTTAGTTTAGATATAGTTAGTATTCTTTTTGTTAGTGTATAGTAGTAGTTAGTTTTAGTTCTTTAGTTAGATTATATATACTAGTTAGTACTAGTTAGTTTTAGTTTAGTTATTTTTTAGGTTGTATCTTTATTAGTTTGTTAGTAATCGTTATTTAGTGTTTCTAGTTTTTAGGTTAGTTAGTTGTAGTAGTTTAGTTTCTATAGTTTAGTAGTAGTTTTTTATTAGTTAGATTAGTATAGTATATTGTTCTTTAGTTTCTATAGTTTTCTAGTTTTTTGTTTAGTTGTAGTAGTTAGTAGTTTTTAGTTTTAGTTTGTTTAGTAGTTGTTTAGTATTAGTTTAGTTAAGTTGGTAGTTTAATAAGTTAGTAGACCTTAGTAGTATGTTAGTTAGTTTTAGTTAGTTTGTTTTAATAGTAGTTTTGTTTATTAGTTTAGTTTATATGTTTTTTGTTAGTTAGTTTAGTTATTAGTTTAGTTAGTCATTGGTTAGACTAGTAGTTTCATTATTTTAGTTAGTTTTAGTTAGTTATAGTTAGTTAGTCTAGTAGTTTTTGTTTGTTAGTAGTATTTAGTTCTATGTTAATAGTTAGTCTTATTAGTCTTTGCTAGTAGTTTATTTAGTAGTATAGTAGTTAGTTTAGTTTATGTGTAGTAGTTAATTATAGTTTAGTACTAGTTTATACTATAGTTTTATATAGTAGTTAGCATAATAGTAGATTAGTTTTAGTTATTATAGTATAGTACTTAGAGTAGTAGTAGCTCTTTTTGTTAGTAGTTTTTCTAGTCTAGTATAGTAAATAGTAGTAATCGTATATAGCTAGGTACTAGTATTTTTTTAGTTTAGTTTTTTTATATTTTTTTATTTTTTAGCTATTTATTTAGTTTTTTTATTTAATTTTTTTTATTTTTAGTTTTTTAGATGTATTTTTTTTTTTTTTAGTTATAGTTATTTTTTAGTTTTAGTTTTTTATTAGTTTGTATATTTTTTTTAAGTTTTTTAGTTTTATTTTTTTTGTTTTAGTTTTTAGTTATAGTTTTAGTTTTATAGTTTTTTAAATCTTTTTTATTGTTTTTAGGTTAGTTTTTGTTATTGTTAGTATAGTGTTGTTTCTGTTAGTATTGTTTTTGGGTAGTTTTTTTTTTATAGTTTTTTTAGTTAGTTTTAGTTTATATTAAAGTTATTTGAAATTAGTTTTTTTTTTATTTTTTAGTTAGTTATTTTTATTTAGTTTTAGTTTAGTTTTTTTGTTTATTTTTAGTTTTTTTAGTTTATTAGTATTTATATAGTTTGTTTTAGTTTTAGTTAGTTTATTATTATTTGATTAGTATTTTAAAATTTTTTTAGTTTTGTTTTAGTTTTGTTGTTTTATTAAAATTTATCTTTTTTTTTAGTTTTTTTTTTTAGGTTATTTTGTTTATTAATATGTTATTTATTTAGTTTTTAGTTTTATAGTTTTTTTTTTATTAAGTTAGTTTATTTTAGTTTTTTTTTTAGTTTTTTTTTTAGTTTATTTATATTATTTAAGTTTTTTATTTTTTGGGTTTTATTTTTGGGTTAGTAGTTATTTTTTAGTTTTTTAGTTGTAGGTTTAGTTATTT
>JAIWJD010000230.1:0-15539 GCA_022818045.1 Neotoxoptera formosana | reverse complement strand
CCGCCCCCCGCCCGCCGCCGCGCGCCGCGAGACCGCCCCGCGCCGCGCGCGGCCCGTCGCGCGACCGCGCGTCCAGGCGCCCGCGGGCCGCGCCGCGACGCGACCGCGCGCGCGCGCGCGCCGCGGCCCGCCCCGGACGCAGCCGGCGCGTCCGGCCGCCGCCGCGTGCCCGACGCGCGCCGCGCCGCGCGCGCGCCCGCGCGCGCCGCGCGCCGCGCGCGGTCGCGCGACGCGCGCTCGCCGCGGACACGCGCGCGCCGCCCGGCGCGCGCGCCGCGCGCCGACGACCGCGCGCAGCGCCGACGCGCCGCGCGTCGCGCGGCCGCGCCGCGCGCGGCCGCGCGACGCGCGCCCGCGCGCGCGCCGCGCGCGCGCGCGCGCGCGAGCGCGCTCGACGCGCCCGCGCCGACGCGCCGGCGCGCGCGCGCCGATCGCGCGACGACGCGCGCCGCGCGCGCGCGCGCGTCGCGCTCGCCGCGCGGCTCGGCGCGCCGCGCCGACCGCGCGCACGCCCCGCGCGCGCGCGCGCGCGCGCCGCGCCGCGCGCCCCGCCGCGCGCGCGCGCGCCCGCCGCGCGCGGCGCGCCGCGCGCGCGCGCCGCGACCCGCGTCGCGCCGCGCGCCGTCGTCGCGCGCTCCGCGCGCGACGCCGCTGCCCGCGCGCCGCGCGCGCGCGCCGTCGCCGCGCGCGCGCCGCGCCGCGCCGGCGCCCGCGCGCGCGCGGCGCCGCTCCGCCCGCCGCCGCCGCGCGCGCGCGCGCGCCGCGCGCGCGCGCGCGCCGCGCGGTCGCGCCGCGCGCCAGCGCGCGCCGTCGACGCGCGCGCGCGGCGCGCCAGCCGCGTCGCCGCGCGCGACGCCGCGCGGCGCGCCGCGCGCCGCTCGCGCCGCGATCCGCGCCGCCGCGCGCGCGCCGCGCGCGCCGCCGCGCCGCTCCGCTCGCGCGCGCGCGCGCGCTCGCGCGCTCGCGCCGCGCGCGTCGGCAGCGCGCGACGCGACGCTCGCGCGCGCGACCGACGCGCGCCGCGCGCCGCGCGCGCCGCGCTGCGCGACCGCGCCGCCGCGCGCGCCGCGCGATCGCGCGCGCGCGCGCCGCGCCGCGCGCGCGACGTCGCGCGCGCGCCGCCCGCGCGCGCGCCGCACGCGCGCGCGCCTCGCGCGCGCGACGCGCGCGCGACGCCCGCGCGCGCGCGCGCGCGCCGCGCCGCGCGCGCCGCGCGCGCGCGCGCCGCGCGCGCGCCGCGCGCGCGCGCTCGCGCCGCGCGCGCCGCGCGCGCCGCGCGCCGCGCGCGCTCGCCGCCCGCGCGCGCGCGCGCGCGCGACGCGACGCGCGCGCGCCGCGCCGCGCACGACGCGCGCGCGCCGGCGCGCCGCGCGCGCGCGCGCGCGCCCGGCGCCGCGCGCCCGGATCGCGCGCGCGCCCGCCGCGCGCGCGCGCGGCGCAGCGCGCCGCGGCCGCGCCGCGCGCGCGCGCCGCGCGCGCGCCGCGCGCGCGACCGCCGCTCGCGCGCGCGCGCCGCGGCCCGCGCGCGCCCACCCAGCGCGCGCGCGCCGCGCGCGCGCGCGCGCGCGGCCGCGCGCCGCGCGCCGCGCCGCGCGCGCCCCGCGCGCCCGCGCGCTGGCGCGCACGCGACGCGCCGCCGCGCGCGCGCGCCCGCCGCGCCGCCGCGACCGCGCGCGCCGGCGCGCGCGCCGCGCGCGCGCCGCGCGCGCGCGCGCCGCGCGCGCCGCGGCGCACGCCGCGCCGCGCGCGCGCGCCGCGGCGCGCGCGGCGCGACGCGCCGCGCGCGCGCCGCGGCCGCCGCCGCGGCGCGCGCCGCGCGCGCGTCCGCGCGCGCGCGCGGCGCGCGCCGCGCGCGCCGCGCGCGCGCCCCGCGCCGCGCGCGCGCGCGCCGCGCGCCGCGCGGCGCGCCGCGGCGCGCGCGCGCGCGCCGCGCCGCGCGCGCCGCGCGACCGCACGCGCGCGCTCGCGCTCGCGACGCGCGCGCGCGCGCGACGGCCGCGCCGCGCGCGCGCCGCTCGCCGCGCGCCGCGCGCGGCCGCGCGCCGCGCGCCGCGGCCGACGCGCCGCCGGCGCGCGCGCGCGCGCGCGCGCGCGCGGCGCGGCGCCGCGCGCGCGCGTCGCGCGCGCGGCGCCGCGCCCCGCGCGCGCCCGCCGCGCGCGCGCGCGCGCGCCGCGCGCCACGGCGCGCCGGCGCGCGACCGCGCGCCCGCCGCGCCGCGCGCGCGCCCGCGCGGCGCGCCGCCGCGCGCGCGCGCGCGCGCGCCGCGCGCGCGCGCGCGGCGCGCCGCCGCGCCGCGCGCCGCGCGCCGCGCGCGCGTCGATCGCCGCGCCGCCGCGCGGCCGCGGCCGCCCCCGCGCGCGTCCGCCCGCTCGCGCGGCGCTGCCGCGCGCGCGCGCGCGCGCGCGCGCCGCGCGTTCGCGCGCGCCGCGCCGCGCGCGCCGCGCGCGCGCGCGCGCGCCGCGACGCGCGCCGCGCGCGCCGCGCGCCGCGCGCGCGACGCGCCGCGCGCCGCGCGCACCGACGCGCCGCGCGCGCGCCGCGCGTCGCGCCGCCCGCCCGCGCGCGCGACGCGCGCGGCCGCCGCGCCGCCGCGCGCGCCGGCGGCGCGCGGCGCCGCGCCCGCGCGCGCCGCGCCACCGCGCGCGCGCGCGCGCGCCCGCGACGCGCGCCGCCGCGCGCCGACGCGCGCGCGCCGCGCTCGCGGCGCGCCCGCGCGCGCCGCGCCGCGCGCGCGCCGCGCGCGCGCCGCCGCCGCGCCGCGCCGGCGCAGCGCGCGCGCGCGCGGCGCCGCGCGCGCCGCGCCGACGCGCCGCGCGTTCGCGCGCGCCCGCGCCGCGCGCGCGCGCGCCGCCGCGCCGCGCGCGCGACGGCGCGCGCGCCGCGCCCGCCGCGCGCGCGCCGCGCGCCGCGCAGCGCGCGCGCGCCGCGCCCGCGCCGCGCGCGCGTCGCGCGGCCGCCGCGCGCCGCGCCCGCCGACGCGCCCCGCCGCCCGCGCGCCCGGCGCGACGCCGCGCGCGCCCGCCGCGCGCGCCCGCGTCGCGCCGCCCCGCCGCGCGCGCGCGCCGCGCGCCGCGCGGCGCCGCGCCGCGCGCGCCGCGCGCGCGCCGCGCCGACCGCGCCGCGCGGCGCCCGCGCGCGCCCGCGCCGCCGCGTCCGCGCCGCGCGCGCGCCGCCCCGTCGCCGCGCGCGCGCAGCCACGCGCCGCGCCGCGCGGCGACGCCCGCGACGCGCGCCGCGCGCGCCGCGCGCGCGCGCGCGCGCGCCGCCGCGCCCGCGCCTCGCGCCGCGCCCGCCGCGCCGCGCACCGCGCGCGCGCCCGCGCGCGGCGCCCGCCGCGCGCGCAGCGCGCGCGCCGCGCGCGCGCGCCGCTGCGCGCGTCGCGCGCGCGACGCGCGCCGACGCGCGCGCCGCGCCGCGCGCGGCGCGCGCCGCGCGCGCCGCGCGCGCGCGCGCGCCGCGCCGCGCGCGCGCCGCGTCGCGGCGCGCGCGCCGCGCCGCGCGCCGCGCGCGCGCGCCGCCGCGCGCGCGCGCGCGCGCCGCGGCGATCCGCGGACCGCGCGCGCCGCCGCCCGCGCGCGCCGCGCGCCGCGCGCCGCCGCGCGCGCGCGCGCGAGCGCGCGCGGCGCCGCCGCCGCGCGCGCCCCGCGCCGCGCGCGCGCGCCGGCGCGCGCGCGCGCGCCCGCCGCCGCGCGCGCGCCCCGCGCGCGCCGCTCGCGCGCGCGCCGCGCCCGCGCTCGCCGCCGCGCACCCGCGCGCGCCGCGCGATCGCGCCCGCGCGCGCGACGGCGCCCGCGCCGCGACGCGCCGCCGCGTCCGCGCGCGCGCGCCCGCGCGCGCCGCGCGCGCGCTGCGCGCGACGCGCGCGCGCGACGCCCGCGCGCCGCGCCGCGCGACGCCCCGCGCGGCGCGCGCGCGGACGCCGCGCGCGCGCGCGCGCGCGCGCCGGCGCGCGCGCGCGCTGCCGCGGCGCGCGCCGCCGCGCGCGCGCGCGCCGCCGCGCCGCCGACGCGCCGCCGCGCGCGCGCGCCGCGGCCGCGCGCCGCGCCCCGATCGCCGCGCGCGCGCCCGCGCGCCGCGCGCGCGCCGCCGCGCGCGTCCGCGCCGCGCGCGCCGCGCCGCAGCGCCGCGGCGCGCCCGCGCGCGCGCGTCGCGCCGCGCGCGACGCGCGCCCCGCGCGCGCGCGCCCGCGCCGCGCGCAGCGCGCGCCGACGCCCGCGCGCGCGCCCGCCGCGCCGCGCCGCGCGCGCCGCGCGCGCGCGCGCGCGCGTTTCGCGCCGCGCGCGCCGCGCGCGCGCCGCGCGCGCCGCCGCGCCCGCCGGCGTCGCGCGCGCGCGGACGCCGCGCGCGCGCCGCGCGCGCGCGCGCGCCGCGCGCCGCCGCGCGCGCGCGCGCGCGCGCCGCGCGCGCGCGGCGCGTCGACCGCGCCGCGCGCGCGCCGCGCGCGCGCGCGCGCGCGCGCGCGCGCGCGCGCGCCGACGCGCGCCGCGCGCGCCCCGCCGCGCGCGCCGACCGCGCGCGCCGCGCCGCGCGCCCGCGCCCGCCGCGCGCGCGCGACGCGCGCGCGACGCGCGCGCGCGCCCGCGCCGCGCGCCGCGCGCGCGACGCCGCGCGCGCCGCGCGCGCGGCGCGCGCGCCGGCCGCCGCGGCGCGCGCGCGCGCGCGCGCCGCGCGCCGCGCGCGCGCGCGCGCCGCGCCGCCGCGCGCCTGCGTCGCGCGCGCCCGCGCGCCCGGCGCGCCGCGCGCCGCGCGCGCGCGCGCGCCGCGCGCCGCGTCGCGCGGCGCGCGCGACGCGCCGCGCGCGCGCGCGCGACGCGCGCCGCCGCGCGCGCGCCGCCGCCGCGCGCCGCGCGCGCCGCCGCCGCCCGCCGCCCGCGCCGTCGCGCGCGCGCGCGCCGCGCGCGCGCCGCGCGCGCGCGCGCGCAGCGCGCGCCGCGCGTCGCGCGCGCGGACGCGCCGCGCGCGCGCCGCGCGCCCCCGGCCGCGCGCCGCCCGCGCCGCTCCGCGCCGCGCCCCGCGCCGCCGCGCGCGCCGCCGCGCGCCGCGCGCGCGCGCCCGCGCCGCCGCGCCGCGCGCGCGCGCGCGGCGACGCGCGCGCGCCCGCGCGCGCCGCGTCGCGCGCGCCCGCGCCGACCGCCGCGCGCGCGCGCCGCGCCGGCGCCGCGCGCGCGCGCGCGCGCGACCGCGCCGCGCCGCGCGTCGCCGCGCGCGCGCCCGCCGCGCGCGCCGATCGCGCGCCGCGCGCCGCGCGCGACGCGCGCCGCAGCGCCGCCGCGCGCGTCGCGCGCCCGGCGCGCGCCGCGCCGCGCGCGGCGCCGCGCCGCCCGCGCCGCGCGCGCGCACGCGCTCGCGCGCGCGCCCGCGCGCGCCGCGCCGCGCGTCGCCCCGCCGCGCGCCGCCGCGCGCGCGCCGCGCGCGGCGCCGCGCGCGCGCCGCGCGGCGCGCGCCGCCGCGACGCGCCGCGCGACGCCGCGCGCGCGCCGCGCGCGCGACGCGCGGCGCGCGCGCGCGCGCGCGCGCCGCCGTCCGCCGCGCGCCCGCCGCGCGCCGCGCGCGCGCGCGACCGCCCGCGCGTCGCGGCCGCCGCCCGCGCGCCGCGCGCGACGCGCGCGCGCGCGCCGGCCGCGCGCCGACGCCTCGCGCCGCGCGCGCCGCGCGCGACGCCGCGCGCGCCCGCGCGCGGCGCGCAGCGCGCGCGCGCGCGCGCGCGCGCCGCGCGCGCGCGCGCGCCGCGCCGCGCGCGCGCCCGCGCGGCGCCGCCCTCGACCGCGGCCGCGCGACGCCGCGCGCGCGCGCGCGCGCGCGCGCGCCCGCGCGCGCGCCGCGCGCGCGCGCCGCGCCGCCCGCGCCGCGCGCCGCGCGCGCCGCGCGCGCGCGCCGCCGTCCGACAGACGCGCGCGCGGCGCGCGCGCGCCGGCGCGCGCGGCGCGCGCCGCGCGCGCGCGCCGCGCCGCGCGCGCGACGCGCGCGCGCGACCGCCGCGCGCCGCGCCGCCGCGCGCGCCGCGCGCGTCCGCGCGCGCGCGCCGCGCCGCGCCGCGCGCGGCGCGCGCCGCGCGACGCGCGCGGCCGCGCGCGCGACGCGCGCGCGACGTCGCGCGCGCGCGCCGCGCGCGCGCGCGCGCGCGCGCGCGCCGACGCCGCCGCGGCGCGCGCCGCGCGCGACGCGCGCGCGCGGCCCGCGCCGCGCGCCGCGCGCGCCGCGCGCGCGCGCGCGCGCGCCGCGCGCCCGCGCGCGCCGCGCGCGCGCGGCGCGACGCGCGCCGCGCGCCGCGCGCGCGCGGCGCGCGCCGCCGACCGCGACGCGCGCGCGCCGCGCGCGCGCGCGCCCGCGCGACGTCGCGCGCCGCGCCGCGCGCCGAGCGCCGCCGCGCCGCCGACGCGCGCCGGCGCCGCGCGCCCGCGCGCGGCGCGCCGCGCGCGCGCGCGCCGCGCGGCCGGCGCGCGCGCCGGCCGCCCCCCGCGCGCCGCGCCGCGCCGACCGCGCGCGCGCGCGCCGCGCGCGACGCGCCGCGCGCGCGCCCGCGCGCCGGCCGACGCGCGCGCGCGCGCGCCGCCCGCGCCCGGCCGCGCGCCGCGGCCGCGCGCCCGCGCCGCGCGTCGCGCGCGCGCCGCGCGCGCCCCGCCGCGCGCGCGCCGCGCCGCGCGCGCCGCGCGTCCGCGCGCGCCGCGCGCGGCGCCGCGCGCGCGCCGCGCGCGCGCGCGACGCGCCGCGACCCGCGCGCACGCGCGCGCGCGCGCGTCGCGCGCGCCGCGCCGCCGCGCGCCGCGCGCGCCGCGCTCGCCGCGCGACGCGCGACGCGGCCGCCGGCGCCGCGCGCCCGCGCCAGCGCGCGACGCGCGCGCGCGACGCGCGGCGCGCCGCGCGCCGACGCGCGCACGGCGCCCGCGCGACGGCGCCGACCGCGCCGCCGCGCGCCCGCGCCGCGCGCGCGCCGCCGCGCGACGCGCCGCGCCGCCGCCGCGCCGCCGCGCGGCGCGCGCCGACGCGACGCGCGCGCGCGCCGCCGCGCGCGCCGCCGCGCGCGCCGCCGCAGCGCCCGCCGCGCGCGACGCGCGCGCGCGCGCGCGCGCGCCGCGGCGCGCGCGGCGACGCGACCCGCCGACGCGCGCCGCGCCCGCGCGCCCGCGCGCGCGCGCGCGCGCCGCCGCCGCCGCGACGCGCCGCCGCCGCGCACGCGCGACGCGCGTACGACGCGCGCGCGCGCGCGCCCGCGCGCGCGGCGACGGCGCCGCCGCCGCGCGCGCCGCGCCGCGCGACCGCCCAGCGCGCGCGCGCGCGCCCGCCGCCGCGCGCGCGCGCGCGCGACGCCGCCGCGCGCCCCGCGCGCGCGCGCGCGACGCCGCGCGCGCGCCGCGCGCGCCGCGCGCCGCGCGCGCGACCGCGGCGCGCGCGCGCGCCGCCGCGCGCGGCCGCCGCGCGCGCGCGCGCGCGCGCGCCGCGCGGCGCCGACGCGCGGGTCCGCGCGCGCGCGCCGCGCGCGCCCGCGCGCGCGCGCGCGCGCCGCCGCGCCGCGCGCCCGCGACGCGGCGCCGCCGCGCGCGCCGCGCGCGCGCGCCGCGCGCGCGCGCGCGCGCCCCCGCGCCGCCGCGGCGCGCGCGCCGACGCGCGCCCGCGCCGCGCCGCGCGCCGCGCCGCGCGCGCCGCGCGCGCCCGCGCGCCCGCGCGCGCGACCCGCGTCGACGCGCCGCCGCCGCCGCCGCCGCGCGCGCCCGCCGCGCCGCGCGCGACGCGCCGCGCGCGCGCGGCCGCGCGCCCCGCGCCGCGCGCCGCCGCCGCGCGCGCGCGTCGCCGCCGCGACCCCGCGCCGCGCCCGCGCGCGCGCCGCCCCGCCCGCCGCGCGCGGCGCGCGCGCGCGGCCGCCGCGCGCGCGCCGCCGCGCCGCGCGCCGCGCCGCGCGCGAGCGACTCGCCCGCGCGCGCGCGCGCCGCCGCCGCGCGCGCGCGCCGCGCGCGCGCCCGAGCGCGCGCGGCCGCGCGCCCGCGCGCCGCGCGCCGCGCGCGCGCGCCGCGCGCGCCGCGCGCGCGCGCGCCCCGCGCCGCCCCGCGCGCGCGCGCCGCGCGCGCCGCGCGCGCGCGCCGCGCGCCGCGGCGCGCGCGCGCGCCCGCCGCGCCGCGCGCGCGCGCGCGCCGCGCCGCGCGCGCGCCCCGCGCGCGCGCCGCGCGCGCGCCGCCCGCGCGCCGCGCGCGCGCCGCGCGCGCGCCGCGGCGCGCCCGCCCCCGCGCGCGCGCCGCCGCGCGCGCCGCGCGCCGCGCGCCCCGCGCGCCGCCCCGCCGCGCCCCCGCCGCGCCGCGCCGCCCGCGCCCGCGCCCGCGCCCCGGCCCGCGCGCGCGCGCGGCGCGCGCGCGCCGCGCCCCGCCGCCCGCGCGCGCGACGCCCCCGCGCCGGCCGCGCGCGGCCGCGGCGCGCCGCGCGCGCGCCGCCGCCGCGCGACGGCGCCCGCCGCCGGCCGCCGCGCGCCCGCGCCGCGGCGCGCGGCGGCGCCGCCGACGCGCGCGCCGGCGCGCGCGCGCGCGCGCGGCGCCGCCGTCGCCGCGCCCCCGCGCGCGCCCGCGCGCGCCGCGCCGCGCGCGCGCCCGGCGCGCCGCGCGCGCGCCGGCGCCCGGCCCGCCGCCGCGCGCCCCGCCCGCGCGCCGCGCGCCGCCCGCCGCGCGCCCCCGGCGCGGCCGCGCCCCGCGCGCGCGCAGCGCGCCGCGCGTCGCCGCGCGCGCCGCCGCGCCGCGCGCGCGCGCCCCCGCGCGTCGCCGCGACGCCGCGCGCTCGCGCGCGCGCGCGGCCGCCGCGACGCGGCGCGCGCGGCCGCCGCGCGCGCCGCGCGCGCGCGCCGCCGCCGCGCGCGCGCGCGCGTCGCGCGCGCCGCGCGCCGCCCGCCGCGCCCCGCGCGCGCCGCGCGCCACCCGCCGCGCGCCCGTCGCGCCGCGCGCCGCGCCGCGCGCGCGCCGCGCGCGCGCCGCGCGCGCGCGCCCGCCGCGCCGCGCCGCGCGCCCGCGCGCGACGCGCCCGCGCTCGCGCGCGCGCGCGCGCGACCGCGCGCGCGCGCGCCGCGCCGCCCGCCCGCGGCGCGCCGCGCGCGCGCGCGCCGCGCCCCCGCCGCCGCGCGGCGCGCGCGACGCGCGCGCGCGCGCCGCGCGCGCGACGCCGCGCGCGCGCCCGCCGCGCGCGCGCCCGCGCGCGACGCGCGCGCCGCGCGCGCGCGCGCCGACCGCGCCGCGCCCGGACGCGCGCCCGGCGCGCGCGCTCGGCGCGGCCCGCCGCGCGCCGGCCGCGCGCCGCGCCCGCGCGCCGCGCCGCGCGGCGCCCCGCGCGCGCGCGCGCGGCGCGACGCGCCGCGCCCGCGCCGCGCGCGCGCGCCGCGCGACGCCGCCGCGCGCGCCGCGACGCGCCCCGCGCGCGCGCGCGGCCGCGCGCCGTCCGCCGCCCGCGCGTCGCCGCGCGACCGGCGCGCCGCGCCGCGCGCCGCGCCCGCCGCGACGCGCGCCCGCCGCCCGCGACGCGCGCGCGCGCGCCGCGCGCGCCGCGCGCGCGCGCGCGCGCCGCGCGCGCGCGTCGCGCGCCGCGACGGCGCGCGCGCGCGCGCGCGCCGCCGCGCCGCGCGCGCCGCTCGCGCCGCGCGCCGCGCCGCGCCGCCGCCGCGCCGCGTCGCGCGCGCGCGCCCGCGCCGCGCGCGCGCGCGCGCGCGCGCCCGCCGCGCGCGCCCGCGCGCCGCCGCGCGCGCCGCGCGCGCCGCGGCGCGGCGCGCGCGTCCGCGCCGACGCCGCGCGCGCCGCGCGCGCCGCCGCGCGCCCGCGCGATCGCGCCGCGCCGCGCGCCGCGCCGCGCGCGCGCGCGCGTCCGCGCGCGCGCGCCGCGCGGCCGCGCGGCGCCCGCCGCGCGCGCCGCCAGCGACGCGCGCGCGCGCGGCCCGCGCCGCGCGCCGCCGCGCGGCGCGCGCGCCGCGCGCGCGCCGCGCGCGCCGCGCGCGCGCCCGCGCGGCGCGCGCGCGCGCGCGTCCGCCGCGCGCCCGCCGGCGCGCGCGCGACGCGCGCCGCCGCGCACGCGCGCGCGCGACCGCGCCGCGCGCACGCGCGCGCGCGCGTCCGCGCGCGACGCCGCGCGCGCCGCGCGCCGCGCGCCGCGCGCGCGCCGCGCGTCGCCGCCGCGCCGCGACCGCGCCGCGCCCGCGCGCGCGCCGCGGCGCGCGCCCGCGCGCCGCGCGCCGCGCGCGCGCGGCGCGCCGCGCGCGCCGCGCGCGCCGCCGCGCGCGCCCGCCGCGACGCGCGCGCCGCGCGCGCGCCGCCGCGCGCGCCGCGACGCCGCGCGCGCGCGCCGGCGCCGCGCGCGCGGCGCGCGCGCGCGCGCCCGACGCGCGCGCGCCGCCGCGCGCGCCGCGCGGCGCGCAGCGCGCGACCGCGCCGCGCCGCGCCGACGCGCTCGCGCGCCGCGCGCCGCCGCGCGCGCGCGCGCCGCGCCGCGCGCGCGCGCCGCCGCGACGCGCGCCGCCGCGACGCGCCGCGCGGCCCGCACGCGCCGCGCGCGCCGCGCGCGCCCGCGCCGCGCGCGCCGCCGGCGCGCGGCGCGCGGCGCCGCGCGCGCGCGCGCGCGCGCGCCGCGGCGCCGCGACGCGCCGTCGCGCGCGCCCCCGCTGCGCGCGCGCGCGCGCCGCGCGCGCGCGGCCGCGCCGCGCCGGCCGCGCCGCGCCGCGCCCGCCGCGCGCGCCCGCGGCGCCGCGCGCGCGCGCGCGCGCGCCCGCGGCGCGCGCGCGCCGCGCGCGCGCGCGTCCGCCGCGCCCCGCGCGCCGCGGCGCGACGCGCCGCGTCCCGCGCGCGCGCGCGCGCGCCGCCGCGCGCGCGCCGCCGCGCGCGCCCGCGCGCCGCGCGCGCGCGCGCGCCCGGCGCCGCGCGCGCCGCGCCCCGCGCGCCGCCGCCGCGCCCGCGCCGCGCGCGCCGCGCGCGCCGCCCGCGCGCCGCCGCGCCGCGCGCCGCGCGCGCGCGACGCGCCGCGCCGCGCGCGCGCCGCCGCGCGCGCGCGCGACGCGCGCGCGCGTCCCGCGCGCGCGCCGCCCGCGCGCGCGCGCGACGCGCCGCGCGCCCGCCCGCGCTCCGCGCGGCCGCCGCGCGCGCGCGCGCCGCCGCGCGACCCGCGCGACGCGCGCGCCGCCGTCGCCGCGCGCCGCGCGGCGCGCGCCCGCGCGCGCGCGCGCCGCGACGCGCCGCGCGCGCCGGCGCGCGCGCGCGCGCGCCGCGCGCGCGGCGCCGGCGCCGCGCGCGGCCGCGCCGCGCGACGCGCCGCGCGCGCGCGCGCGCCGCGCGCACGCGCGCCGCGCGCCGCGCGCGCCCGTCCCGCGCGCGGCGCCGCGCGCGCCGCGCGCGCGCGCGCGCGCGCCGCCGCGGCGCGCCGCGCGCGCGCCGCGCGCGCCCGCCGCCGCGCGACGCCGCGCGCCGCGCGACGCCGACCGCGCGCGCGCGCGCGCGCGCCGCCGCGCGCGCGCGCGTCGTCGCGCCGCGGCGCGCGCGCGCGCGCCGCGCCCGCGCGCGTCGCGCACGCGCGCGCCGCGCGACGCCGCCGGCGCGCGCGCCGCGCGCGCGCGCGCCGACGCGCGCGCGCCGCCGCCGCGCGCGGCCGCGCCGCGCGCGCCGCGCGCCGCGCGCCCGCAGCGCGCGCGCGGCGACGCGCGCGCGCCCGCGCCGCGCGCCGCGCGCGCCGCGCCGGCGCGCCCGCGGCGCCCGCGCGCGCGTTCGCGCCGCCCGCCGCGCGGCCGCGCCGCGCGCGCGCGCAGCGCGCGCTCGCGCCGCGCGCGCGCGCGCCCCGCGCGCACGCCGCGCCGCGCGCCGCCGCGCGCGCCGACGCGCGCGCCCGCGCGCGCACGCGCGCCGCGCGCGCGCGCGCGCAGCCGCCCGCGCCGCGCGCGCCGCGCGCGCCGCGCGCGCGCGCGCGCGCGGCGCGCGCGCGCCGCGCGCGCGCGCGCCGGACCGCGCGCGCCGCGCGCGCGCGCGCGCCGCGCGCGCCCGCGCGCGACGCGCGACGCGGCGCCGCGCGCCCGCGCCGCGCGCGCGACGCGCGCGCGGCGACGCCGCCGCGCGCGCGCGGCGCGCGACGCGCGCGCGCGCGCGCGCGCGCGCGCGCGCGCCGCGCCCGCGACGCGCGCGCGCGCGCGCCGCGCGCCGCGCGGCGCGCGCGCGCGCGCGCGCGCGCGCGCGCCGCGCGCCCCGCGACGCGCGCCCCGCGCGCGCGCCGCGTCCCGCCGCGACGCGCCGCGCCGCCGCGCGCGCGCGCGCCGCGCGCGCGACGCGCCGCGCGTCGGCGCGACCCGCGCGCTCGCGCCGCGCGCGCTCGCGCGCCGCGCGCGGCGCGCGCGCCCGCGCGCGCGCGCGCGCGGCCGCCGGCGCGCGCGCGCGCGCCCGCGGCCGCGCGCGCCGCCCGCGCGCCGCGCCGCCGACGCGCCGCGCGCCCGCGCGCGCCGCGCGCGCGCGCCGCGCCCGCGCGCGCGCGGCGCGCGCGCGCCGCGGCGCGCCGCGCGACCGCTCGCGCCGCGCGCGCGCGCGCGCCGCGCGCCCCCAGCGCGCGCCGCCCGCCGCGCGCCGCGCGCGCGCGCGCGCGCGCCGCCGCGCGCGCGGCGCCCCGCGCGCCGCGCGCGCGCCGCGCGCGCCGCGCGCGCGCGCGCCGCGCCGCGCGCGCAGCGCGCGCCGCGCGCCCGCGCGTCCCGCGCGCCGCCGCCGCGCGCGCGCGTCGCCGCGGCGCGCGCGCCGCGCGCGCGCGCGCGCGCGCCCGCGCGCGGCGCGCGCGCCGACGCGCGCCCGCACGCGCGCCCGCGCGCGCGCGCTCCGCGCGCGCGCGCGGCCCGCCGCCGCGCCGCGCGATCGGCGCGCGCGCGCGCCCGCGGCGCGCGCGCCGCGCGCCCGCGCGCGGCGACCGCCGCGCGCGCGCGCGCGTCGCGCGCGCGCCGCCGCGGCGCGCGCGCCCGCGCCGCTGCGCGCGCGCGCCGCGCGCGCTGCGCCCGCCGCGCGCGCCCGCGCGCGCGCGACGGCGCGCGCGCGCGCGCGCGCGCGCGCGCCGCGACGCCCGCGCGCGCGCGCGCGCGGCGCGCGCGCCCGCCGCCCGCGCGCCGCCCGCGCGCGCCGCGCGCGCGCGCCGCGCGCCGCGCCGCGCGCCGCCGCCGCGCGCCGGCGCGCGCGCCGCGCGCGCCGCGCGCCGCGCGCGACGCGCGCGCGCGACGCCGCGCGATCCCGCGCCCGGCCGCGCGCCGCGACCGCGCGCGCGCGCCGCGCGCCCGCGCGCGCGCTCGCGTCGCCGCGCGCGCGCCGCCGACGCCGCGCGCGCGACCGCGCGCGCCCGCCGCGCGCCGCGCGCGCGCGCGCGCCGCGCGCGCGCCGCGACGCGCGCGCGCGCGCGCGCCGCGGCGCGCACGCGCGCGCGTCGCGCGCGCCGCGCGCGCGACGCGCGCCCGACCGCGCCCGCCGCCGCCGCGCCGCTCGCGCGCGCGCGCCGCGCGCGCGCGCCGACGCCGCGCCGCGCCCCGCGCGCGCGCGCCGCGCCGCGCCGCGCGCGCGCGCGCCGCGCCGCCCGCGCGCGCGCGCGCGCGCGCCGCGCGCGCGCGCGACGCCGCCGCGCGCGCGCGCCGCGCGCCGCGCGCCTCGCGCGCCGCCGCGCCGCGCCGCCGACGCCGCGTCGCGCCGCCGCCGCCGCGCGCCCGACCGCGGCGCGCGCCGACGCGCCGCGCGCGCGCCGCGCGGCCCGCGCAGCGCCGCCCGCGCGCGCGCGCCGCCGCGCGGCGCGCGCGCCGCGCGACTGCGCGCGCGCGACCGCGCGCCGCGCGCCGCCGCCCGACGCCGCGGCCCCGCGCGCGCGCGCGCGCGCGCGCGCCGCGCCGGCGCGCGCCGCGCCGCACGCTCGGCGCCGCGCCGCCGACGCGCGCCGCGCGCGCGCGCGCGCGCGCGCGCGCGCGCGCGCGCGCTGCGACGCCGCGCGCGCGCGCGCCGCGGCGCGCGCCCACGCGCGCGCGCGCCGCGCGCCGCGCCGCGCGCGCGCGCGCGCGGCGCCGCGCCGCGCGCGCGTCCCCGCGCGCCGCCGCGCGCCGCGACGCCCGCGCGCGCGCGCCGCCGCGCGACGCGCCGACGCGGCCGCGCGCGCGCGGCGCGCGCGTCGTCGCGCCGCCGCGCGGCCGCGCCCGCGCGCGCCCGCGCGCGCGCCGCGCGCGCGCGCGCGCGCCGGCGCGCGCGCGCCGCGCGCGCGCCGCCGCGCGCGCGCCGCGCGCCGCCGACGCGCCGCGCGCGCGCGCGCGCCGTCCCGCGCCGCCGCGCGTCGCGCCGCCGCGCCGCCGCGCGCCGCGCCGCGCGCGGCGCGCGCGGCGCGCGCGGCGCCCGCGCGCGGCGACGCGCGCGCCGCCGCCCGCCGGCGCGCGACCCGCCGCGCGCCCGCGGCGCGCGCCGCGCGCGCGCGCGCGCGGCGGCGCGCCGCGCGTCCGCGCCGCGCGCCGCGCCCGCGCCGCGCGCGCGCCGCGCCGCGCGCGCGCGCGGCGCGCGACGCGCCGCCGCCGCGCGCGGCGCGCGCCCGCGCCGCGCGCGCCGCGCGCGCGCCGTCGCGCCGCCCGCGCGCGCGCGCCGCGCGCCGCGCGCGCCGCGCCGCGCGCGCGCCGGCGCCGCGCGCGACGCCCCGCCCGCCGCCGCGCGCGCGCCGCGACGCCGCGCGCGCCGCCCGCGCGCGCGCGCCACGCGCCGACCGCGCGCGCGCCGCGCGCGCCGCGCGCGCGCCGCGCGCGCGGCGCGCGCGCCGGCGCCTCGCGCGCGCGACGCCGCGCGCGCCCGCGCGCGCGCCGCGCGCCGCGCGCGCCGCGCCGCGCGTCGGCGCGCGCGCGCGGCGCGACGCCGACGCGCGCCCGCGCGCGCCGCGCGCGCCCGCGCGCGCCGCGCCGCGCCGCGCGCCGCGCGCGCGCCGCGCGCGCCGCGCGACCGCGCGCGACGCGCGCGACCGCCGCCCGCGCGCGCCGCGCGCCGCCGCGCGCGCGCCGCGCGCGCGCGCGCGCGCGCGCGCCGGCGCGCCCGCCGCGCGCGCCCGCGCCGCGCGCCGCGCGCGACGCGCCGCGCGCCGCGCGCCGCCCGCCGCGCGCGCGCGCGCCGCGCGCGCGCCGCCGCCGCGCGCCCGCCCGCGCGCCCGCGCGCGCCCCGCGCGCCCGCGCCGCGCGCGCCCGCGCGCCCGCCCGCCGCGCCGGCGCGCGCGCGCGCGCGCGACCGCGCGCGCGCCGCGCGCGCGCGCCGCCCAGCGCGCGCGCGCGCGCCGCGCGCGCGCGCCGCGCGCGCCGACGCGTCGCGCGCGCGGCCGCGCGCGCCGCGCGCGCCGCGCCGCCGCGCGCGCGCCGACGCGCTCGCCGCCGCGCGCGCGCCGCGACGCCGCGCGCGCCGCGCGCGCGCGCGCCGCGCGCGCCGCCGCGCGCCGCCCGCGCCGCGCCCGCGCCGCGCGCGCGCGCCCGCGCGCGCCGCCGCGCCGCGCCGCGCCGCGCGCGCGACGCTCGCCGACCGCCCCGCGCGCGCCGCGCGCGCGCGCCGCGCGCGCCGCGCGCCGCGCGCGC
>JAIWJD010000229.1:0-15546 GCA_022818045.1 Neotoxoptera formosana | reverse complement strand
GAAAAAAAGAGGGGGAGAAGGGAAGGGGGAAAGGAGCGAGGAGGGGGGAGGAGGAGAAGGGGGAGCGAAGGAGGGGAGAAGAAAAGGCGGGGGAAAAAGAGAGAGGGAAAGGGGGGAAAAAAAGGGGAGAGAGAAAAGGGGGGGAAAGAAGGGCGAGGGGGAAAAGAAAAAGGGAGGGGAAAGGGGAGGAAGGGGGGAGAGGAAGGGAAAGAGAAAAAAGGGGGAAAAGGAGGGGAGAAAGGAAAAGGGGGAAGGAAGGGGGAAAGAGAGCAAGAAAAGGAAGGGGGGGAAAAAAAAGGGAGGGGAGGGGAGGAGAGGGGGGAGGAAAGAAAAGGGGAGGAAGGAAGACGGGGGGGGGAACGGGAAGAAGAAGGGAAGGGAAAACCGGCGGAAAAAGGGGAAAGGGGGGGAAAGAAAGCGGAAAGGTAGAAGAGAGGGAGGGGGGGGAAAAGGGCGAGGAAGGGGGGGGGAGGGAAGGGGAGCGGGGGGGAAAGGGAAAAGGGGGAGGGGGGAGAAGGAAAGGGAGAGAAGGCAGGGAAAAAGCGAGGGAAAGGGGGGGAAGGGAAGGGGGGAAAAGGGACGGGGAAAGGGGAGAGGAAAAGAGGAAAAAGGGGAAAAAGGAGGAAGGGGGGGGGAAGAGAAAGGGGGAAAGAGAGAACGGGGGAGGGGAAAAAAAAGGGGAAAGGGGGAAAACGGAAGGAGAGGAAAGGGGGGAAAAAGGGGGAGAAAAGGGGGGAGGGGGGGGGGGGGGAAAGAGGGCGCGGAAGGAAGAAAGAGGAAGGCAGGGGGCAAAAGGGGAGAAGAAGGAAGGGAGGGAGAGGGAGGGGGAAAACGAGGGGGGGGAGAGAGAGGAAGAAGGGGGGAAAGAGAAGGGAGAGGGAAAGAAGAAGGGGGAGGAAGACGAAAAGAGGAAGGAAGGAAGAGGGAAAAAAGGGGAAAGGGGAGGAGGGGGGAAAAGGGCAAAAAAAAGGAAGAGAAGGAAAGAGGAGGGGGAAAAGGTAAGGAGGGGGCGGGGGAAGGGGGAAAAAGGGAAGGGGAGAGGAGGGAAAAGGAGGAAGGGGAGGGAGGGGGGGGGGGGGAAAGGGAAGGGGGAAAAAGGGGTGAAGAGAGAAGGGAAGGGAAAAGGAAGAGAAGGGGGGGGAGAGAGCGGGGGGGAGAAAGGGACGGGGGAGAAAAAGAGAAAGGGGAGAAGGAAAGGGGGAAGGGGAAGGGGGAAAGCCGGAGGGGGAGAAGAGCGGAGAGAGGGACGAAACAGGTAGCGAAGGGAGCATAGCGAAGAGAAAGAGAGGCGAGAAGGAAGCGAAAGACGCAAACGAACGAGATAAGTACAGACAGAAGGAAGGCAGGACAAAAGAGGAAAAGAGGAGTAGAAGGGAGGAAAGCGCGAGAAGAAGAGGAGAGACGAGGAACGAGCGAGAAGGGGAAGGACGAGAGGAAGGAGGAGAAGAGAGAGAGAGAAGAAAGGTCAAAGAATGGAGAGGAGAGGAGGAAGAGAGGGAACAGCACGAGAGAGAAAGGGAGAGTAGGAGGGAGAGAGAGAGGAGGGAAAGAGAGGAAGGACGGAGGAAGAAGACACGAGAAGGAAGGCGAGTGACGGAGGAGAGCAGGGAGAGAGAAGGCAAAGAGGGAAAAAGAAGACGGAGGAGAGAGGGCAAAGGAGAGGAGTGCAGGGGAACGAGGAGAGGAGGACGCCAGAGTAGCAAGAGAAGAGGAGGAGAAAGGGAACGAGAAGAAAAACGGAGTAAGGAGAGAAGCGGAGAGTCAAATAGAGAGCAGAGAAGAACGGGATGAAAGAGAGAGAGGAGAGGTAGCTAGAGGCGAGAAGGTAGGAAAGAAAGGAGCAGCGGCCAGAGAAGAGAGAAGGAAAGAGAGAGAATAGGGAACGAGGAGGAGTAGCACAGAAGAGGAGAGGAGAGGGAGAGAGAGGAAGAGAGAGTCAGAGAGGAAGAAGACGAAGATAGGACGGAGGGAGAGAGGAAACGAGGAAGGAAAGAGCAGGACAGCGACAGAAGACAGTAGGATGATTTGAAGTAGAGGTAGGAAGTAGAAAAACTAGAAGGTCTGAACGGAGAAGAAAGCCGTAGAGCGATAAAGAGCGAGCGAAGAGAGGGGAGCGCAGAGAGCAGACACGAGAGCAAGAGAGAGAGAAGAAAGCTGAAGATTAGAGAGCAGAAGAGGAGAGCGGCAGAGTGACAACAGAGAGAAAGGGCACAGGAAGCCGAAGGGGAGGCGCAGAAGAGAGAGAAGAAGACAAAATGTAGAAAGAGAGAGAGAGAAAGAGCGAAGAGAGAGGAGCAGAAGAAGCCGAGAGAGAGAGAGAAGAAGAGAGGGAGAAAATAAGAAGAGGAGAGGCGAAGAAAAGAAGAAAAAGGCAGAGAGAGAGGGGGAGAGACGAAGTAGATGAGAGGTAGAATAGGAAGAATAGGGACGACAGAGAACAAATTGGGAGAGAGCAGGGTGAGGCTAGAAGAGATAGGGAAGAGACGGAGCCGAGAGAAGAAGGAAAGAGAGAGCAGCAGAGAAGGATAAGCAGCCGAGACAGGATAAAGAGGATGGAGCGACGAGGAGTAAAAGAGAGCAGCAGGGAGAGAGGAGAAAAGCTAGAGAAGCAGCGAGACGGAGCAGAGTTAGAAAGGAGAGAGAGGAGGATAGGCGAGTCTAGGAGGATAAGAATAGGCAGAGAGAGACGGGGAGAAAGAGTCAGTAGACGCAAGGTGAGTCGAGACGAGAGTGAGGCGAGCGACGCGAGGAGAACGTAAGGGCGGGAGGAGAACGAGAAGAGAGAGGCAACGAAGCGAGAAGAGGAGGGGAAAAAAGGAGAAGAGAAAAAAGCGAAAGATATGGCTCTAGGAAAGAGAAGGAGGAGAAACGCGGAAAGGAGGAGAAGAGCAAGGCAAAGAAGCGAGGAGAGCAGGAAGAGAGTAAGGAGAGCAGGGGGGAGAGATAGAGGAGGTAAGAGGAGAGAAGAAGAGAAGAAGAGAGGAGAAGGAGAGAAGTAGAACAAGAGGAAGAGAAGGACGAGGGCAAAGAGGAGCGGAGAAAGGGAGAGGAAGAGCGGAGGCGGGAGAAAGATAGAGAAGGACGAGGGCGGAGAGGCAGGGGAAGACAGAAGAGCGAAGAGGAGAGGACAGGAAGGAGAGAGAGAAAGAAAGTCCAGAAGGACGAGGGAGGAAAGAGACAAAAGATGAGAGGAGTAAAGCGAGAGAGAGGGCGCGAGAAGAGCAAAGAAAGAAAGAAGGAAAGAGAAGACAAGGGGCGACGGAGGAACAAGTAGGGGGAGAAGAAGCGCTTAAGGACGAGAGCGAGCGAGTCAAAAGAAAGTAGATGAGTAGACGAAGAAGAGAGAACGAGGAGAATAGGAGGAGCAAACGAGAAGAGAAGAGAGAGAGGGCGAAGGAAGAAAGAGGAGAACAAGGTAGAAGAAGAGAGAGAGGAGAAGAGAGGGAGAGAGGAGCCAGAGAGAAGCAAAGACAGAGAAAGAAGAACAGGGAGAGAAGGAGGGAAGAGGAGAGAGGAGAGAGAGAAGGAGGAGGAAAAGGGATAGAGAGGAGAGAGGCAGAAGAAGGGAAAAGAAGAAGAAAAAGAGAGCGCAGGGTAGCGATACGAGAACGCGAAAGAACGAGAGAGGAGAAGATCCAGCAGAAAAAAGGAGAGAAGAGAGGAGAGATAGGGGACAGGAGGCAGAGGAGAGATCAGATAAGCGAAAGAGTAGAGAGGAACGAGAAGAGAGGGAGAAGAGGAAGCAGAAAGTGGACGAGAGAGAGGAGAGGAGAGGCCGAGAAGAGAGTGAGGAGAGACAGAGGAGAGAGGAGGAGAGTCCGAGAGCACGGAGGAGAGGCCCAGAGGCGCGGAGAAGAGAGAGAAGACGAGCAGTAAGGAGAGGAGCGAGGGGGGGGTGGATCAGGAGGAGAGTCAGAGAGAGGAAGGAGTAGAAGCACAAGAACGAGAGGAAGAGGCGAAAGAATGAAAGAAGAAGCGAGGCGGGGGAAAGAGAAGGAAAGAGGGAAAAGTAGAGCAGAACGAGGGGGCAGAGGGAGAGGGAAGAGGAGAGAGGGAGAGGGGGGGGAGGGGGGAGGGGTGCGCGAGGGGAGAGCAGGGGGGACGAGGGGGGCGGAGGAGGGGGGCAGAGCGGGGGGAGGACGAGAGGGGGGAGGAGAGGGGGGGGATGGGGCGGAGGCGGGGGACGGAGGAGGAGGAGGGGACGGGGAGGGGAGGGGAAGGAGAGGAGGCCTGAGGGCGGGCGGGGCGCAACGACGTAGAAGAGGGGAGAGGGGGGGGGCGGCGGGGAGAGGGACAGGAAAGAGAAATGAGGCCGAGGGGTGGAGGGAGGGGAGAGACGGAGGGGGGGGTGGGAGGGACAGCAGCAGGGGGAGGGCGCGGACGCGGGAGGAGCGAGAAGGGCGGGAGAGAGGGGCGCAGGAGGATGCGGAGTGTTAGGAGACTGAGCGAGGGAGGAGGAGAGGGAGAGGGAAAGGTAGGAGTGGAAGGTTGGGGTAGGGACAGGGAGGGTGAGACGGGGAGAGGAGAGCAGGTGCCGGAGGGGGATGAGACGGGTGGGGGAGAGGGCAGCGGGCGGAGACGAGGAGAGAGGAGGCGGGGGAGGACGGGCGGGGAGGGGACACGAAGAAATAGGGGGAGGGAGGTCGGGAGGACAGTTGGGAATGCGAGCAGCCGCGGGGGTGGGGAGGGAGGGAAAGAGGGGGCGGCAGGATAGATACAGGGAGAGAGGCAGAGAAAGGTGCGGCGGAGAAGGGGGGTGGACAAGGGAGGTAGGGAAAAGAGAAGAGCGCAGCGAGAGGGGGGGGGGAGGGGGAGCACGGGGGGCGGGCAGGGGGCCGGGGAGGAGGGGGCCCGCAGCGGGGGGCCCCGGGGAGGCGAGCGACGAGAGCGGAGAGGGGCGAACGGGGGGGGGACGGAGGAGGCCGACAGACGGAAGAGGGGGGGAGGAGAGGGCGGGGGGGGCGGATAGGGCGGAGGAGGGGGGGAGGAGGAGAGGGAGCCGAGAGAGGGGGGGAAGGGAGAGGGGGAGAAGAGGGGAAGGCGGGAGGAGAGACGGGGAAGGCGGGGGGAAGGGAGAGGAGGAGGGGGGGGGGGGGACAAAGAGAGGGAGTTGCGGGGAAGGAGGGGGGGGGGCGGAGGGGTACAGGGACAGCAGGGGGGCGACACGCATGGAGAAGAGAGTGGGGAGAGGCGGGGACGGGGGAGAGGGACCGGGGAGGGGGGTGAGAGGGGGGAGGGGGGAGAGGGGGATGGGGGGGACGGACGTGAGTGCAAGGTGTAGGGCGGTGGCAGAGGAAGAGCGAGGAGAGGGAGCGAGGGGACCGCGCAGACGCGGGGGAGGGAATTACACACAGGAGGACGGGGAGATGCGGAAGGGAGAGACGGGGAAGGGACGCGGGGGGGAGGATGGGGGGGCGGGGGGGGGGGGGGGGGGGGAGTGGAGGAGAGGCAAGCAGATGGGGTGGCGGAGGGAGGAAGGGAGGGGGGAGGGAAGGGTGGGGCGGGGGTGGAATGACGAGGCAGGGAGAGCATGGCAGGACAGGCTAGTGAGGGGGAAGAGCGAGGGGCGGGGAGAAGGGTAGGGAGGTCGCAAGGGAGCGGAGAGACGGCGGTGAAGGGGGAGGAGCGCGGGAGGGGGGAGAGGGGGAAGGGACTGGGGGGGGGGCGTTGGGAGGGTGTCGAGGAGGAAGGGGGGGACAGGTAGGGAGGAGGGAGTAGCGGAGGTGGAGGGACGACCGAAGTCTGGAGGCGGGGGCGGAGAGGGCATAAGGCGTGAGGGGGAGGGAGGAGGGAGGAGAGAAGGGAGAGGGGAGGAAGGGGCGGACCACTGGAGAGGGGGAGTTACGCGGGCAGAGGGGTGGAAGGGAGTAGGCAAGGCAGTATGGGCGGGGGAGAGAGGGGGAGCGGCGAGGGATAGATAAGAGATGGAGGATGGGCAGACGGGAGGGAGCGCGTGCTGGATGAGGGGAGGGTGGGGAGTGACGGGGGAGTGAGCAGCAACGAGGGAGCAGAGAGCGCAAGAGGCGGGGGGGAGCGAGGAGGAGAGGTGGAGGGGAGAGGACGCCCGGAGAGGTGGGCGTGGGGGAAGGGAGGGGGAGGGAAGGGGAGGGGCAGAGAAGGGACGCGGGAGGGGGCGGGTGGGAAGGAGGGGCAGGTAGCGGACGCGCCAGGGGGAAGGGTAGAGGGGAGGAGGGTACGTGGAGGGGGAGGGGTGGGCGTTATGACGGAAGGGGGAGGGGGGAGGGAGAGGGCGAGGGGAGCCGAGGACGAGGAGGGGAGGGCGAGGGGGGAGGGCAGGGGATCGGGTAGGGATGGAAGGCGGGCGGCGGAGGACCGAGGCAGGCGGGAGGGAGGCAGACGGGGAGGGCCTAGGGAGAGGGAAGAGGAGGGACGAGGGGATGAGGGGGGAGGGGCGGGACGCCCCTCCCTCCCCCTGGCGGGAATGGTGAGGGAAGGAGGGAAGGTGAGAGGGGGAGAGGGAGGGAGGAGCGGGGGCGAGGGGGCAAGGAGAGTAGAGATGGCGGGGAGAGGAGGGCAGGGAAGGGGAGGGGGAGGTTAAAGGGGAGGAGAAGAGGGGGGGAGGCGGCGGCGCGGAAGGGAGAAGCGCGAGGGGGATGACGAGGAGGTGGGAGCGGGAATTGGAGGCGCGGGATGGAGCCGGGGGACGGAAGAGAGGGACGGCGGATAGAGCGGAGGGAGGGCATACGCGGAGCGGGGTGCGGCGCGCTACGGGGAGCGAGAGGAGGGGGAAGAAGGTACAAGGTGGTGGGAGGCGGGATCGGGGGGGGGGCGAGAGGGTTGGGCGGGAGGGGGGAGGAGGGGGGCGAGAAGGAGAGGGAAGGGACGGGGGGCCAGAAGGGGGGGGAGAGGGTAGAACAGAAGGGCGTGGGCGGGGGGGAGTGGGCGGGGGGCGGAGGGGGAGGAGAGGGGTAGGAGAGGGGGGGCAGGGCGAGGAGAGGGCTCGTTGGAGGGATGGGCGGGGTAGTTTGGGCGGGTGGATGGTGGAGGGGACGGGAGGGAGGGTGGAAGGCGGAGGGGGGGGGTGAGAGGACGGGCGGGAATACGTGAGATGGAGGGGCGGGAGAGAGAAGGGGAGATACAGGAGGGGAGCGAGGGGTAGTGGGAGGGGCCGGGGGGGGGCGGGCGGGCGAGGGGAGGGGGGAGGAGGGTGGTGGGCGGAGGAGGGCGGAAAGAAGAGGGGGGGACAGAGGGACAGGGAGGGGAGAGAAGGGGGGACGGGGGCAGAGGGACACAGGGTAGCGGAGTAGGCAGGGGGGAGGAGGAAGGGGGGGGGGACGGGGGGGGGGGGGGGGGAGGAGGGGCGTGGGGGGCGAGTGGCGGGAGGGGGTGGGAGGGGACGGGGGGGAGGAGCGGGCTAGAGAGAAGGAGCGACGGGGCGGTGAGAGGGGGCGGAGGGAAGGAGGGCGAGGGAAAGGAGGAGGATCTGGGGGGCGGGGGGGGAGGAGGAAGCGGGGCAGGGACAGGGGGGCGGGGTAGGCGGGAGATGGGAGGTAGGGAGGGCGGGGGGGAGCGGTAGCCGGGGAGAGGGGAGGGGGAGACATGAAGGGGGGAGGAGGGGGGGGAGATAAGCGCGGTGCGGGGGGCATGACGGGGGCAGGGGCCGGTGTGGGGAAGGAGGGGAGGGGGGAGAGCAGGGAGAGGGGGAGGGGGGGGGGGGGGGGCGGGGGCGCAGAGCACGGGGCGGGGAAGGGGAGGGGGGAGGGAGGAGCGGGGGAGGGGAGAAGAGGAGGAGGGAAAGGCCGCCGGAGGGGGGGACGGATGGAGGCGGAGTGGGGGGGAGCGGGGGGCGGGCGGAGCAGAGATGGGAGGGAGCGGGGGGAACAGGAGGGAGCGGGGAAAGGGGGGAGCGCTGGCAGTAGGGAGGGCGGGTGGGCGCTAGGGGGTCGGAGAGGCGCCGGGATAGGGCGAAGGGGGGGAGAGCGGGAGAGGGGGATGGGTTCAGGGTGAGGGAGCGAGAGCGGGCGGAAGGGAGGGGCGAGGAAGAGGCGAAGGTGGGGGGAGGGAGAGTTGGAGGGGGGGGGACCAGGGGGGGAGAGGAAAGGGGAGCGGAGAGACGCAGGGAGGGGAAGGAGAGCGGGGGAGGGGAGGGTGGAGACGAGACAGCGGGGGGCACGGGGCGCGGGCGGGCGCTGGGACTAGATAGGTGGAGTACGGGGGGGCGAGGGGCGGGTGGAGGAGGAGGGAGCGGGGGCGAAGGAGGGAGGGGGGGCAGGGGAGGAAGAGGCGATCGGCGTGGCCGGGCGAGCGGCCGGGGTGGGGAGGGAAGAAGGCGATCGAGGGGTGAGGAACAAGGATGGGACGGAGTACAGATCGGCGAGAGGGATGGACAGGGGGCGGCAGTGGGGGGGAGGGGAGAGTCCGGGAGGGGGCGGGGGGAAACGCGAACGGGAGAGCAAGGAGCGGGGGGCGACAGGAGGCGTAAGGGAAGTGGAAGCGACGTGAAGTGGAGGAAACAGGGGCGGAGAGGGAAGTAGTAGGGGGGGAGGGGGCGCCCGGAGAGGAAGGTTGGGAGGGGGAGGGGGAGCCGGGGCGAGGGTGAGGAGGGGTCGAGAGGAGCGGCGGCGCCCCGGATGCGAGGGAGGGCAGGAGAAGCGGGAGGGGCGACGGAGCCCACACATGGGGAACGTCGAGGAGGGGGAAGAGAGAAGACACATGGTCGGAGGAGAGGGGTGGGCGGGAGGCGATAAGAGGCGGGGAAGGCGAGAGGCGAGATAGGGGAGGGGGACGGGGGGAGGGGGGGCTAGTAGGGAGCAGGCGAAGGGCAGAGGGGGAGGAGGGGGATGGGAAGTTGTCGGAGGTGGAGAGGGAGGGGAGGTGAGTAGGGGGAGGGGGGGGAGGGGGGGGGAGGGATAGAAAGAGGTGGAGGGGGAGAGAGGGGGTGGGGAGGGAAAACCGGGAAGGGGGGGGGGGAAGGGGTGCGGGAGGGTGGGGGGGTAGAGGGCGAGGGCGAGCCAGGGAGGCGTGGGGTGCTAGGGAAAGGGGGGACCAGGAGGGCCGCACGAGGGGAGGAAGGTGGAAAGGGCTAAGGGGGAGGGAGGGGAATGAGGGGGAGTGGGGACCCGGCGAGGGCGGGGCACGGGGAAGGGGGAGAGGGAGGAGCGGGGAGAGAGAGGGTAGGACGGGGAGTAGAATGCAGAGCAATACGACCGCAGACGATGGAGGGAGGGGAGGCGGGCGCAGAGGGAGCCGGGGGAGGAGGGGGAGGCGGCGGAGGCCGAGGGGAGGGAGAGGGAGTGGGGAGGAGCGAGGGAGGAGTTAGGAGGGGGGGGGGTAGCGCAGGGAGCAGGGGGGGGGCGGGGGGGGCGTAGAGAGGGATGCGAAGGAGAGGGGCGAGAGAGGAGGCGATGGGGGACGAGAGGGGGGCACGCATGGCGACGAGTGGGAGGGGGAGATGAGGGGAGGAGTGGGGAGGGGGGGAGGGGGGGAGGGGGGAGGGGAGGGGTAGAGAGGCGAGGAAGCAGAATCGCAGGAGGAGGCAGAGGAGTGGAGGAGAGCGCGGTGGAGGGGCCGGCGGGGGGGGGGGGGCGCGGGGCGAGGGAAGGCCCCGAGGAGAGGGGAGAAGGGTAAGGGAAGGGGGGAAAGAGGGAGGGGGAGAGGGACAGCTGGAGGGGAGGGCACGGGGAGGGGGGAAGAGAGGGGAGGAAGGGAAGGCAGGAAGGGGTGGATGGGGGGGAGCCAGGGGAGAGGGGGAGGGGGAGAGGGGGAGAGGAGGAGAGGTATGGAGAGAGAGGGGGGGCTGGATGGCGAGAGGGGGGGGAGAGGAGAGATGGGTGCGGAGGGATGGGAGAGAGAGGCGGGGGGGGAGGGGAGGGGGCGAGCGAAGGGAGGACAGGGGCGGAAGAGGCAGAGCGGGTGGGGAGGGAAGGTGAGACGGGGGGGGGAGGACAAGGGGCCACAAAGGGCGGAGGGGGGGTGTCATACGCGGCGAGTGCGGCGTGATGGAGAGAGTGATTGGAGGCGGGGGAGGGGGCGGGGAAGGGGGGGCGGAGGGCGGGAATGAGAGGGATGAAGGTGGGAGAGTGGGGGCAGGTGAGACGGAGAGAGAGGGACAGGGAGGCCGGAGGGGGAAAGGCGGAGGGGGAGGGCCGGGACGAGGTGGGGGGGGAGGAGGGAGCATGGACGGGGGAGGGAGGGGGGGTAGGAACGCACGAGGGGGGCGCGGGGGGGGAGGGGGAGGGAGAGGGAAGTAGGGTCGGGGAAGGGGGGAATAGGGACGGCGAGGAGGTGGAGGAGGGGGGGGGGGAGGAAAGGAGGGCGGAGGAAGAGAGGGCCGGGGGGTACGACGAGAGGATGGGGAGTATAGCTAGGGCAGGGGAGGCGAAGGAGAGCTGGGAGGGAGGAGGGGGAGGGTTGCGTAGGGCGGGAGTGGGCGAGGCAGGGGAGTCGGGGGGGGGAGACGAGGGGGGAGGAGGAGAACGAGAAGGAGGGGGGCGACGGGGGGGACGGGGGGAGGCGATGGGAGCGTGGGGAGGGGAAGGTGGCCGAGATGAGGGGAGGAAGGGGGAGCGCCGGGAGAGGGGAGGGACGAGGGGGTCGGAAGCGGGTGGGGAGGTGAGGAAGGGAGGAGGCGGAGAGTGGAGGAGAGCCGCTGAGGACAGGGTGTAGGATGTAGAGGGGGAGGAGGAGGACTGGGGGGAGAGGGACGGGGGGAGCGGGAGGGTGGAGGAGACAGGGGAGGGAGGGAGGATGGAGGAGGAAACGGAGGGGAGAGGGGGAGCGAAACTAGTGGGGGAGGAAGGAGAAGAAGAGAGGCGGAATCCCGGGGGGGGGAGGGAAGGAGGAGGGTGGCGTAGCCGAATCGGGGCCGGGGGCCGGAGGGAGAGAGAGCGGGTTGAGCAGGAGAGGGGGGGGAGGGAGCCGGCGGAGGGGGCCGAAGGTGAGGGGGAGAGGAGGGGTGGGGACGCGCGGAGAACGGAGATGGGGGGGCGGGGGAGGAGAACGCTGATGAGGCGGGGGGGATAGAGCGTAGGAGAGGGAGAGAGGGCCGCGAGGCCGGGGGGCGGGGAGGAGATGGTCGCGGGGGGGGGGTGGAGTGAGTGGAAGGGAAGGGGACGAGGGGGGGGGGGGGGAGCGGAGAGAAGGAGGGCCCGGCAGAGAGGGGAGGTAGAGCACGGAGATCGGGGAGGAGGCGAGGGAGAGAGACTTAGAGGAGGAGGCCCGCGACGAGACGGCGAGAAGAGGACACGGGGGCTGAAAGCGGGGGGGGGCGAGGAGAAGAGGGAGGAGGGAGGGGAGCCGGGAGGGAGCGGGCAGGGGGACAGGGAAGAGGGCGGACGTGAGGGAAGGGCCGGAGGCGCGGGGGAGGGAAGAGGAGGGGATGGGAGACGAGAGTGCCGGAAGGACCAGGGGGTGATAGGGGGTGGCGAGGGAAGGGGGGCAGGCGGAGGGAGGAGATAAGAGGCGCGGAGAGTAGGGGGGGAGGAGGAGCAGGGGCGAGGGGAGCAGGCGGACGTGGGGGGTAGCGGGGGGACAGAGAGAGTGGGGAGCGGGGGGGGGGGCGGGGGGGAAGGGGGGGAGGACGGGGAGGTGAGGGGGGGTCCCCGACCCACCAGGAATGAGGATGGGCTGTGAGGGGGCGGGAGGAGACCGGGTGGGGGACCAGGGGCGGGACCGCGAGGTGATGAGGAACTGAGGGGGGGCGGGGCCGGTAATTAGAGGGGAGGGGCATGGGGAGAGGAGGAGGGACGAGGGAGGCGAAGGAGAGGGGGGGGCATAGGCGGGGGAGGGGAGGACGAGGGAGGGGGCGGGGGGAGAGCACATGAAGGTCGGCAGTTCGGGAGGGGCCGGGGAGGGGGCGAAGAGGGGGGGAGGAGGGAGGAGGGGGCGGGACGAGAGGCGCAAGAACCACGAGGCGGGGAGGAGGGCGCGAGGGGATAGGCCTGGGAGGCAAAGGGAGGACGAGCGGCGGAGGGGGCACGGGGCGGGAAGGGGAGACTAGAGGGAGGGGAGATGGGGGAGATGGAAAGGAGAGTCGCGGAGGGGAGAGGGAGGAGAGAGATGACGACGAGGGGGACGCGGGGGAGGGGGAGGAAGAGAGGAGGGGGCGGGAGGGAGGGAGGCAGGGGGGTCAGAGGGAGATGAGGAGGGGCAGAGGAGAGCGAGGTGGGGAAGGTCAGAGGGAGGAGGGAGAGGGGCGGGGGGGAGAGGGAGGGGAGAGGAGACGAGCAGGGGAAGGCACAGGAGACGGGGAGAGGAGAGAGCACGGTGAGAGAGGAGGGAGGGGAGGAGAATTGGGAAGAGTTGGAAGGAGAGAGAGAGGATGGAGAAGGGAGAGAGAGAGGGGAGAGAGGGAGGGGGGAGGGAGGGTGGGGGCTGGGGAGTGAGGAGGGGGTAGGGCGAGAGGGGGGGAGGGGAGTAGGGAGGGGGGGGGGGGGGTAGGAGGAAGAGGGGGCGCGAGGAAGAAGGGGGTGAGGTTGAGGGAGGGGGAGGCGTGGGGAAGAAAGGGGGGGGTTGGTGTAGGGGAGGGGGGGTAGGAGGAGGGGGGGAGGAGGAAGGGAGGAAGTGGGGGGAGGGGGCGGGGAGGAGGGAGGGAGAAGGGAGGCGGGGGGGGAGGGGGGAGGAGTCGGGAGGGATGCAGCGGTAGGGACGGATGAGGAGGAGGTAGGAGGGGAAGAAGAGGGGGGCAGAGGAGGGGAGTGGGGAGGAGATGGAGAGAGGGAGGCAGGGAGGGAGAGGGTGGGGGGCAGAGGGAGGGCGAGGGGTAGGGGGAGGGGGGAGGGGGGGGGGGGGAAATGGAGTGAGTGGGTAAAGTCTGGAGGGGGGGGAGGGAGGGGGAAAGGAAGTGGGTGAGGGGGGGGGGGGGGAGAGGAGACAGCGTCGAAGGGGGGGAGGGAAATGGTAGGGAGAGGGAGAGGCTGGAGGAGAGGAAGGCAGGGGGGGGGGAGAGGGAGGAGGGAGGAGAGAGCGGAGAGGGGGAGGTGGGGGATGAGGCAAGGGGAGGGGGGGTGGAGGGAGGAGGGGGAAGGTAGGGGGGGGGGGGGTAGGAGGGAGGGGGAGAGGGGCGAGTGCGGGGGCAAGAGGGGCGGGGAGGGGGGTTGGAGGGGAGGAGGGGGAGGAGGATGGCAGGAGGGGGGGATGGGGGGGAGAGGACAGTGAGGGAGATGGGGGAGGAGGGAACGGGGGTAACTGGGGGAGGTGAGGCGCGGAGACCCGGACGGGAGAGGGGGTGAGGAGTAGCAGGCGGGCGGGCACGGGGGTGGAGGAAGGAAGAGGATCGGGAGAGGCACGGGAGAGGGGACAGAAAGCGGACACGAGTGGGGGGGGGAGTAGGGGGATGAGGGGGAGGGCGAGGGGAGCGGACGGGGTGGGATGGGGAGGGGGGGACGGAGGGGGGGAAGGTCAGGGGAGGACGGGTTAGGAGGGAGTGATGGGAGGGAGGTGACCGGAGGCGGAGGCGGAGGGAGGTAAGGGGCGGCGTACGATGGACAGGGGGGGCTTTTATGCGGACAGACGGGGCGTGAGTAACGCCCGGGGAGGGGGATGTCAGCGGCGATGAGGGAAGGCGAGGGAGGGTGGGGGGCCCGGTGTGAGAGTAGGGGCCGGGAGCAGGGGAGGGGGACGGAACGCGCAGCGGGCGAGAGTTGAAGACACTGGACGGGAGGTGGGTAATGGAGAGAGGAGGGGGGCCGGAGTGGGGGGCAAGAGGCGGAGGAGACCGCGACCGGTCTAGGTGTGAGACCCAACGCGGGCGGGGGAGGGGGGGGGGTCAGTGCTAATGACAGGTAGACGGAGGGAGGGACGAAGCGTGGTGCGGGTCAGGGGAGCGGGACGGGCAAGAAAGGGGGGAAGCACAGGAGCAAGACGAGAAGGTAGGAGTTGA
Organism: Neotoxoptera formosana; assembly: GCA_022818045.1. Classification (NCBI taxonomy): domain Eukaryota; kingdom Metazoa; phylum Arthropoda; class Insecta; order Hemiptera; family Aphididae; genus Neotoxoptera; species Neotoxoptera formosana. Next base: position 1,706 of record JAIWJD010000229.1, on the reverse strand, counting down.
AGGCCGCCAGGATGATCGCGATAGAGAAGGGGAGGGAGGACGAGCGAGAGGGGGACTGGCGCGGAACGGGGGCTGGCGGGCTGGACAGGAATGGGCAGGAGCTGGGGAGGAGAGGAGATGGAAAAGCGGGGGAGGGAGGGGCGAGGAGGATAGGGGAGGGTGCGCACGAGAAGAGAGGGGACGAGACAGGAAAACCGGCGGGGCGGGATGCGCGACGGAGGAAGGCGGAGAGAGTGGTGGGAGGAATGGGTGGTAGTGACGCGGAGTAGGAGGGGGAGGGAGCGAGCGGAGCGGAGGCGGGCGAGGAGGAGAGCATGGGGCGAGGGGATGAGGCGATGGGGGGGAGAGAAGCGGCCCGAGGGGAATATGACAGGAGGGTGGGACACGAGACAGGGCAGCTCCAGGGGGAAGGGGAGTGGGGGACGGGAGAGGGGGGCGGAGGGGGGGAACACGGAGGGAGGAGAGGGAAGGGGCGGATAAGGGGGGGAAGGAGGGTGGGGAGGGGGCGATCGGGGGGGGAGGAGCAGGGAGGGGCAAGAGGGAAGGGACACAGGGAGGGATGGAAGGACGACGGGGGAGAGTCGGGGGGAAGGGGGGGGGGAGGGGGAGACGTTGGGGAAGGGGAGGGGCGAGAGAAACGGCGGAGGGGGGGGGGGAGGAGAGAGAGAGAAGAAGGGCGGAGGGGGGGAGGGGAGGAGGGGGGGGGGGTAGGGGGGGGGGGAGCAGGCGGAGGGAGGGGGGGGGTGAGGGGGGGAGGGGAGGTGGGGGGAGCGGGGGAAAACGGGAGGGGAGGGGGAGGGGGGGAAGGGGGGGGGGGGGGGAAGGGGGGGGGGGGGGGGGGGGGGGGAGGAAGGGGGGGGGGGGGGGAAGGGGGGGGGGGGGGAAGGGAGAGGGGGAGGGGGAGGGGGGGGAGGGAAGGGAGGGGGGAGGGGGGGGGGAAGAGGGGGGGGGGGGGGAGGGGGGGAGGGGGGGGGGGGGGGGGAGGGAAGGGAGAGGAAAAAGGGAAAGGGGGAGGGGGGGGGAATTGGGGGGGGGGAGGGGGAGGGGGGGGGGGGGGGGGAAAGGGGGGAAAAGGGGGGGGGGGGAAAGGGGGCGGGAAGGGGGGGAGGGGGGGGAGAGGGCGGGGGGGGAGGGGAAAAAAGCGGAGGAAAAGGGGCGGGGGGGGAGGGGGGGGGGGGGGGGAGAGGGAGGGGGGGGGGGGGGGCCCGGGGAGGGGAAGAGGGGGGAAGGGGAGGAGAGACCGGGAGGAAAGGGGGGGGGGGAGGGGGAGGGAGGGGAGGGAAGGAGGGGGGGGGGGGGGGGGGGAGGAGGGGGGGACGAGGGGGGAAGGGGAGGAAAAAAGGGGGGAGGAGAGGGGGGGAGGGGAAGGAGGGGGGGGGGGGGAAGGGGGGGGGGGGAAGGGGGGGGGGGAAAGGGGGGGGGGAGGGGGGAGCGGGGGGAGGGGGGGGGGGGGGAGGGGGGGAGGGGGGGGGGGGAGGAAAGGGGGGGGGAGGGGGGAAAGGGGAAAGGGGCGGGTGGGGGAAAGGGAGAGGGGGGGGGGAGGGGAAAAGGAGGGGGAAGGAGGGAGAGGGGGGGAGGGGAGAGGGGCGGGGGGGGAGGGAGAAGGGAGGGGGGGGGGGGGAGGGGGGAAAAGGGGGGAAAGGGGAGGGGGGGGGAGGGGGGGGGGAGGGTGGGGAGGGGGGGGGAGGGAGGGGGGGAGGGGGAAA
>JAIWJD010000228.1:0-15582 GCA_022818045.1 Neotoxoptera formosana | reverse complement strand
ATTTCCCTTTCTACTCTTTTCTTCATTTAATTTCCCCTTAATTTTTCCCATTTTTCTTCTTTTCTTACTAATATCTTTTCCTTTTTAATTATCTCTTTTTTTTCTCTTTCCCCTTCATTTCAAAATTTCTTCTCTACAACCCCTTTATCTTCAAATCCCCTATTTCAAATTTCTTTTTCACACTCTAAAAAAAAAAATTTTTTTTAATCATTTTTCTTTTCCCCTACTTTTTTCTTTTTTTTTCTCTTATACTCTTTTTAATTCTCTATTTCATATTTTAATCCCCATTCTTAAATCATATTCTCTTTTTTTTAAAATTTTATTCTTTCTAATACCCCTTTTCAACTTATTTTCTTTTTTACCTTCCCTTTCATTCTCTACTCCTTTTCTTCTTTCTCATTTTTTTTAAATTTTTTCTACTTACCTTCTTTTCTTTTTTTTTTTTAAACTTTTCTATTATCTTCCTTCTTTCCCCTTTTTTTTTAAATTTCCCTTCTAATTTTTTCTAATATCCATTTTTTCATCTCCTATCCTTTCTTCACACTTCCCTTTTCATTTACCTTCTTTCTTCTCTTCACTATCCTTTCTTCAAAATTTTTTATCCTTAAATTTTCCCCCCAAAAACCTTTTTCTCCCTTTTCATAATTTAAATTCTTCAAAACCCCACTTAAAAAAAATTTTTACTAATTTTTAACATCTAATTCTCTTTCTATTTTTTTTAATCCTTTAATTAAATTCTAATCTTAAAAAACTTTCTAATAAATCTCCTTCTTTTACTTTCTCAAAAATTCCCCTTTCCTTTTTAACTTTTCTTACATTCTCTTTCTAATTTCCTCTTCTTTTTTCAAAATTCTAAATTTTCTCAACCTTTCTTCTTCTTTAAATCTTTTCTATACTATCCATCTAAAACTAATTACTATATACTTTCTATCTTCATTCTCTAAATATTCTTAAATAGGCATACACTCTTGTAATCTTCTAATTCTACTTCTCTTATACTATATCACATTCATATCTAAACAATCACAAAAATTCCTAAATATCTTCCTTCTTTTCTCTATCTCAATTCCCATCTTAACTTCCAACTCCATCTTCTCTGTCTTTCCTCAATAATAGCTGTCTTTCTCTAAAATCGACTAATCTCTCTATCTAAATCTAAATAAGTTTTCCTTATCTCTATCTCAAAAGTCTCTTATATAAATACTTTCCCAATCTAAATCTCCTTCTATAATCTCTCTTGAAATACTAAAACATCAATCTCTTCTAGTCTCTCTAAAATCCTTTCTATATACAATATAGAAATAATTCTTAAAATCTAAATCTTGACATTAATCTAACTAACTATTAAATCTCCTAATTCAAATCTTATAAATATCAATAACTTTCCTTCAAAAAACTCATAATCTAAACTCTATCTTCTAAATCGAACTTAATTTATAATCTTAAACTCTTCTAAAAACCTCTAATTTTCTAAGACAACTAATCTAATTTTACTTCTTCTTCTTCTCTATGGTCTATCTAAACATTCTTTCTACTTCTAAATCTCTTCTCCTACAATCTAATTCTTCATTCTAACTCACTATCTACAAATCTATTAGCTTTATCTATACTCACTTCTTCTTAATCTAATCTATCTATCTCTATGCTTTAAGTCTAAATATCTTAAATAACTATCTTCTATTTCTATCTTCTACTCTATCTTCTTCTATCTATTTCTTTATTCTCTCAGTCTCTTATAGTCTTCTCTATAGAAAAAATCTCACTAACTCTATAGCCTTCTAACTTCTTTCTTAGCTAAAAAATATATTCTACCTCCTATTCTCCCAATCATATCACTAAGCTTATCAAGAATAAAATCCTATAGAAATCTTGCTAAATACTTCTACATAAATCAATCTGTATCTACTCTACTCTTAAATTTCTTCTAAAAACTTCTATCTATCTTTACTCATCTCTTACTCTAACTTCTACTCTCCCTTATCTATCTAATCTATATAATCTACCTCTTCTATCTTCTAAAATACTCCCCTAATCTACTTGTTCTATAGAACTTATAATAAATCTAATTATCATAACGAAGAGTATATCGTCTTCTCAACTCTACTTCATCTTCTACATATCTAATCTAATCTAATCTAATAAACTTATAAAGACCTACTCCTATCATACAAAAATTCCTTCTTTACTTATCGTAATCTATCCTCATCTCTTATCTAAATCTTTGTTTTTCTAATAACCTAAATAAAGTCTTTCCTATCTTCTATTCTTACATTCTTTATAAATCTACTATTCTCTTAAATCTACTATCTTTCTATCACAAATCTATAACAAAAATCCTCCTACTAAAAATCTAAATCTTCTATCTTTTCAACTTTCACTAAAGTCTTAATCTAATTTCTTCATATCTAATAATAATAACTATATTCATTTCTCTTATCTACATCAAAGAAATATCTTTCGATATACTAATAAGTTTCTTTCTCACTATCTCTATATTCTTCTTTCACTTAATTCTTCCTTTCTAATCTCTCATTCTTCTTCTTATAGAAAAAATAGGTTTACTACTCTTCCTATATTCCTAATCTTCTCTTATCATTCTATATAATCTAACATCTAACAAACACTTCTAAAAAAATAAATCTATCTAAATCTTCTTCTCATCTATCCTATCTCTTTCTTATCTACTCATAAAATAACCCCCTAAATTTTCTTCCCATCTTATCTAACAATCTCTATCTTAAGCTATTCATGCTACAGATAAATCTAAAACTAACAAAAAAAACTAATTTCTAATATCTTACTAAATCTAATCTATTTTTAGTCTATAAATTCTAAATCTAATCTCATTTCTAACTTCTTCTATCTCACAATCTATCTAATATCTTTAATCTTCTTCTAATCCTAAGGATTCTTCTTATCTTCTCTAAACTATGCTCAAAACTTCTATCTCGTTTCCTTCTAATTTCCTATAGTCTCTTATCTTCCCTAAATATCTAATGCATAATAACTACCAATCTAAACTTAAAATTTCATAATCTAAATAAATCCCACATCTATATTCTAACTATCTATTACATAAATCTCTACTTCTAAAATCCTCTCTTTACTAACTTCTCTAAATCTTCTTTCTAGTCTTCTATCTTCTTTTTTCTAATAGTAAAGCTTATCTACTACTATTCTAAAACCCTCCTATTCTAATAAGTCTTATCTAATCTACATCAAAAAAAATTCACTAATATCTATTCAAAATCTATCTACTTTCTATAATCTCTTTCAAAACTTATCACTAACTTAAAAACTCTACTTCTTCTAAAATCTTTCTTTTCTATCACTAAAATTATCTACTACAAAACAAACATATAATCTTCTACTTTTCGTATCTTAAATCATTATCTATTCCTTCACACATTTCTTCTTCTCCATCACTACAATTCTAGGCTTAAATCATTAATAATCTTCTTCCTAAATTACTTCTCTTCTAATCTTAATATCTAAAATCTCTTACTCCTGTCTAATTATTCACTAGTCTTCTTCTAATGTATATCTATCTAATCTTTTCTACTAAATAGTAATCTATCTTCTTGTAAATCTTCAATCTTCCTAATATTATTCTACTTTCTTTCTTACTATCTCTTCTAACAACTATACTAAACCATCTTCTCTAACTCATAATTCTCTTATATCTCTAAAATCTACCCTTTCTTTCTCTATCTAATACTTCTTAATCTAAACTACTATAATCTTTCTAAAATCTAATTCTTCTAAGAAATCACTCTCCTAAATCTTCTATCATTTTTATCTCACTATGATCTCTTAACTAAATATTATCTTCTTTTCTAGACTTCTTCTACTATTCACTTCTAAATCTATCTTTCTTCTACCTAAAAAACATCTATCTAAAGAAATAATCAATACTTCTCTCTTTCATATACTTCTTCTATTCTCACAAAACACATGAATTCAACTTATACAATATCTTACAGAATACCTACTATCTCTTCTTCTATCTCTTTCTTTTCTTATATCTCAAATCTATAACAAAGTTCTTTCTCTATCTATCTTTCTCACTCTCTTAAAATCTTCTCCTAATCTAAAATTTAATCTGCCTCTATTTCTGTCTATCTTCTTCTATTTCTTCTCTATCTAACTATCTTATCTTCATACACTATCTAACTATCTCTATATCTATAAACTACTTACAAATCTAAACAATATAAATAAACAATCTTTCTAATACTATAATCTACTTAAACTATAAAAACACTAAAAAATACCTCTATAAGCTATTTACCTTTCCTATCTTCTATCTTTCCTAACATATTTCTATAAATCTCTCTGCTAAGAAAATCTTATTAATCATATCTTATCCATATAATTTATCTATCTCTCTATCTCAAAAATCTTAAATTCTGTCTTCTAACTTAAAATCATTACATTATAAAACCATACTCTTAATTTCTCTTATCTCTCTAATTATCCTAATTCTACAAAAAAATCTTCTAAACTTTCTAATCTCTCCTTAACTAATCACACTACATTTCTATATAAATTCTAAATATTTATGCTTATCTACTAACTGAATCTATAATCTGACTAAATATTATCTTCTCCTTCTATTTTTACTCTCATCTACTCTATCTCTATTACTAATCTATATCTTCCTAAATCTAACTAATAATCTATCTAATCTTCTACTAATCTCTTCTCTCTTCTTCTCCTAATCTATGTAATCCTCTACAACAACTTACCTACTAGGATCTTCTTTCAAAGCCTAAACAATTTCTAAATCTATTATCTAGCTTCTTCCTATCTAAATCTATAAACTCAAAAATTCTTCTCTTCTTAACTAAATTCTAATCTTTATCTAAAAGGTCTCTATAAAATTCACTTATCTTCTATCTGAAATATCTAATCTATCAGTAATCTCTACATTCTTACTACTACTACTATAACAAACTATTCTATTCTATCTCTTATCTCATCTAACCTACATCGTAAAAATCTTTTCTACATAAACTTCTTTCTAATCTAACTATCCTTCTAATCTCTTTCTTCTTAATCTTCTTAATATAATTCTTCTTCTTCTCTATCTCATATTTCTATATATCTAACATATCTCAATCTCAATTCTAAAGATCTTCGTCCTTTTCTGTATTCTATATATATATCTAAAACTAACTACTATCTTAACTATTATATATCTAATTTCTATATACATCTTCTAAATCTCTAAATCCTAAATCCTCATTTCTTAGTCAAAAATTCTAATCTATTAGAATTCTTATCTAATTATATATAAACTTATAAAATCTAAGTCTTCTCTTCTATTCTTCTATAAAATCTTACTTACTTCTTTTACTAATCATAAAAATCACTAATAATTCCTTGTCTATTCTTAATTCTTATTCTTCAAACATAAAAGATCTTCCTAAGACATCTAATATAAATCTCTTAGGGGAAGGTCTAATCTAATCTATACTCTTTCTATAATCTAACTTTCTTATTGAACTACCCTAATCTTCTCTAAATATAATTTACAGAAATCATCTACTAAATTCTCCAAAAAAAATGTTTCTTCTAATAAAATATATCTATCTTTGTCTAAGGCTAAATATAAACAGAATCTCTAGAAATATAACAAACTCTCGTTCTCATTTCTTAAACACTCCTATCCTCTATCTCTTCTATACCACACTTTATAGTTTATTCTCTTAACGCTTTCTTTCTACTCTAGCTTACTATTCTAATCAAATCTGAGGTAATAACATCTGTCTCTACTACTTGTCTACTACTTCAATAAATCTAACAATCAAACTTATACCGTAAATCTTCTCTATCTCACACTCTGTATCTATTCTACTAAATAATCTTTCTAAAAAATCTAACGTAAAATCTATCTTAATTATAATCTTTCTAATCTTAAAGTATCTAGCTATCTTTCGTTCTCAAAAATAATATCTCTAAATCTCCTCTTCTTCTTTCTTAATATAACCTTATATCATATCTCATCCTATATCTATCCTAATCAGTTCTCTACATATCTTACTATTGCTAACATAATCACTAAGAACTATCTTCTTTCTATCACTACTAGTCTCTATAATACTATATCTAAACTAAAAATTCTACTCTGAAAAATCTAAATTTCTAATCATTACTCTTACTAATCTAATCTCTTTCTAACTAAATCCTTCTAACTAAAAATTCTATTATCTTGCTAACAAATCACTAAGTTTTCTATACTCAATTATTTCTTACCTATCTACTTCTTAATCTTACAAAAATATAATTAAAGCTTCTAATATCTGCAGAATTATAAGTACACTATAAGTCATATATACATCTAAAAAATTACTCAGAACATATTATTATTATCTTCTTATATATAAATTATCGCTGATATTCTTATATCTAAATCTAATTACTCTAATATTATTCTACTATACTAAGTATGTAACTAAGAACGAGAAATTATCTATTTAAAACTAACAAAAATCATAACACAAAAATAATATATTTCTCTAATAGTATTACTTTTTTGATAACACAATTATATATAAGAAGATTACATATAAGTTACTGCTAATTTATCATAAATATATAATGTAATATCTATAATTTCACATATAATTTAATGCTTCATAATCTTTATGAGTTAACATAAATATCATTATATTCTAATCTGTAGTTCGTCATAATCTTTTTTTTATACTACTATACACAGATACATACTATCTAATCGATCACTCTATCTATTAAAAAACATAAATTACTTAGTACTTATATATCTATATATCTAAATCTATATCTAAAAATATATCTTCTAATTCTTTCTATCTATATCAAAACTATCTTCTAATCTTAATCTCTTCTCTGTAAAAAAATCCAATTTTCATATATAATCTCTCATTCTAACTTAAATCCTTCTTCCCTAAATACTTACTTATTCTATATACTTATCACAATCTAATCTTATAATCATATAATACTTCTATTTTTAATCTTTTAATTTTTTTTCTTCTCTACTTCTTCTAATCCTTTTCTTCATTATAACTATTATTCTATATTTCTCAATTAATTTCACTATAAAATAGACTTCTAATCTAAAAATCTCTTAATCTAATCTTCTTACTTCTCTTTCTATAAAAAAAACCCCCCTTTTTTTCCCCTCCTTTCTTCTTCCTACTTCTTCCTTTTCTATTTTTCTATAGAAAAAAGAAATTATTTAAATCTTAATCTACATAATTACATTGTATATAAATAATCTAATATCTTTCTAATATAATTCATTCCCTCTATTTCCTTAAAACTAAGTTCTAATATCTATACTAACTTCCTTCTATAATTCTATTTCTGTTATCTTATAAAATTCCTATAATCTTCCTACCCTCTCTAATAATCTCGTTCTTTCTACAATACAAAGACTTATTAACTTCTTGTCTTTTCTATTCTAATCTTATCTATCTATCATATCTCTATCTTATCTATCTTCTACTATAATAAATTCTCTTCTTATAAACTACTTCTTCTTATATCTTTTACATACAATCTAAAATCTATTAAATCGTATCTATAAATAACTTCTATCTAAATCTTAATAAATCTTATATCTATGCATACTTCTAACCCACTAATATATGTCTTAGTCTATATATTTATTCTAATCTATAATCTTATTGACTATCTCATATATAACTACTCTTACTCTAATCTAATTCTTCTTTCTTCTACACAAAAATCTTATCCTATCTTCTTCTCTAAATCTAATAATAAAATCTAAATATACTCTATTTACCTATTTACTATCTACTCTTGCTCTATCTATATCATACTTATCTAATCTACTCTTCTTTCTTATACAATAAATCTAAATATATCATTCTTTCACTACTAGATACTAAATATCTAATATTTCATAATCTTCTCTATAATATCTATCTACTATTCTAATATCTATTATCGATTTCTTCTACATCGAACACTCTTCTACTTCGTTATAGCTAATCTTCACAATCTATTTCTAAACATACTCAATTTAACAATTTCTTCCTACTAATCTTCATTTTTCTTTTCTTCTCACTAATTATCTTCTCACATAATTCTATTCCTTCCTTAATTCGTAATACATCATATAATGCTTCTACTAAATCTCTTTTACCTTCTCTATGCTTCTACTTCCTAAATCTTACTTTCTCCTCTTTCTAAATAATCTATTATAATCTATCTATCTACTTCTATACTTAATCTCTAATTCTAGATAACCTTTCTTATCCTTCTAATCTACTAAAATATATCATAATCTAAATAAAAAACTAATCTTCTAATACTTTCCTTAACATAAATAATAAACCATTCTAGAATTTTTCTCGTAATCTAAATAAAGTATCCTTATCTATAAAATCTTCCTCTATCTCTCTTTAATCTTCAGTTCTTTCTTAGTCTCTCTTCACTATTCTTAATTATCTTTCTATTCATTTACTCTATCTATCTCTATAATCTTCTAAAACTATATCTTCTCCCTCTAAAAACTTTATTAATCTACTTCTTCTATACTACTAATCTATCTTTCTTTCATTCCAATCTTGTAATCTAATCTTTTCTTATAGCCTATACTAACAATATCTTCTATATTAAAGCTTAATCTAAATATATCTATAAATCTTCTTATATTCTAATAATCTGTCTCTATAACTAACCTAAAATCTAACCTCTACTCTAATTTCTTCTTCTATAATTATCTAAAACCTACATAAATCTTAACAACAATCATCAATCTCTAAACTAAAATGAAAATATCTAATCTAATTTCTTATTCTATCTTAGAGTAATTTCTAATCTATTCATCTTACTCTCCTCTAAATCCTTCTATCTTCTCTATCTTAATTCTAACATCTATCTAATCAATATTAAAATTAGCTTACCTTTCTGACTAACATACATTTCTACTTTCTCTATAATCTACTCTTATAATAAAAGATCTCTTCGTACTCTAACTTCTAAAATCTAACCTAAATAAATATCCTACAATAAAAAATCCACCTTCATCTAATATAACTATTGATCTTCGAGTTCTATTCTAAAGTACTTTACTAAGTCTAATTCTAGAAAAATTCTTACTATCAATACTAAACTAATTCTCTATCTTCAAATCTCTCTTCCTAAATCTAAAAATAAAAGAATCTTCCCATTTCTAAAATCATTACAAAATATCTCTCTCAAAATCTCATAATCTAACTATCTTTTCTAGCTATCTAATCTTTTCTTATTCTAAATCTAACTAATTCTATCACAATTTTCTACATCTAACTATACTTCTTCTCTAAAAAATAAATCATAATCTTCTTATCTTCCTAATATCTATTCTCTTTAATCTATTCTATCTATTCTCTTTCTTATCTTCTTCTTACTTACTACTTTCTTTATTCTGCTTTCTTCTAAATCCTTCTTCTATTTCTAATAAATCCTTATCCTTCTAATTCTACTATCTTACTATCTTCTTATTCACTTCTTTTGTAACTTCCTACACTATAAACTACTATCAAAAAAATATTAGTCTAAATATCTTCTCAAAATCTAAGATCCTTCTATCTCATATCTTTCTAACTAAGAATAAAATCTAAAGTAACATCATCATATAATCTACTTCTCTAATCCAATCCCTATCTCTATCTGCTTGTCTCCCCTAACTAAAATCTCTTTCTTCTTCATGAATCTTCTTCTCCATCTATCTCACTTCTATAATCTTCTAAATCTATAATCGTTCTTCGTATCTTAACAAAATATCATTAATCATCTAATCTAAGACTTCTAAAAATCTAAACCTAACATAATAAAATTCTGTTTTCTAAATCTCTATCATAACTTTCTGACTTCTATACAACTCAAAATGATTCTATCTAAAAGACAGATTCTTCTATTTCTTATCTTTTTCTAAATAAAAACTATAACTCTCTTATCATAACTCTAATTCTCACTTAACATAAACATACTATCTGAACAAATTTACAACCATACTAACTATTCTCTAATTCTTTCGTATTTTACAAATAAATACTCTGAATCCTATCTAATACTGATTCTTAACTAAAACTATCTTCTCTCATTATCTATTCTTCTATCTCCATCTAGAACATCTAACTCTATCTAATTAATTCTAAAATATTCTTACTTCTATCTTCTCACCATCTTCTATCTAATCTTCTAACTAAAAGTCTAAGTCTCTCAATTAATATCAATCTGTTATCTACTCTAAATTCTATTTCTTAATTCTTAAAATTCTTCTAAATTTCAACTTACTAAAAATTTAATCTAGTTATCTTTTCTCATATCATCCTATCTGTCAAGAAATTGATCTGCGCGTCTACCAAATCTACTACTTCCTCTATTTCTATTCTATGTATTCTATATCTATAATCTTCTCAAAAAGTATTCTCTTTTCTTTCATCTAATCTATTCTAACAAATTAACAAAATCTTAAATCTAAGTCTATAACAAATCACACTTCTCTCTTCTTTATACTAATTAAGAATCTAACATCTATTCTTCTATATCTATTAAATTCTAATTCTATCTAAAAACTAAAAAATTTCCTTAAAAAATAATCTATCTCTTCTTCTAACCTACATAATGTTCTCTTCTCACAGTAAACCCCCTAAAATTCATATTCTTGATCTTCCCTAAAATCTAACAAATCTTCTCAACACTCTATCTAACTAAAAAAAATTCTAAATCTCTGAGACTAAACTTTTCTATTTAACTAATCCCATAAAACCTCTTACAAATATTTCATCATATTGTATTCTCTAATACTCATTCTATCAAGTATCCCAACTTCAATCATAATCTTCCTACTTGAAAAACTAGTATTATTATATTTTCTATTCCTATCTTCTATTCTATTCTAATTCATGATCTTCTCTTTTTCTTATCTAACATATCTTCTATTCTAACATCATAAACTCTATATCTAGTACTAATTAGATATACTTATATTAAACCTAATAATCTTCTAAAACAAAACCAAGCTAATACTATCTATATCTTCTAGAAATAGATATTCTATCTATAATTCTACTCTCTAAAATACTTATAATCTAATCCTATTCACAAATAATGCTGTCTACAATCTTCTTCTTACTTCTATAAATCCTAAACTCTCTTTCTCTACATTCCTCTATTCTTCATTCTTCTTAGAATCTTCTATTCTATTCTTCTTCCTTCTACTATCATAAAAATCTAACAAGAAAAATGAAAATAAAATAAAAGATCTATCTTATATCTTATCTTCTAATGAATATCTTCTTTTCTCCTAGTAATCATATTCTAATCTACTTCTATATCCAAAATCTATCTTAACATCTATACTAACAATCTTTTCTTCTATCGTGACAAAAAAATCTCTAATCCTTCTCTTATCTACAATCTAATCTTCTACTCATTCTCATCTTTCCTCTCCTCTCTAATCTATACCATCTTCTAATATCTAATCTCTAAATCTATCTATCTATAATATCTTAAATCATTCTAAAAAGTTCACTATCCTACTTCTTTATCTATATCTTCTTTACACTTCTAACTTCTCTAAACCCTATTCTTCCTTCTTCTAACTTCTTCTTTCCTAATCTAACTCTAATAATTAAAATCTAACTTAAATTTTCTACTTCTCCTCTTCACTAATGCTTATCTTAATCTCACCCATCTCAAATCTATCTTAATCCACTCTTGAAAATTCTAAAAAGAATCTTTCTCTTCTAAACCTTAATTCTTACTCTCTCTAATCTAACTTTCACTACTTTCTCATATCTTAAATTACAACTAACTTCCGTACTATACATTTCTAAAATACTATCTATATACTCTAGACAAATCTTCGTAGATAAACTATCTAAAAAATATCCTTATAGACATGATCTAATCATATAATCTTACTATTCTTCTAAATTACTTAATCTATTCTACGCTAACAAAAACCTTTCTAATAAAACTATCATATTACTCTATAAATTCTATCCTTTATCTTCTATATTCTTTATTCTATAATCTAAAATCATCGAAGACACCTCAATTTAAGCCTAATCTTTACTGCTATTTTCTCTCTTCTTACTTCTTCTATCTTTTCTAATTTCTAACTTAAAAACTTCTAATCTAGATCTTTTTAAAATCTTCTACTAAAAATCTATCGTCACAAAACTCTTCTTACATCTTATTCAAAACTATCATAAACTTCTTATCTCTAATAATTCTTCTAAATTCTAACTAACCAATTATTACCTATACTTTATCTCTATTTCAAATCTAATCTTCTAACTATTTCTTCTTAATCATTCTTTCTTCTATTCTAAATCTAAAACCCTTCTAAATCTCTACTATCTACAATCTATAAAATATTTATCTATTTACCTTCTAACGTATCTTACATTCTGATCTAATACTATTCGTACTTTCTTCTAAATCTATTACTAAAATCTCACATCTTCTTGTACCTAAATAATACTTCTCTGCTTGCTTATACAACACAAAAATTACTCCACAAAAAATTTCTTTCCTTATTAATCGTTCTAAACATAAAACTCTAATTCTTTCTCTATATAAAATTTCGTAAAAATACTATTCCCTAAGACTCATCCCTCCTTATCTTTTAAAATTCATAATCTTAACTATTAATCTAAATCTCTCTATCTCAACCTTATATTTCTTACTATCCAAATAGTACTTTTCTTAACTTATCTACATTATCTTCTATTCTAATCTAATCTTCTAACCACTCTATCTATCTAATTCCTATCAATAATGATTCTATTTCTTCTAAATCTAAATTCTTTTCTACTAATTTTAATTCTTCTATCATATCTATCTTCTCTTTCTTTCTATATCTACATATTCTACTATCATTTCTTCTAACTTTCTCTATCTTTCTGTTAAATCTTCTCTCTTTGCTTTATCTACTTTTATTTCTAATTAAATCTAATCTAATTTCTCTATCTAAAAATCTTACATTCTAATCTTCTTTATCTTAAAACCTAATTCTCTAACTTTCTAATCTTCTCAAATGTATCTTGCTATATTCTTCTCTCATCCTTCTGTTATCCTAACAGAATACTAATCTTCTACTCTACTAATACTTAATCTCTTCCCTTTAATCTTACTTTCTATACTATAAAAAAACTACTTCTATTCTCTATATTAATCTCTAAAAATCATTCTATCTAAAACTAACAATTTCTCGTATAGTAAAAAAATCATCTTAATATCTCATTCTATCTACATTTATCTAATCAATTTCTATCTACTTCTCTACATCTATTATCTCTCTCTAATTAAATCTAATCTTCTAACACTTATAAAAAAATCTATCTTTCTACAATTATATCTACTACTTCTAAATCTAGTTATAATCCTTACAATTCTATCTCTATCATTTCTATTCTCTCTACTAACTCTTCTTTTTCATCTTTCCAACTCTAAAACTCTATTTCTATCTACTTCTCTAAAATCACCTCCTTCTAGTATCTAAGTCGTACTTTAAAATATCTCTACACAATTCTAAATCTAATCTACTCCTAGTCTATATATCTATCTTTCTCCTCATTCTAATCTTAACTAACTCTATCTAAGTCACTAATAAAACTAAATCTATATTCATCTATCTAATCTGTTCTTATCAAATTCTATCTTCTATCTCACTTACTTCATCTTCTAATTCTAACATCTATCTTATCTATTGCTTTATATCATATAGCCATTATAAACAAATCTAATTTACTTACTAAATCTTCTCTCTCTCTAAAATTCAATCGTAATCTTCTTCTTTCTTCTATCTTGGTACTACTCTATATCTTCCATTCTACTAAGCTCTTTTCTGTAAATCTTTCTTATCTCTTTCGATCTCTCTAAAATCTACTCTATACTAAAACAATCTAAAATCTAACCTTCTAAAATACTTCTAGTAATTGCTCTATTATCTATCTAATTATTATTTATACTTAAATCTAATCTATTCTCTTTCTAAAGCTGAATCTACTTCTAAAAATCTAAATCTAATCTACAACTATTCTTTATCTCTAAACATCTAAACATAAATTTATCTATATCTATTAATCTTAACTAATCTAACTCTATTCTTCTCTAACTTAACTTATAAAATATACTTTCATAATACTATCTCGTTCTAATCTAATCTTCTTCTTCTTCTAAATCAAATATTTATCTTAATTATTTTCTCATAATCACTACTTCAGTTTATCTATTTTCTCCTTTCATTAGTATATCTATCTCTTTCTAATCTTCACACTTATAATCTATCTTACTTCTTCTCAACTAATACTATAAATCTAAAATTCTCATTCTCAAAAAAAAGTCTCTATCACTCTATCTTCTAAACTTCTTCTATAATCCTTTTCTTTACTTTCTGTAAATATCTCTATCTTCTTACTAACTTACACAAACTAATCCTCCCTTCTAATAATCTCAAAACTTCTACTAACTATAGTACACTTACTTCTATTCTATATCTTCTACAATCTTAAAATCTAATCTTCTAACTAAAAATATAAACTACTTCTATTAAATTCTAACTGATCTAATTATAATTCAATAATCTAAATAAATATTATACAACAAATAACTCTCTAAAATCTAAATATCTTCTATCTACAATCTAATAATCTTCTTACTTTATCCTTCTCCTTCTCATCGTAAATAAACCTATATCTAACATGATTCTCTAAAACTATTAACTAATATTTAATCCTATAATATCTTAGTATCTTCTTTCGCTACTAAAAGTCAATTTTTCTATACTATAATTTCATCTTATTCCTTACTATACTTATATATTCCTTCTCAAATATACTTTCTTCCCACATAAACATCTCTTATATTTCTAGTCTTCTTAATTT
Organism: Neotoxoptera formosana; assembly: GCA_022818045.1. NCBI lineage: Eukaryota > Metazoa > Arthropoda > Insecta > Hemiptera > Aphididae > Neotoxoptera > Neotoxoptera formosana. The sequence goes on along the minus strand of JAIWJD010000228.1, from coordinate 685 downwards.
ACCATAATCCTACTACAATCTTATCTTTACAAACTTCACTTATCCTACTATCTAATCTCTCTCTATTATCTATCTTAATCTAATCTACATCATTTATAAAAATTATATCTTAAATCTAATCTTTCATGAGCTTAATATTAATACTAACAAAAATCTATTATCTTTCTCTATTCTAAACAGAATCTATATATCATATTCTTCTAAATCTACTATCTAATACCTAATAATATCTTCATCTTCTTATTCTAAATCTTTCTCTTTATCTCTTCTAACTAATACTTCCTATAACTACATATTCTTCTTCTACTTCTTCATCTATCTACTTCTACTACTTCAATTCTTCTTTCTTGTTCTGTCTTCTATATCTAAACTTTCTCTACTCTTCTACTGTATCTATTTCTTACTACTTCTTCTCTTAAAAAATCTATCTATCTTTCTAAATTTATCTAACTAAAAATTCTCTAAAAACTAATCTTTCTATAAAAACTTCTTCCTATTCTAATCTTCCTTCTACTTCTATCTTCTTCTCTACTAATTCTTCTCCTATATCAAAAAAATCTTTCTTATACTTTCTATCTTCTTCTAAAAATATCTTCTAAACTTAAATTCTCTTTCTTTCTATATATCTTTTCTATATTTCCTAACTTCTCTAAATAAATTCTATAATTTCTATACCTTCTATCCA
>JAIWJD010000225.1:0-15745 GCA_022818045.1 Neotoxoptera formosana | reverse complement strand
CCAGCCCACAGATCACGCCCATCACCCACACACCAGTCACACCCACCAGCACATCAGCAGCCACCCCACCAGCCACTCTACCCACAACAAACACACGCACCCCCCACCACCACCCAGAGGCACAGCACCAGCAGCAGACCACACACCTACAACACAGATCACAGCCCACCCACACCCACCCAGCCACCCAGCCCCCCCCACCCCACCTCCAGCCCCACAGCCCCTCCACTCAAAGCCAGCAACACCCAGTCACCCAGGCCCCAGCACAACACCACCACGACCACCACCCACTGCAGCCCCCACACACACACACCATCAGGCCCCACCACACCAACGCCCCCAAGCCAGACCGCCCAGTCCTAAAGCACAGCCCAAACAGCAGCAGCCCCCCTAAGCCTCCAAGCCCCCCACAGCACCCCAACACCCTGCCACACAGCCAGCCCTGTTCCCCCTCCACCATGCTCCACCCACCAGCCAGCACACTGCCCAGCACCCAGCCACAGCTCACACTCACCACCCCCAGGCAGCCCACACCAGCTACACAGAATCACCCAGCCCACACCAGCGAGCCCCACACCAGCCCCAGCAGTCAGCAGCATCACCAGCAGCCCAGTCACACCAGACCCCCCAGCAGCAACACAGCAGCCACACACTGCCAACTTCACCAGCCCAGCAGAGCACACCCCCCACGGCCAAGCTCCAGCCTCCTGATCTGTCTGCCCCCCTGAACCTCACTACCACCCCCCATCCCTCCTCAGCAGCCATGCCAGAACCTCCAGCCAGCACCCACATCACCCCACATCCCACCTGCAGTCAGCCCACACGTCACTCACTCAGCCCTCCCCAACCAGCCCCACCTCATCAAGCAGCCTCATATCACACACCACCAGGGCCAGCCCACCAACCCCACCCCCCCCTCCCCAGCACCTCCAGCACACCCAACAGCCCCAGCCTCAAGCACACACCCAGCACAGCACAAGCACCAGCACACACACACCCCCACAGCCCACACTGACCAGCACACTCCCACCCAGCACAAGCCCAATACCACCCCACCAGCCCCTGCTCCAGCCCACAGCAGTCACCAGACACAACCACCACCCAGAACTCTGCCAGCCACAGCTCCCACCAGTCACAGCCACACTGTACCGACCACCACCCCACAGCAGCCCCAGCTCACTTCACTGGCCAGCCGCCCCCCACACCCACACCCACGACCAGTACAGCAGTACCACCCCCAGTCCCCAGCCTGCAACCTAGCCTGCAACCCCCCACACCCCCAATACCAGCACCTAGCCCAGACACAAGGGCACACACACTCACAGCAACCCACCAACCAAGCTACAGCATCAACCCAGCAGTCACCAGCCCTAAGCCACACAGCCACACAGCACCCCAGACACACCCTCAGTCCCAGTTACAGCAGCCCCACCCATCCCACGACCCACCCAGCCAGCTTGTCAGCCTGACCCATCACAACCCCCCCAGCCACTCCCATGCACACCTCCCCAGTCTCAAATGACCACAGCACAGACCCAGCAGCAGTCAGACCATCCACCACCCTGCACAACCAACTCCTCAGCACCCCCCCCACCAGCTCTACAGCAGCCAGCTCAATACCCCCCCCCCCACACTGCCAGACTACACCCCACACCCTGGCTCCTGTCAGTTCAGCCACACCCCACTGTCCCTCTACCCACCCTCACCCCACAGCTCCTTGCCTGCCCAGCAAACCCCAACAGCCACCACCATCCCCACAGCCACACCGACAGCACAGCCCGAACCACACCAGCACCAACACCACCCACTCCACCCACCAGCGCCCCAAGCAACCCCCTGCACCGCCACACCTCACAGCAGCCCCCACCTGCTCCACCTCAGCACCCCATCACAGGCCCCCCCCCACCACACACTAAGCCACAGCAGGACACTGTGCCCCATCCTGCCATCCAGCAGCAGAGCCCCCCATCCAGCCCACACACCCACAGCACATCACTGCAGTCACTCAGCCTCCACCACACTGCAGCAAGACTCCAGCAGCCACACCAAGTGCCCTGACTCACCCCCCCAGCAGTACCACAGAGCATCACACACAGCCACCACCCCCAACATCCCAGCAGCCCCACCCACACAGCACCCCAGCATCCCCACAGAGCAAGCACCAGCCAGCAGCACCCAGCCAGCAGCCACCAGCAGCCAGCCAGTCCAGCCTCAGCTCCCCCCACAGCCCCCACACTCTCCCCGCAGTCAGCCCACAGCCAGCCACCCCAAAGCCACACCAGCCCCCAGCCCACCAGCCCACCAGCCAACTCACACCACCTCATCCAGCAGCACCCACCTTACCATCAGCCATCAGCCAGCAACCCCCACCATGCCCTCAAGCCACCCAACAGCAGCCCCTGTCCACACCAGCATCCAGCAGAACACCAGCAGTTCACCCCCACTTCGCCCCACAGCAGCCACTGCCAACATCGCCCAGCACTGCAGCTCCAGTCTCAGCCCCCTCTCTCTCAGATCCAGCCAGCAGCCATGCACCTCCCCTCACACGCACACAGTCTCACCAACAACACAGCCTCCTCAAGCTTACCACCACAGCCCCCACCTAGCACACCCCACACCAGCCTGCCCCCACACTCAACTCCAGCCAGCCCCTCCTGCAAGCCAAAGCTCCAGCTATGTACCCACAGGCCAGCAGCACAGACAGCACTGCATCAGCAGCACAGACCAACCAGCCCCAGCACCACCACAGGCACACAGCCACCTCACAACAGCAACAAGCCACCAGGCCTGCAGCCAGGGCAGTTACTCCCCACCACCAGCCCTCCCATGCCCGCCCACAGCTCCCCAGCCCCAGAACCTCACCCACACCACCACCCGCCACAGCCAGCCTCACCCCACCCCCACCACCACAGTCAGTCCCCCAGCCAATCAGACCCCACCCTCAGCCAAGTCCACCACATACCACACCCAGATACAGACAACAGCAGCAGACCTGCCAACCCAAGCCCAGCCCCCACAACACGCACACCTCCCAGCCAGCACGCTCACAGCAACAGCACCACTGCTCCCCACCTCCGCCCCTGTTCCACCAGCACCACCAGCTCACACCACCACCACCCCCACACAGCACCACCCAGACTCCAGCTCATGTCCACAGCAGGTCAGCCACACTCCACCTGCCCACCCCAACCCACCAGCCCCAAGCCTTCACTACAGCCAGCACCAGCAGTCAACAGCAGCCAAGCTCCCACACAGTCCTACACAGCCCACCCAACACTCCATACAGAAACCACACTCTGCCTCATCCAGCTGGCAGCCAACACATCCCCAGTCTGCCAGTCAAGCACCCCAGCCACCACAGCTCAGCACAGCCCACACGCAGCCCACCCCCTTCCCACACACACATCACCCACAGCTAGCCAGCCACCCCCAGCACACACCAATCCAGTCCTCAACAGACGCCAACCCATCCCCATCTACCAGGCTCAGCACACCAAACTGAGCCAACCTAGACATTACAGCTGCAATCAGCTGCACCACAGCAACCAACCAGCCAGCCAGCACGCCCAACAAAGCCAGCAGCCCACAGCCTACACTCCCAACGTCAGAGCCACCCTGCACAATCCTCATATCACAGCACAGCTCTGCCCCACTGGCCTACACCAGGCATGCTCTGCTAGCTTTGCCACCACTCCAACTCCTCTCACCCAGCCCTCGCACTTCTTCAGCTGTGTACCCAATCTCCATATCTCCCACTCCAGCATGCACCTCTCCACTCCCAGAATGATCTCCCCACTACATCATCTCACTGAAGCTATGCCCCACCCAGACCTCCTGGCTGCTAGACATCGCCCACACCCCCCACGCCTGTACCACCCTTCCTGCCACTGCCCCCACACACAGCACAGACCCCCCTCTATCCAAACCATAACCTACCTTCATATCACACTCCCACACCCATCATCCTGCTCCAACCACCAGCACCCACTCATGCAATGCTTGACACAACACCTCTCCCAGTACAACCACCCCCTGCACTGTCAACTGCTATCCATGGGCTTCAGCCCCCACACAGCTCCCCACACCCCCAGCCCGCACACACCACCAGCAGACGTCAAGGACCTCAAAGCCACAGCAGGCCACATCAACCCCCTACGATCCAGCCACCCCAACAGCCCATCCCCGCATCACAGCAGACACCCAGCCACCCAGCCCCACCACATCCCCAGCCAGCCCACAGCTCCACCAGCTCACACACACAGCCCCACATCCACAGCACAACACAACTCCTACCATCCCCCCAGCACCCCCCACACACACCACCCACCCCCCACCCTCACCAGCTGCCCACGCCCACAGCACCCAGCCAGCCCCACAGCCCACCACACCTCACTGCCAGCTACAGTACAGCCACATACCCTCAGCCACAGACTCCCACCACACCTGCACCTGCCCCCCAGCCCGCAACAAGTCCAGACCCACCACAGCCTGTCAGCAGCTGCACCCTCATCCCCATCACCCACCAGTCTAGCCCCACCACACCACCAACCCCCCAGCCACCAGCAGTCCTGCCAGCACCATCAGCCCAGCACCACACCCAGCAGCAGCACCCCCAGCCAGCAGCCCCAACCAGCACCCAGCCCACCCCACCACACCCAGCCACCTCACCCACAGCCCAGCACAGCCTAGCCAGCCACACACCCCCCTCCACCATACTGCAGTTCAGCCACCACCCAGCAGCACACACCACACCCATCCCTGCACCCCACCAGCAAGTCATCCCACTCCCCAGACAAATACAAACTCACCCCCAGCCACCGCCTTCCTCCCCACAGCCCCCACAGCCAGTCCCACCCGAACTCCACCCCAGCCAGCACCCCACCCTAGCAGCACCCACTGCCATTCACACCAACCACTCAGCAGCCCCTCACAACCACACTCACCACCTCCCTCGTCCCAGCCCAGCAGACAACCACCATCCAGCACTGCCCCAGTCCCCGCAACCACCCACCACCAGACCCCCCCCACACCCAACCCCTCAGCAAGCCAACAGTTCCAGCCACACTGCCCCCATCACCAGCCCTCTCCGCAGCACAGCACGCCCCCCACCCAGCAGCCAGTTCAGCACACCACCCAGTAGAAGCACCACCACAGCACAGCCCCCTGTCTTCTGCCACATCAAGCAGCAGCCCCTCACATGCACAGAAGCCCTTCCCCCACTACCCTAGACACCCCCCACTCCACCACACCAGCTCCACGCAGCCCCCAGCACACAGGACAAGCAGTCACCATCACCCGACCCAGTCCCCACCAGCCCACACCAGCCTGCACACAGCACAATCAGCTTCCCGCTGTTCCACACCCCACCCCACCAGCAACAGCCACAGACCAGCCACAGCGCATGCATCCCAAGCCCAGCCCACCCACAGCAGCACCCCAGCAGCTCCAAGCCAATCCCAGTCCCACAGCTCAGCCCACAAGCCCACCCCACCCCCACACACCACACCCACACACCCAGCACAAGCCAACCCAAATCAGCCACACACAACACAGCAACTTGCTCCACACACAGCACAGCACACCACACCCCAGCTGCCCACAGCCACCCCCATCAACCCAGCCTACCCCACACCCAGAGCACCAGGCACTCACCAGCAGCCCCCACACCCAGCCCCCCTCCCCCAGTTCCACACAGCAGCACTGCCCACACCCACCCCAGCTCCACAGCACCATCCCAGCCCCCCCAGCCCAGTCCTGCCCCCCAAGAAGACCCACCACCCCCACCCCCAGCCACCCCCCAGCCACCCAGCACCAGCCCCTGCAGCAGTCCAAGTCCAAGCACACACACCAGCTCCCACACTCCCAGCCCCAGCCCAGACAACTAGCAGCAGCCCTCCCAGTCTCCCCCCCCAACCCACCCAAGTCCACCACACTCAAACACCACCCCCACACAGCCCAAGACAGACCCCCCAGCAGACCAGCCAGCCCCTTCTCATCACCCACATGCCCACCCCACCACAGTCCAGCTGCACCCCCACAGCAGCCCCCTGCCATCCCAAACCAGACACCCACCTTCAGACCCTCCAGCAACCAGTCCACCCAACCAGCAACACCCACCACCCCCCCTCAACATTCCACCACCCAGCCCAGCTAGTCAGCGCCCCTCCCAACACCCACCCACCTGAATCCAGCACTGCTGCCCCCCCCTCTTGCCATGAACACTGACCTCACAAAGCTCACTTCCGCACAAGCAGCCCATCTCCCCTACTGCGTGCAGATCCCAGCACCCACCCACCCCCCACCTACAACACCCAGCCAGCACACAGCCCGTCAAACAGCCCAGCAGCAGCCCAGCAGCCCTCCACAGCGCTTAAACACCCAGCCAGCCCCTCAACCACAGCCCCTCCTCAGCACATCACCCAGCCAGCCAGCGACAGCATTACTACCCTACTCCACAGCTCACCCCACCACCACACCAGACCTTCCTGCTCACTCCTACATGGCACTCAGCTCCACACTCATGCCTCTCACTGATTTCTTCAGCAGGCAACCCAGCCCTAACCACCCCAGTACGACCCCACCACACCCCACCCCTACAGTCACCCACAGCCAGCACACAGCGAGCTTCCCCCAACAGCACACCCTTGCACACTTCCCAGCAACCACACCCACCACATACCAGATGCACAAACTCAACCAGCAACCCCACAAGCCAGCCCTGCAGCACCCAGCACAGTTCAACACACCCCCCCACCCCACCCAGCCCCATCCCCCTCTCAAGGCCAGCCACACCAGAACAACCACCACAGAGCAGTCCCAGAACACGCCTCATGCCAGCTCCCCCAGCACCAGCCTGCACCCCACCCTCCACAGCCACAACACTCCCCTCGCCAACCCAGCCCACCCACCCCCCTACATACAAATAACAGCACACAGAACCTGTCACAGCAGCCTCCCCTCCCCACAAGCAGTGCCCCCTGCCCAGTTACCACACAAGCCAACAAAAAGCAACACCACACACCCCCGCACCATGCTCCACCCTGCCCCTCCAGCTCCAGTTCAGCCAGCATCACCGCAGTCGCACACACAACATCGCATACAAACCACAGCAGCCCAGCCACCATCAGCCAGCACCCCCACCAGCTCACAGCACCCCCCACGCCCAGTCCACATGCCCAGAGCCACAGCAGCACACCCCCAACCACCCACCACCCCCCCACCCTTCCCAGCAGCCATCACCCAGCCAATCACCCCACGTCCCACATGCCTCCCAGCCCCCTACCAGCATGAATAGCAGCCCCACTCAACATGCCAGCACACCACCCACCGCCACAGTCTTTCCCCAGGCAGCAGACCCACCCCACCCAGCCACCCCAGCAGCCACACCCACTCCTCATTCACCCCTCCACAACACCCCCACCCACAGTCAGTGCTAGTCACCAATCCTAGCCCCATCCAACCAGCCCCCCAAACAGTCCTCAGCAGCACCACAGTCACACGCAGCAGCCACAGCCCAACACAGCACAGCACACCCACCATCAGCATCACACCAGCAGCATCCCCAACCACCCTCCAGCAGCCCCTGTCAGCGCTGCCACACCCCACACCTCCCAGCCCCCACAGCAGCCAGCAGTTCAACACATCCAGAGCCCACCACACCCCACAGCGCAGGCACACAGCAGCCCAGCCCCCAACCTTCCACACCACAGCCAAGCGCTTGTCGGTAGTGCAGCACCAGTCAACAAGGCCCCAACTCTACGTGCACGCCGCAGCCCACAACACCACCAGCAGCAACACCAGGCCCAGCCACCCACCCCAGCCCACAACACCAGTCACCGAACCACACAGCCCACAGGCCACACCTCAGCCACCCCCCCACACCAGCACACCCTCCCAGCCAGCCCCTGCACAGCAGCCCCCCCTCAGCACCCCAGCAACAGCTCAACCAGCCAACACACCAGACACGTCACTGCTCAGGCAGCACCACAGCAACCACCCCCGCAGCAGCACCTACCCAGCCCAGATCAGCACAACACACCACCACCCAGCACAGAGCCTCAGTCCAGCTAGGCGCCTCCAAAATCCCCCAGCCCAGTTCCAGCACCATCCCACCTAGCCACATCCAACACCCAGCCCCCGCACCACCCATCCACAGCACCACAGTGAACCCCACAGCTGTCCACCCCCACCCACCCCAGCAGCCTACAACCAGCCCCAGCAAGACAACCAGGCCACCTGCACAGCCACACCCCCCAGCAATGTCCCGCCACAGCAGCACAGCCACACCCTTTACAGCCAACCCCGCTAGTCTCAGTCCAGCCCCAGTCGCACACGCACCCAGGGGGGGAAGGGGTTAAGGTCACCAGTCCCCAACAGGACCACCACAGCAGCACCACATGCCCGACCACTCCATGTCCCTGTCACACACGCCAGCCCAGCTCACCATCTGCCCCCGCTTAGCATCCACACTCCATGCCCCACACAGACCCCTAACCTGCCCCACCACCCACCCAACTCACCCCACCACCACCACCCACACCACACAGCAAATCTCCAGCACCCCAACCATCAGTCCCCCCCCCCAGCCCCCCCAACCAAGCGCCAGCTCCCTAACTCCTTCAGCTCCCCCCCAGGCCAAGCCAACTCACAGCACACACAGCAGTCAATACAGCATACACGTTCACCAGCACCAGCCCACATCTGCACACCACACTGCACAGGCTACCTACATCACCCACCACAGCAGACAGCAGCCACAGCACCCCAGCTAGCGTCAGCCACAGCCCCCAGCCAGCCACATCACCCCCCAGCCAGCCACCCATCAACTTCATCGCACAGCCCAAGCCCCAGCCCCACCCCCCCACAAGCCAGCCAGCAGCAGGCACCTCCCACAACACGCACACCCCCCAGACACAGACCACCAGCCCCAGCACAGACCCCACCCCCCTGACAGTCCACAGCTTCAACAACCACACACAGCACCCCACAGCCGCCCCACCAGCAGCCCCCAGCCAACCACCCACCATCCATCGCGCTCACACACCAAGCAGTCAGCCCACTTGCCTGCACCACCACCAGCCCAGCCACAACACACAGTTCTACCCAAAGTCCAACACACCTAGCAGCAGCACCCCACCTGCACACCCCCACGTCACATCCCCACGCCACCCACCTGCCACACCCCCCTCCACATCCTGCATGCCTGCACTCAGCACCCCCCCGCAGCCACCCATGCCATCACATCCCATATCCCAACACCCCACACTCACCCCAGTCCAGCCAGCCCCCAGTCCCCCACACCCCCCCGCCAGCACCCCCCCACACACCCTCATGCTAGCCAGATCAAGCCTCATCTCACAGCTGCCCACGCATCCCACAGTTCCCACCAGCCACCCCACCTAGCATTCAGCAGCTAAAGCACCCAAAGCCTTCAGCTCCCCCACAGCGCCTCAGAAATCCCCCCCCCCCAGACCAACAGCCCCACCGACCCACAAGCCCACCAGCCCCCAGCCCCACCCCCCCAGGCCTACACATCCCAGCACCTCCACCACCCCAGCCAGCACCCACACACACTGCAGTCCACAGCCAGCAGCCCACAGTCAGCCCCACCAACTCAGACACCCAGTCCCCCAGCATGCAGACCACAGCCACACAGCAGGCTGCCCCCACACACAAGCCACCCCTTCAACCACCCACCCTCCCCACCAGCCAAGCACCACAGCAGACCAAGCCAATCCCAGCCACAGCAGCAGCACAGACACCAGCCACAGACCAGCCCCCCACAGCACCCAGTATCCCCCCAGAACCACCCCCAATCCCAGCCTAGCACCGCCAAACAAGCACCCCCCACACACACAGCACACAAGCATCCCACAGCACCCACCACAGCAGCACCCACCAGCCCTCCATCCCAGCCAGCCCCCCCCCCAACGCCACCCAGCAGCACCCCACACACTGCAGCACACCCTCGCTCCCCCAGGTCAACCGCTCAGCTCAGTTCAGCATCCAACCTGCAGCAGCACACCCCCACACCCCATGCCCCCAAGCCCTATGAAGACTGTCACAACCTAGCAGTCACCCACAGCCAGCCCCATGCCCTGCCCCAAAAGCCAGCCCTGCAGACTACCAGCCCACATCCCAGCTCCACACCATGCCAGTCCCACAAACTTCAGCCCAGACACTGCCTGTCCTGCAACCCACCATTCACATTTAGCATTCACACACACCCATGTTCTTCCCAGCAAGCTGCCAGACCCAGGGACTCCTATGGTCCCAACCACAAACGCTAGCAAACCCTCACCACCCCTCCCTCCCACCAACAGCACTCAACCCCTAGAGGCCCTCCCCTCTAGCCACAGTTCACACAGCACCCCACCACCAATCAGCTCACAGTCCAGACCAGCACACACACACCAGAGCACACCCCACAGCCCCAAAGCCCCCACCACCCTCACCAAACTCTGTCACAGCCCACAGCAGCACACCCAGCTTCACAGCCAGTCTGCTGAACAAACCACCCCCAACCCCCCCCCCAACTCCCCCCCTCAGGTCGAGCCGCCAGCACCCACCCACTTCACCTACCACACCCCACTCTTCCTGCACATCCCCACACCAACACGCAGCAGCACACATCCCAGCACAGCCAACAGGCACCACCATCACCCACACCACCCTCAGCAGTTCACAGACAGCCCCACAGCCCTCACAGCCAGCACAGAGTCCCCACACAACCACTCCACACCCAGCACCCAGCCCCCAGCCACACCACACCAGTACAGCACAGCAAGACAGCCAGCCAGCACACCCCCACCACAGTCAGCAGCCACACCCACAGCACTGCACCATCACACACACTCTCAGCGCCCACAACACAGCACCAGGCTACACCCAGCCCCACCCAAGCTACCACGCACAACCCACAGCAGGCCAGCACAGCACCACCAGCCACAGCCACTGCCCTAACCCAGCCCAAAACGCAGAGCCCACTGCCATCACCCACCACATCTCAGCAGCCCACCATCTCACCCCCAGCACCCCCCCACACTGCCGAGCAGCCACCAAGCCACCAGACTCACAGCTCACAGCAGCACCCCCCACACAGCTCGCATCATCCACACCCCAGCCACAGACACACAGGCCCACACCTCACCCCACCACAGCCCACCCAGCCAAGCAGCAGCCACCCCAGCCCACCACAAGCCCACACAACCCCCACCCACAGCACCAGCTACACACCACCCAGCAGCCCACATCACCAGCCCCACATCACAAACAGCCACAGCCCAGCAAGTCACACACCTGCCCACCAACACCCCAGGAAGCCATCACAGTGCCATCCCATCCCAAGCCAACACCCCAGCCCCCCACCAGTTGCCATCAGCCAAGCACCAGCCCACCCACACCACACCATCCAGTCAGACCAGCCCCCCCACTACCCCCAGCCAGCAGCCACCAGACCAGCAGCACCACCACCAGCCTGCAACCCACACTACAGCAGACACTAACCCACCTCACCCACACAGCCCCTAGCAGTCGCAGCCCACCACTCACCAGCGCACCCCAGTCGCCCCCCCACCTGCCCAACAGCCAGACATACTACCTACCAACCACTGACAGCTTACCCACTCAGCCTTGCCCCACCCCACCCCCCAGCCACCCCCCCACTCCCACCACCATAGCACACCACGACAACTACCCACCATGCCTGCCAGCCCACAGACAGCAGCCAAGCCCACAGTCCTGCCACCACCACAGCAGACACCCCTCTCACTACTCAGCACACCCTATACTACCCACCACCTCTCCAGTCACAATACTGCCAGAAAGCACCCATCACAATCCACTCATGCAGCCACAGACCCAGACTCACTCAGCCACCCAACGCTCCCCCAACCCCAACCACAACACAGCATAGTCTGACACTATGCCGCCAGCCACACTGCCAGCACACCTACTCGACACGTCATCAGACCAGTGCACATGAACAAGCCCACAGACAACAGCACCAACCCAGCAGACAACAGTTCCAGCCAGCCAAAACCCACCAGCACCCACCCCACAGAGTCACTCACCCCCCTGCAGAGCCAACCCACCACCCCACATGCACAGCCACTCCAGTCTACCCCCACACCACAACCACACAGCCACACACCACCCGCATCCACATCAGCATAGCACACCACAGTCCAGGCACACACCAGTCACCAGTCAAACAGCCCCCACAAACACAGCCCCAACCCCAACAGCTGCAGCCCAGTCCAGCCACCCCCAGCCACCACCATACACAACAGCCACAGATGCAACCACACAGCACACCAGCCCCAGCCCCACAGCCCCAGCACCCCCCAGCAGCAGCAGCTTTCCCCCACCTACCCCATCCACAGCACCAGCTGCACCGCACAGCAGCCCACAGCCAGTCCGCACCCCTCAGCAGCACCAGTCCCACAAGACCAGCCCCCCCAACCACCACCCACAGCCCAGCCCTACACCAGTCACACACCCAGCCAACCACACCAGACAGCCCCCACCCCCCCCCCCAAACCCCAGTCAGCAGCACCACACACACACATGCAGAGTCAGCAGCACACCCCTCACACCACCCATACACAGCACCCACACCCCACACCACACCAGCAGCGCTCCCACCCCATCCACCCTACCACACACTCAGCCAGCACAGCACACAGCACAGCCCAAGCAGCCCAGCTACCCAGAGAGTCCACGCAACAGCCCACAGCACACCCCACAGACCTCCCACACAGACAGCACAACACACACCACAAATTACCCCTAGCCCAGCCAGCAGACAGCAGCCCAGTTCTGAGCTGAAAAAAATCTTAAAGAAAAATTCAGCAGTCCCCAGCCTCACCAGCAGCAACCAGTTTCAGCACACCCCCCACCCCCACCACCCCAGCCCAGCCTCACTCCACACCTAGCACCCAGCCACAGCCAGCAGCCAACAGCGCCAAGCAGCCCCTAACCCCAGCACAGCCAGCCACAGCCCCCAAGCAATGCCCCCCCACTCTACCACCAGGCCAGCAGACACAGCCCAGCCAGCAGCCAACCTCACCCCAACACCACCACACCAGCCAACCACACAGCCCCAGGCCCCCCCTGCCCACCACCTCCAGCCCCCCCCAGCACCCAGCACAAGTCAGTCCCAGCACAGCAGCCCACCCCCAGCACTCCAGCCAGTTCCCAGCCACAAGCACAGCACACCAGCAGCCCCCCCCACAGCAGCCCCCACAAGCCACACAGCCCGCCAGCACTCCAAGGCACTGTATCATCAGTCTAGCTGACCCACCAGTATCCATCAGCAGAACGCGAGCCATCTACGCCAATCCACTCCCATCCCAGCACACCACAGCCCAACAGGCACCCCAGCCAGACCCACCTCAACACACCACTACCCCCACGCCACCACCTGTCCCCAGCCAGCAGCTCCATCACCCTCCCAGGCACACGCCCGACAGCACCACTGACGCGCAGACAATCGAGGCCGCCACAATTTGCCTCACCCAGCTGTCCCCATCACAATTTACCCTTCACACCACAGCACAGCCACAACAAGCCCCCACAGCACCCACCAGTCAGCAACACCAGAGCCGTCACAGCACAGCACACCACCAGCATAGTCCCACACCAGCAGCCAGCCCCATTCCAACCCCACAAGCAGCCAGCCCACCAGCCCACCCAGTTTCACCACCACCACACCTGTTTCACCCCAGCGACAGTCCAGTCCCCACCCAGCCACACTACACGCTCAGCCAGCAGTCCAGCCCACCACCCAGGCCCACACACAGCATCAGCAGCCACCCAGCCAGCCAAGTTTCCCCAACCCCCCCAGCACAGCCCACCACATCCCACAGGCACCCACAACCCCAGCCCCACAGGCCAACACCCCGACCCACCAGCACCAGCACCCAGGCCAGCAGCCACAGCCTCTAACAGCACACCCCCACCACAGCCCACACAAGCACCACCCCAGCCAGCTGTCCTCCCTGCCAGCACAGCCGCCAAACCACCAGTACCAGTCAGCCCAGCCAAGAGTCCCTGACCCCCAGCATCCCACGCCCCACCTCAGCCTCACACACCACCACCACACCCACAGCACAGACCACCCAGCAGCTCCAGCAGTGCCCATCCAGGCCACCCCACCCCGCACACCACCCTCTCACAGCCATCCATCAGCAGACCCCACCACCACACTAGCCACCACAACCCCCGCATAGCCAGACAGCCCAGCCCACAGCACAGCACACAGCACCACCACCCTCAGCAGCACCACCACAGCCACCAGCCAGCCACCAGCTAGCAGCAGCCCCCAGTCACCAGCAGCAGCCCCCACACCAGCAGAGCACAGCAGCAGCAACCCCACCACCCACAGCAAACACCTAGACAGCCCCCCACCCAAGTTCAGCCACCAGCCAACCTCAGCAGCACTCCCAGTAGCATCAGCAGCCCACACCAGTTCTCCCGCCCAGCACACCACCCCAAGGCTCCGAGACAACCACACAGAGTCAGCTCAGTTTGCCAGTCCACACCACACAGAGACCACGGACCAACTGCCCAGCTCCCCCAGCCTTCCAGCCACAGCCCCAGACCAGCCCAGAGCACTCTGCATGCAAAGTTCACCCAGGCAGCCCCAGACTCCCTACCAACCCCCCCACAGTCACAGCACAGCTGCCCAGAGCACCAGTCTCAGCCCACACCAGCCACCCACCAAAGCACAGGCAAGCCAGTCCTCCAACCCACACAGCACAGCACAGCTGACCACACACCCAGTCATCAGCCACACCAGCCACAACAGCCCAGCACAGCCCACCAGTCCCACCCACCTCCATCACCCAGCACCCCACACAACCCAAGCCAGTCGACAGCCATACCCTACCCCCACCCCACCCCAGCCCCCCAGCGAACAGCAGCAGCCACCCCAGCAGCCCACACCACCAGCATCAGCCAAACACAGTCAGCCAGGAGCAACACCACACCACCCAGCAGCCACACAGCCACAGCCCACCACACACACCACCCAGCACACACAGCACACCCCAGTTCCCGAGCACACCCCAGCACAGCCCAGCAACACCCAGCAGCACACACAGCAGCCCCAACACCATCTCACCAGTCCAGCCTGCATGCCACCACCTACAGTCACAGCCCACAGAGCACAGCCTAGTCTCAGCAGCACCCAGTTCCAGCCCCCACCCACCACAGCCAGTCTCGACATCTATAAGCATCCCTCAGCAAGCACCGTTCAGCATCATACACAAGTACCCACACCCACAGCCACACCAGCACCTCACCAGCACCCACCCCCGCAAGCAGCCACAGCATCCAGCCACAGCCCACCCACAGCACCAGCCCCAGTCCACCCCAGCCACAACCCAGCACCAGCACAGCCTGCCCCCAGCAGCAGGCCCAGCCCACACCAGCCCCACAGTCCACCACCACCCAGCCAACCCAGTTCAGCAGCCACAGCCCACCCCCACCCCCACAGCAGCAGCCAACCAGCAGCAAGCACCACCCCACCCACACCCAGCCAGCCCAGCCAGCCAAGCAAGCACACCAACCCAGCTACATCGACACACACCACAGCCCAGCCAGCCCCCAGAGACACAGACCACCCACCCAACCACCAGTTCCCACCCCCTCACAGGCCCAGCCCCCAGCAACCCACCCCACCCCCAGACCCCACCCCTCCACAGCCCCCCCCCCCAGACAGCCACCCCCCCCCCCCAAACCC
>JAIWJD010000224.1:0-15789 GCA_022818045.1 Neotoxoptera formosana | reverse complement strand
CGCGCGGGCGGGGGGCGGGGGGCGGGGCGCGCGGGGGGGGCGGCGGCGCCGCGCGCGGCGCGGGCGGCGCGCGCGCGCTGCGCGGCGCGGGGCGGGCGCGCGCTGGCGCGCGCGCGGCGCGCGCGGCGGGCGCGGCGCTGCGCGGCGCAGCGGCCCCGTGGCGCGGGCGCGGCGGCGCGCGGCGCGGTGCGGCGGCGCCCCGCGCGCGCGCGCGGCCGCGCGAGCGCGCGGCGCGCGCGCGCCGGGCCGGGCGCCGGCGGCGCGCGGCGCGCGCGAGGACGCGCGCGGCGTGCCGCGCGGGCGCCGCGCGGCGCGAGGCGCGGGCCGCGGCGCGCGGCGCGGCCGCGAGCGCCGGCGGCGGGCGCGGCGGCGCGAGGCGCGCGCGGCGCGGCGGGCGGCGCGCGCCGGGCGCTTCGCAGCGGCGAGACGCGCGCGCGCGGCGGCGCGCGGCGGGCGCGCCGCGCGAGGCGCGCGCGGCGCGCGCGGCGCTGCGCGCGTCGCGCGGGGCGGCGGCGCGCAGCGCGCGCCGGCGCCGCGCCGCCCGCGCCGTCGCGCGTCGCGGTCAGCCCGCGCGCTAGTCGCGCCCCGCGCGCAGCACGCGCGCAGGCGCGCGCGAATTCGCGCGCCGCCCAAGCGCGCGGCAGCGCGCGCGGCGCAGCGCCGACGCCGCCGCGTCAACAGCCGATCTCGCGCGCGAGCCCGCGCGCGCCGCGTCCGACGGCGCGCGCGCGGCCAGCGCGCACGCGCGCGCGCGCGAGCGCGTCTCGCCGCTGCGGCGCGTCCGACCGTCGTCCGCAGCGCGACGCCGCGCGCGCCGCAGCGCGCGCGCGCAGCTGTCCGGCGCGCCCGGGCGCTGCGCGCGCGCCTCGCCGCGCGCGACAGCCGTCGCTGCAGCCGCGGCGATCGCGCCGCCTGCGCCGCCCGCGCGAACCGCAGCAGCGACGTCCCGCGCGCGCGCGCGCCGCGCCGCGCGCCGCGACGCGCGCGCGTCCGCGCCGCGCGCGCGCCCGCGCGCCGCGCGCCCCGCGCGCCGCGCATGCGTCTCCTCCGCGGCCCGCCGGCGACGTCGCCGCGCGCGCGCCGCGCGAGACCGCGCAGCGAGCGACCGCGCCGCGCGCGCGTCGCCGTCACAGCGACGCGTCGCTGCCGGTCGCGGACCGCGACGCCGTCCGCGCCGCGACGCGCGCGCTCGCGCGGCGACGCGCGTCGCGCCGCGCGTCGCGCGCGCGGCGGCGCACCGCCTGCAGCGCGCCCGCCCGCGCGCGCGACCGCGCGCGCACCAGGCGCGCGCCGGCCCGCCGCGGCGCGCGCCTCGCGTCCAGCGCCGCGCGCGCGCGGCGCTCGCGCGCGACCGGCGCGCGCGCCGCGCGCGCGCGCCCGGACGCGCGCGCGCCGCGGCGCGCGCGCGCGCGGCGCGCGCCGCGGCGGCGACGCGCGCCGCGCGCGCGCGCGCCGCGCGCCCGCGCGGCGCGCGCGCGACCGCGCCGCGCCGCTCGCCGACGCGCCGGCGGCCGCGCGCGCGCCGCGCCGCGCGCGCGCGCGCCGCCGGCGCGCGCCGCGCCGCGCCGGGCAGCGCGCCGGCGCGCGCGCCATGCGCGCGCCGACGCGCGCCCGCGCGCGCCGCGCGCGCGGCGCGCGCGCGCCGCCGCGCGGAGCGCGCGCGCGCGCGCGCGCGCGGCGCGCTCGCGGCGCGCGCGCGTCCGCGCCGCGCGCGCGCGCGCGGCGCCGCGCCGCCGCCGCGCGACGCGCCGCCGCGCCGCCCGCGCGCCGCGCGGCGCGCGCGCGGCGCGGCCGCCGCGCCGCGGCGCGCGCGCGCGCGGCAGCCGCGCCGGCGCGCCGCTCGCGCGCCCGGGCGCGCGCGTTCGCGCCGCGCGCGGGCGGCCCGCCGCGCCGCGCGCCGCGCGCGGCGCGCGCCGCGCGACCGCGCCGCCCGCGCGCCGCGGCGCGCCGCGCCCGCGCGCGCCCCGCGCGCGCCGCGCGCCCCGCGAGCGCGCGCCGCGCCGCGACGCGACGCGCGCCCGCGCGGCCGCGCGCCGCGCGCCGCGCCGAGCGCCGTCCGCGCCGCCGCGCCGCGCGCGCGCGCGCGCGCGCGCGCCGCCGCGCGCCGCGCGCGGCGCCGCGCCCCGCCGCGCGCGCGCCCGGCGCCGCGCGCGCGCGCGCGCGCGCCGCGCGCGCGCGCCCGCCTGCCGCCGCACGCGCGCGCGCGGCGCCGCGCCGCGCGACGCCGCGCGCGCCCGCGCGCGCGCGCGCCGCGCGCGCCGCGCGCGCGCAGACGCGCGCCGCGCGCGCGCGCGCGCCGCGCCGCGCGCGCGCGCGCGCGCCGCGCCCGCGCGGCGCGCGCGCGCGCGCTCGCGCCGCGCGCGCGCCCGCGCGCGCGCGCGCGCCGCGCGCCGCCGCGCGCGCCGCGCGCGCGCGCGCGCGCGCGCGCGCGCGCCGCGCGGCGACGCGCGCGCCGCCGCGCGCGCGCGACGCGCCGCGCCGCGCCCGACGCACGCCGCCGCGCGCGCGCCGCGCGCCGACGCCGGCCGCGACCTGCGCGCGCCCCGCGCGCCGCCGCGCGCGACGCGCCGGCCAGCGCCGCGCGCGCCGCGCGCCGCGCCGCCCGCGCGACCGCCGCGCGCGCCGCGCGCGCCGCGCGCGCGCGCCGCCGCGCGCGCCGCGCGCGCGCCGCGCCGCGCCGCGCGCGCGACGCGCGCCCGCGCCCGCCGCGCGGCGCGCCCGCCGCGCGCCCGCGCCGACGCGCGCCGCCGCGACCGCGCGCGCGCGCCGCCGCGCCGGCGCGCGCCCGCCGCGCGCACGCGCGCCGCGCGCGCGCGCGCCCGCGCGCGCCGCGCGCGCGCCGACGCCGCCCCCGCGCCGCGCGCGCGACGCGCGCCGCGCGCGACGCGCGCGCGCGCCGCGCGCGCGCCGCGCGCGGCGCGCGACCGCGCCGCGCGCGCCCGCGCGCCGCGCGCGCGCGACGCGACCCCGCGTCGCCGCGCGCCGCCGACGCGCGCCCGCGCGCGGCGACGCCGCGCGCCGCGCCCGCGCGCGCCGCCGCCGCGACTCGCCCCGCCGCGCCGCCCGCGCGACGACGCGCCGCGCGCGCCGCGCGCGCGCCCCCGCGCCGCCCCGGCCGCGCGCGCTCGCCCGCGCGCGCGACGCGCGCGCGTCCGCGCGCCGCGCCGCGCCGCGCGCGCGACGATCGACGCGCCGCGCGCGCGCGACCCGCGCCGCCGCGCCGCGCGCGCCGCGCGCGCCGCGAGCGCGCGCGGATCCGACGCTGCGCGCGCCGGATCCGACCGCGACGACTCGCGCGCGCCGCCGACGCGACCGCGACGATTCGCGACGCGTCGCGCATCCTCCGCCCGCGCGACGCGCGCGCGCGACCGCGCGCGCCGACGAGTCAGCGCGACGCGCGCGCGCGTCTGGCGCGCGCGTCGCCGCCGCGGCCGGCGCGCGACGCCCGACGAGCGCTCGCGACCGAGTCCGCGCCGCGCCCGACGCGCGCGCGCCGCGTCGACCGCCCCGCGCGCGCGCGGCGCGCCGCCCCGCGAAAGCGTCGCGCGCGCGCGCGCGCGTCGCAGCCCGCGCCGAGCGCGCGCGACGCGCGCCGACGCGCGACGCCCGACCGCCGCGACCGCCGCGCCGCCCGCCCGGCGCGCGCGCGCCGCTGCGCGACGCCCGCGCGACGCGCGCTGCGCGCGCGCGCGCGCCGCCGCCGACGCCGCGAACGCGACGCCGCGCGCGCGCGCGCGAACCGCAGCCCGCGCGACGCGCCGCCCGCGATCGCCCCCGCGCGGCGCGACGGCGCGCGCCCGAACCGCGCGCGCGCCCGCGACGCGCGCGCACCGACGCCGCGCCGGCGGACGCGCGCGCGCGCGCCGCGACGACGCGCGCCGCCGCCGACGACCGCGCGCGTCGCGCGACGCGCGCCGACACGCGCGCGCGCGCGCCGCGACGCGACCGCCGCGCCGACCGCGACGCGGCGCGACCGCGGGCGCGCGCGCGACGCGCGCGCGCCGCGACCGCGCTTCGCCGACGCCGACGCCGCGCGACCGGCCGCGCGACCGACGAACGCCGCGCGCACCCGCGCGCGCGCGAACGCGCCGCGCCCGCGCGCGCCCGACGGACGCGCGCGCCGCGCCGCCGCCGGCGACGCGCCCGCGACGCCGACCGCGCGCGCGCCGCGACGCGCGACCGCGCCGCGCCCGCCGCGCCGCGGCGACGCGCGCGACGCCGACGCGCCGCCGCGCGCGCGCGACCGCGCGCGCCGCCCGCGCGCCCGCGCGCGGCGACGACCGCGACCGCGCCGCGCACGCGACGCGCGCCGACGCCGCCGCCGCGCGCGACGCCGCGCGCGCCGCGCGCGCGCCGCGCCGCCGACGCGCGCGACGCGCGCGCGCCGCGCCGCGCGCCGCCGCGCGTCGCGCGCGCGCGACGCCGACCGCCGCGACGCGCCCGCGCCGCGCAGCGACGCGCGCCCGCGCGCGCGCGCGCCCGCGCGCCGCGCGCGCGCGACGCCGCGACGCGCCCGCGACGCGCGACGACGCGCGCGACGCCGCGCCGCGCGACCGACGCGCCGGCCCGGACCGCCGACTCCGCGCCGCCGCGCGCGACGCCCGACGCGCGCCGCCGCGCGCGACCGAACCCGCCGCGACCGCGCTCGCGCGAGCGACGCGCCGCCGCGCGCGCGCCCCGACGCGAGCCCGCGCGCCGCGCGCCCGCGCGCCGCCCGCGCGACGACGCCGCGCCGCGCGCCGCGACGCGCGCCGCGCCGACGCGCAGACGCGCGCGCCCGCCCGCGACGCGACAGCGCGCGCGACGACGCGCCCCGACGCCCGCCGCGCGCACGCGCGCGCCGCCGCGACGCCGCGGCGACGCCGCGCCCGAACGCGCGCCGGCGCCGACGCGCTGCGCGTCGCCGCCGCGCGCCGCGCCGCGACGCGCGCGCGAACGCGAACGCGCCCGACGCGACGCCGCGCGCCGCCGACGACGCGCGCGCGCGACCGCGCGCGCGCGAGCCGCCGACCAGCGGACCGACGCGCGCGCGCGACGCGCGCGCGACGCGCCGCCGCGACGACGCCGACGCGCGACGCGCGACGCCCCCGCGCGACGCGCGCCGACGCGCGACGACGCGCGACCGCGACCGCGCCCGCCGCTCGACGCGCCGCCCGCGCGCTCCGCGCTCCGACGCGCGACGCGCAGCGCGCGACGCGCGCCGACCCCGCGCGCGCCGACGCGCGCCGACGCACCGCGACGCCCCCGCGCGCGCGAACCGCGCCGACGACCGCGCCGCGCGACGCGCCGCTACCGACCGGACGTCGATCGCCGACCGCGCGCCGCGCGCGCCGCGCGCGCGCGCAGCGCGGACGGCGCGCGCGACAGCGCGCCGACGCGACCGACCGAACGCCGCGCGCGCGCGCGCGCGCGCGGCGCCTCGCGCGCGACGACCGACGCGCGCCGCCGCGACGCGCGGCGCGAGAACGGCCGGACGACGCCGCGCGCCGACCGCGACGCGGACGCCGAGACCGCGACGCCGCCGCGACCGCGGCGCGCCCCGACCGCCGCGACGACGGACCGCGGAACGCCCGCGCGGCGCCGCGCCGCGACGCGACGCCGTCGGCGCGTCGCCCGCGACGACGCGACCGCCCGGCCGCGCGCGGGCGCGACGAGACGACGCGCGACGCGCGCCGGCGCGCGAGCCGACGCGCGCGACGCACCGACGCGACCGTCGCGCCGGACGCGCGCCGCCGCCGACGCCGCGCGACGCGTCCGCGCGCGCCCTGAACTCGCGGCGACCTCGCCCGCAGCGACGCGGCCCTCGCCGCGACGACGCGACCGGCGCCGCCGACCGCCCGCGCGGCCGACCGAACGCGCCGCGCGCGCGCGCCGACGCGCCGCGACGACGCGCCGCGAATACGACGCCGCCGGCGCCGCGACCGCCGCGCGCCGCGCGCCGACGCGCGCCCGACGACGCGACGCGACCCGCCGACGCCGACGCGCGTCGCGCGCCGCGCCGCGCCGACGACGCCGCGAACGCGCTCGCGACGCGAAAACGCGCGCGCGCCCCGGCGGCGCCGCGCCGAACCCGCGCGACTGCGCGCGCGCGAACCAGACGAGACCGACGGCGCTCGCGGCGCGACGCCGCGCTCCGAAGATCGACGCCGCGTCAGACGGCCGCGCCCGACCCTGCGAGCGTCGCGCGCGCGCGAGACCGGCGCCGCGCGCGCGCGCGGAAACGCGCCGGACGCGCCACGACGCGCGCCCCGAACGACCGAGACGCCCGCGCGCGACGTCGGCGCCCTCGATACCGGCCGCGCGCGCCGCGCCGCGCCGCGCGCGACGCGCGAACGACGCGAAACCGCGAAGCGACGAAACGCGCGCCGCGCGGCGCGGCGACGACGAACGACGCCCGAACCCGCGCGACCCGCGCGCGCGCGACGCGCCGCCCGCAGCCGATCGAACGCGCCGCGCGCCGCGCCAGCGGCGCGACGCGCGCGCCGACGAGACCGGCGCGCTCCGAACGCGCGCGAACCCGCGCGAGCGCGCGCCGACCCGGCGCGCCCGCCGCGTACCGCGCGACGCGCGCCCGCGCTGCCGCTCGACGCGCGCGCGCCGCGCGCCGACGCGGACGCGCCGACGCCGACGCCTGCGCGACGACGACACGACGCGCGAGGCGCAGCGCTCGCCGCGCTAGCGCGCGCGCGCGAAACGCGCGACGCGCTGCCCTGCGACGCGCGCCGACGCGCGCGCGCCGGACGCCGGCGCGCCGCGCGACGCGCTGCCGCGGACGCGCGCGACGCGCGCGACGCGACCCGGCCGCGGACGCGACCCGCGCACCGCGCGACGCCCGAACGCGCGTCGCCGCGGAATCGCCCGCGAACGCGACCGCCAGCCTCTCCCCCGACGCGCGCCGCGCCCGAACTGCGAACCGCCGCTCTGAACGCGCGCGCGCGCGACGGCGACGACGCGCCCGCCCGACCGCGGCGAGCGCCGGAACGACCGCCCGACGTGATACGCGCGGCGCGCGCGACGAAACGCCGCGAACGACGCGCATCGCCGCCCCGGCGCCGCTGACGTACGCGCGCTAGCACGACCCGACAGCGCGCTCGACGCCTGCACCGGCGCGAAACGGCGCGCGACCGCCGCGCGAATACATCGGCTGCCGACCGCGCGACCTGCGCGCCCGACCGACGCGCGCGCGCCGCGAACGCGCCCGCGCCCGCCCGACCGACGACGTCGACGCGCCCCGCCGCGGACGCCGCGAAGCGCGGCGCGCGCCCTGCGCGACGCGCGCGCGCGCGACGACGCGGCGGCGCCGCGCGACGTCCGCGGAACGCGCGCGACTCGACGCGCGTGCGGCTCAGGGGCGACGACCCGAAGCGCCTCCCACTCAGACGGCCCGCGCCTCCGAACGCGCGCCGCGCGAACTGCTGGCGACATTGGCGCACGCCTCGGACCCGAGTCGCGACGAACGCGCGCGCGCCGACCGCGACGAACGCGCGCGGGGCCGCTGACCGCGCGCTCCGCCGCTGACGACGCGACGGCCGCGCGCGACCGACGCCAGACGCTCGCAGACCTCGGCGCGCGCCGCGACCCGCGCTGCGCGACGCGGGGCGCGCGACGACGCCCGCGACGCCCGCGCGCGCCAGCGCCCGGCGCCCCCGCCCGGACGACCGACGACCGAGCTCGTCGACGCGCGCGCGACGAACGCGCGTCGCGCAGACGACGATCGCGCGCGCGAGTCCGACGACCGGCGACGACGCGCGCGCGCGACGCGCCGCCCGCGCGCGCGCGACGCGCCGCAGCGGCGAACGACCGCCGCGAACGGATCGCGAACCGCCTGACGCCGCGACCGCGACACGCGCGCCGCGACGCCGAACGCCCCCGCCGCCGCCCGGCGCAGCGCGCGGCGCACAGTAACGCGCGCCGACGGCCGCCGCGCGCGATTTCGCGCGCGCGAACGCGACGCCGCGCGCGCGCCGCGCGACGAAATCTTTGACCGCGCGCGAAACCGACGAGCGACGCAGACGCCGCGCCGCGCGCAGCGCCGCGAGCGCCGCCGGAACGACACATACGCGGCCGTAGCGCCGCGCGACGCGCGCCTCGACACGCCCGACCGCGCGAAACCGCGCCGGCTGAATCGAGCGAACCCGCGGACCGCGCGCTCGCCCCCGCCGACTGACGTACGCCCGGACGCGACGACGCGCGCCCGAACGACGTCCGCACTGCCGCGACGAACGCCGACGCGACGGCGCGCGAACGCGATCGCGAACGGCGGCCGACCGCGCGCGCGCGGCGATCTCGAACACGCGTAGTCGCCGCCGCCTCGCGCGAGACGAACGCGCGCGACGCGCCGCCCTCGCGCACGACGACGACGCCCGACCGCCGCGCGACCGCGCGACCGCGAACGCGCCGACGCGCGACGCGGACGCCGCCCGCGCGCCGACTCGCGCGACGCGCGCGCGTCGACGACTTGCGACCGCGACGCGAAACGCGACGCCGGCGCGCCGCACCCCCCGCGCGCGCGCGCGCCGCGCGAACGCGCCGCGCCGAACCGCCGCGCGACGCGACGCGCAGACCCGCGACGCCCGCGCGCGCGACCGGACCGCGCGCGCGGCCCGCCGCCGGACGCCCGCGCGCGCGGCCGCGCGCCGCGGCGCGACCGCGCCGCGCGCCCCGAACGCGCGCGCGCGCGCGCCCGACGCGCGCGACGCGCGACGCGCCCGCGCGACGCAGACGGACGCGACGCGCGCGCGGCCCGACGCGACGCGCGCGCGCGCGCGCCGACGCCGCGCGACGCGCGACCGACGCGCGCGCGCGCGCCGCGACGAACGACCGCGCGCGCGCCGCCGCGCGACCCGCGCCGCCGCGACCGCCGCGACCGCGCGCGACGCGCGCGCGACGACGCCGGACCGACCCGTCGCCGCCGCGCGACGTCGACGCGCGCGACGCGCGCCGACGCGCGCGCCGCCGCGCGACCGCGCCGGCCGCGACGCGCGACCGCGCGACGCGCGCCCGCGCCGCGACGCTCCGCCGCGCGCCGACGCCGCGCGACCGGACGACGCGCGCGCCGACCGACGCGCGACGCGCCGCGCCCGACGCCGCCGACGCGCGCGCCCGCGCCGACCCCGCGCGCCGCCGGCGAACCCGGCGCGCGAGCGCCGGACGCGACCGCCGCCGCGCCGCGCCGCGACGACGCGCCGACACGCGCGCGCCGTCGCGCGCGCGCGCCGCGCCGCCCGCCGCCCCCCGCGAACGCGCGCGCGACGCGCGACGCGACCCGCCCCAGCGCGACGCCGCGCGCGCCGCGCGCGACGTCGACCGCGACGCCCGCGGCGCGCGCGCGGCGACGCGCGCGACGCCCCGCCGCGCGCCCGAACGCGCGCCGCCGCCGCGCCGACGGCCGCGCGACGCGCCGACGCGCGACGCGACGACCCGCGCGCCGCGCCCGACGCGCGCGCGACGCCGACCGACGCGGCCGCGACCGCGCGCGCCCGCGCTGCCGCGCGCCGCGACGCCGCGCGCGCGCCGCCGCGCGACGCGCGCGCGCGCGCGACGACCGACGCGACGCGCGCGCGACGCCCGCGCGACCGCGACGCCGACGACGCGCCCGACGCCGCCGCGACCGCGCCGCGACGCCCGCGACGCGCGACCCGCCGCGCCGCCGCGCGCCGGCGCGCGCCGCGCGCCCGCGACGCGCGCGCCGCCGCGCGACGCCCCGCGCGACGCGACGACGCGCGCCGCCGACGCGCGCGCCGCGCGCGCGCGCGCCGCGTCGCGCGCGCGACGACGACGCGCGCGACCCCGCGCGCGCGCCGCGCCGCCGCGCCGCGACCGCGCGGACCGCGCCGCGCGCGCGCGACGACCGCCGCGCCGACGACGCGACGCCCCGCCGCCGACGCGCGCGACGCGCCCGCGCCGACGCGCGCGCGCGACGCCGGCGCGCGCGCGACCGACGACGCGCGCGCGCCCGCGCCGCGCGCGACGCGCGCCGCCGCCGCGACCGCGACGCGCCGCGACGCGCGGCGGCCGCGCGACGCGCGCCGCGGCCCGCGCGCGCCGACGCCGCGCCCCACCGAACGCGCGACGCCGCCCGCGCGCCGCTCGCGCCGACGCGCGCGCCCGCGACGCCCGCGCCCGCGACCGCGCGCGCGACGCGCGACGCGCGCGACGCCGCGCGCCCCCGGCGACGCGCGGACGCCGCGCGCGCCGCGCGCCGACGCCGGCGCGCGACCGACCGCCGACGCCCGCGACGCGCGACGCGCGCCGCGCCGCGCTGCCGCCCGCGCGCGCCCCGACGCGCGCGACGCGACGACGACCGCGACCGCGCCGCCGCGACGCGCGCGCGCGCCGACGCGACGCGCGCGACCGCGCGCGCGCGGCGCGACGCGCGCGCCGCGCGCCGCCGCCGCGCGCGACGCCCGCGCCGACGCGCGCGCGCGCGACGCGCGCCCGCGCGCGCGCGACGGACGACGCGCGACGCGCGCGCCGCGCCGCGACCCGCCGCGCGCGCGCGACGCGCGACGGCGCCCCGCGACGCCGCGACCGCGACGACCGCCGACGCGCGACCCGCGCCCCGCGCGACGCGACGCCCCGCCGCGCGCGCGCCGCGGCGCCGCGGACCCGCGCCGCGCGACGCGGCGCGCGAGCGCGCCGCGCGCCGCGCGCGACGACGACGCGCCGCGCGACCCGCGACGCGCGCGCCGCGACGACGCCGCCTGCGCGCCGCCGCGACGCGACGCGCCCGACGCGCGCCGCCGACGACCGCCCGACGCCCGCGCCGACGCGCGCCGCGCGCGACGTGGCGCCGCGCGCGCGCGCGACGCGCGACGCGGACGCCCGCGCCGCCGACGCGCGACCCCGCCGACGCGCGACGGCGCCGCGCCGACCGCCGCGCGCGACCGCCGCCGCCGCGACGCGACCGCGCGCGCGCGCGCGCGCGCGCCGCGACCGCGCGCCGCGCGCGACGCGCCGCCGAACGCGCCGCCGCGACGCGCGCGACGCCGACGCGCGCGACGCCGCCGCGCGCGACGGGCGCCGCGCGGCCGCGCGCGGCGACGCGCCGACCGCGCGACCCCGCGCGCGCGCGCGCGCCGCGCGCGCGCGCCGCCGCGACGGCGCGACGCGCGCGCCGCGGCGCGCGCGCACGCGCGCCGCGACGCGCGACGCGCGCCGCGCGCCGACGCCCGCGACGCGCGCGCCGCCGCGACGCGCCCGACCGCGCCGACCCGCGCGCGACGCGCGCCCGCGACGCGGCCGACGCGGACGCCCGCGCCGCCGCGCGACGACGACGCCGCGCCGCGCGCGCCGCGCGCGACCGACGCCGCGCCGCCGCCCGGCGCGCGCCGCGGCGCGACGACGCGACGCGCCCGCGCGCGCGACGCGGACGCGCCCGACGCGACCGCGCGCGCGCCGCCGCCGCGCGCGCGCGACGCGACGCGCCGACCGCGCCGCGCGCGCGCGACGACGACCGCGCCGACGGCGCGGCGCGCGCGACGCCGCCGCGCGACCGACGACCGCGCGCGCCGCGCCGGCGCCGCCGCGCGCGCGAACCGCGCGACGCCCCGCGCGCGCGCGCGCGCGCCCGACGCGCCGACGCGCGCGACGCGCGACGCGCGACGCGCGCCGACGGACGCCGCGCGCGACGCCGCGCCGGCGCCGACGCGCGCCCGACGCGCCGCCGACGCGACGACCGCGCGCGACGACGACCGCGACGCCGGCCGCGCGCGGACGCGCCGCGCGAACGCGCGACGCGACGACGCGCCGCGCCCGACGCGCGCGACGCGCCGCGGCGCGCGACGCCGCGCCGACGCGCCGCGCGCGCGCGGCCGCGACGCGCGACGCGCGGCGCGCGACGCGAACGACGCGCGCCCCGCGCGACGCGCGACGACGAACGCGCGCCCCGCGCCGACGCCGCGGAACGGACGCCGCCCGCGCGAACCCGCGCCGACCGACCGACGCGCGCCGCGCGCCGCGACGCGCCCGACGCCGCGCCCGCGACCCGCCCGACGCCGCCGCGACGCGCGCGCGCCGCGACGCGACGCGCGCCCCGCGCCCGCGCGCCGCGCGCCGCGCGACGCGCGACGGCGCCGACGCCGCGCGCGACCGCGCCGCGACGCCGCGCGCGACGACGACCGACCGCGCGCCGCGCGCGACCCGACCGCGCGCGCGCCGCGCGCGCGACGCGACGCGCCGCGAACGCGACGCGCCGCGCGCGCGCGAACCCGACCGACGCGCCGACGGACGCCGCGCGACGCGCCGCGCCGCCGCGCGACGCCGCGCCGGCGCCGGCCGACCCCGACGACCGCGCGCGCGCCGCGCGACGCGCCCGACGCCGCGCCGACCGCCGCGCGCCGAGACCGCGCGACGCGCGACGCGACGCGCGCTGCGCGACGCGCCGACGCGCGCCGCGGCGCGCCGCGCGCGACGCGACGCGCGCCGACCCGACGCGCGACGGCGCCGCGCGACGCGCGACGGCCGCGACGCCCGCGCGACCGCGCCCGCGACGCCGCGACCGACGCGGCGCGACGCCCGCGGCGCGCGCGCCGCGACCGACGCCGCCCGCGCGCGCGGACGCGACCGCGCGCGCGCCGCGGCCGCGACGCCGCCGCGCGACCGCGCGCCGCCGCGAACGCGCGCGCGGACGACGGCGACCGCGCCGGCCGCGACGACGCGCGCGACGCCGACCGCGCGCGCGGACGACGCGCGCGACGCGCGCGACGGGCCGCGCCGCGCGCGACCGCGCGACGCCGCGCGCGCGCGCGCGCCCGCGCGCGCGCCGCGACGCGCGCCGAACGACCGCGCGCGACGCCGCGCACGCGCGACGCGACGCGCCCGGCGCGCGGCGCGCGCCCGCCGCGACGACGCGCCGCCGCGCGCGCCCGCCGGCGACGCGCCGCGACGCGCGCGACGCCCGCGCCGACGCCCGACCGCGCGCGCGCCGCGCCGCGCGCGCGACCGCGACGCGCCGCGACCGCGGCGACGCCGCGACCGCCGCGACGCCCGGCGCGCCCGACGCGCGACGCCCCGCGCGCGCGACCGGCGCGCGCGCGCGCGCGCGACGCCGCGCCCGCGCCGCGACGCCGACCGCCGCGACGCGACGACCCGCGCGCGGCGCGGACGCGCGACCGCGCGCGCGCGACCGCGCGCGCGACCGCGACGGCGACCGACGCCGCGCGCCGCACGACGCGACGCGGCGCGCCGCCGCCCGCCGCGACGCCGCGCGCGCGACGACGACGCGCGCCGCGCGACGACGCGCGACCCGGCGCCGCGCGACGCGCGACCGCGCGACGCGCGACGACGCGCCCGCGAACGCCGCGCGCGACGACCGCGCGCCGCCGCCCGCCGAACGACGACCCCGGACGCGCGACGCCCGCGACCGCGACGCGCGCGCGGCGACGCGCGCGCGCGACGCCGCCGCCGCGACGCGACGCGCCGCGCCGCCGCGCGCGACCGCGCCGACGCCGAACGCCGCGCGCCGCGCGCGACCCGGCGACGCGAACGAGCCGACGCGCGACCCGGCGACGCGCGCGTCGCGCCGCGCCGCGACGCGCGCGACGCGGACGCGCGCGCGCGCCGCCGCCGACGCCGACGCCGCGCCGCGCGCGCGCGCGAACCCGCGCGCGCGCCGCCGCCGCGCCGACGCGCGACGCGCCGCGACGCCCGACGCCGCCGCGCCGGCGCGGACGCGCCGCGCGCCGACGCGGCGGCGCCGCGGCGCGCGCCGCCGCGCCGCCCGGCCGGCGACGCGCGCGCGCGGCGACGCGCGCGCGACGACGACGCGCCGCGCCGGCGCGACCCGCGACCGACCGCGCGGCGCGCGGCGCCGACCGCGCACGCGCGCGCCGCCGAACGCGGACGCGCGCCCGCGCGCGCGCGACGCGACGCCGCGACGCGACGACGACCGACGCGACGCGCGCGCGCGACCGCGCGGCCGCGCCGCGACGCGCCCGACGACGACGCGACGCGCGCCCCCGCGCGGCGCCGCGCGAACGCGCGCGCGCGCCCGCCGCGCGCCGACGACGGCGCCCCGACGCCGCCCCGCGCCGCGCGACCGCCGGCGCGACGACCGCGCCGACCGACGCGCGCGCGGACCGCGCCGACCGGCGACGCGACGACGACCGCCGCGCGCGACCGCCGCGCGCGGCGCCGCGCGCGCCGCGCGCGCCGCGCGCGCCGCGCGCGCGCCGCGCCGCGCGCGCGATCCGCGCCGACCGCGGCGCCGACGCGACGCCCGCCGACGCCCGCGCCGCCGCGCGCGCGCCCCGACGACCCGACGCGCGCGCGCCGCGCGCGCCGCGACGCCGACCGCGCGACCGCGCCGCGACGCCGCCGCGCGCCCGCGACGACCGCGCGCTCGACGACCGCGACCGCGCCCGCGCGCCCGCGAGCGCGACCGCGCGCGCGCCGGCGCCGCCGCGACCGCCCCGCCGACGCGCGCGCGCGCGACGCGCGCGACGCGCGCGCGCGACGCGCGCGACGCGCCGCGCGCCGACGCCGCCGCGCGCGCCCCCGCGCCCCGACGACCGAACGCGCGCGCGACGACCGCGCCCCGCGCGGACGCGACGCGCCCGACGACGCGACGACCCGCACGACCGCGCGACGACGACGCGCCGCCGCGCGGACGCGCGACGCGCGAGACCGCGCGCCGCGCGCGGCCGCGCCGACGCCCGCCGCGCGTCGGCGCGCGACCGCGACGCCGACGCGCGCGCCGCGCGACGCGCGCCGCCGCGCGACGCCGCGGCGCCGCCGCCGACGCGCGCGCTGCGCGGAACGCGACGCGCCGCGCCGCGACGGCGACCGCGCGCCGCGCGCGCGCGACGACCGACCCGCGCGCGACGCGGCGCGCGCGACCCGCGCGCGCCGCCGAGCCCGACGCGCGCGACGCGACGCGACCCCCGCGCGACGCGCCGACGCGCGCGACCGCCGCGCGCGCGCGCCCGCGCGCCGGGCGCGCGACGCCGCGCGCCGACGACCCCGCCGACGCGCGCGACGCGCGCGCGCGCGCGCGACGCGACGCGCCGCGCGCGACGCGCGACGCGCGCGCGGACGCGCCGAACGCGACCGCCGCGACGCGCCCGCGCCGCGGCGCCGCGCGACGCGACGCGCGACCGCGCCGGCGCCGACCGCCGACGCGCGCGCGCCGACGCCGACGACGCGACGACGCGCGAGCGCGCGCGGCGCGCGCCGCCCGACGCGACGACGCGCGCCGCGCGCCCGCCGCGCGCGACGACCGCGCGCGCGCGCGACGCGCCCGCGCGCGCGCCGCGACGCGCGACCGACGCGCGCGGACGCGCGCGCCGGCCGCCGACCGCGCGCCGCGCGCGCCCGACGGCCGCGCGCCGACGCGCGCGCGACCGCGACCGCGCGCGCGCGCGCGCGGCGCCGATGACGCCGCGCGACGCGCGCGCCGACCGCGACGCGCGCGCCCTTCGCGCGCGGCCGACGCGACGCCGACGCGCGACCCGCGCAGCGCGCGCCCGCGCGCCGGCGCACGCGCGCGCGCGACGCGCGACGACCGCCGACCGCGCGCGACGCGCGACCGCGCGCGGCGCGTCGCGACCGCCGCCGCGACCGCTCGCGCGCCGACGCGCCGCCGCGCGCGCGCGACGCGCGCCGCGCGACGCCGCGACCGCGACGCCCGCCGGCGCGACCGACGCGCGCGAACCCGACGCGCGCCGACGCGCCGCGCGGCCGCGCGGCGGGCCGCCGCACCCGACCGCGACCCGGAACGGCCGCCCGCGCGACCGCCGCGCCCACCGGCAAACGCCGCGCGCCGCGACGCCGCCGCCGACGACCGCCGCG
>JAIWJD010000223.1:0-15919 GCA_022818045.1 Neotoxoptera formosana | reverse complement strand
CGGCGGCGGGTCGCGGGCGGCGGGGAGCGCGGGGCGGGTCGGTGGCGCGTCGCCGGGTCGCGCCGTCGCCGGCGCGCGGCGGCGAGCGGCGCGCCGCGGGTCGCGCGACGCGGCGCGGCGCGGCGCGGCGCGCGACGTCGCGGGGCGCGGCGCGCGTCGGCGCGGCGGCGATCGGCAGCGCGAGCGGGCTGCGCGAGCCGCGCGCCGGTCCGAGACGCGCGCTGGCGCGCGCGTCGCGTCGGGCGCGCGCGCGCGCGCGACGCCGGGGGCCCGCGCGCGACGGCGAGCGCGGGCGGCGCTGGACCGCGCGCGTGGGCGCGGCGTCGCGCCGCGCGGGCGGGCGGCGCGACGCGCGGTCGCGCGCGTGGGTCGCGCGCGCGGCCGCGGCGCGGCGTCTCGCGCGCGCGCGCGTGCGCGCGGGCGCGCGAGGTCGCGGGCGCGGCGGCCGCGCGCGGCGGTCGCGCGCGGGGCCGTGGGGCGGTCGCGCCGGCCCGCGGGCGCGGGCCGGGGCGTGCGGCCGCGGCGGCGGCGGGCGGGGTTCGGCGCGGGACGCCGACGGGGTCCGCGCCAGCGCGGCGCCGCGGCGGGCGCGCGGCGGCGCGGCGGCGCGCGCGGTGCGTGCGCGGCGCGCGTCGGGCCGGCGCGGCGCGCGGCGCGAGGGCGCGCGACCGGGCCGCGCGTCGCGGGCGCGGCGCGGCGGCGCTGGTCGCGGCGCGAGCGCGCGCGGCGCGGCGCGCGGCGGCGGGGCGCGGCGCGGACGGGCGCGGCGGCGGCGCGTCGCGGGTCGGCGCGCGCGGGGCGGCCGGCGCGCGCGGTCGGGGGCGCGCGGCGCGCGCGACGCGCTTTCGCGGCGTCGGAGGCGGCGGGCGCGGGCGCGCGCGCGGGGCGGGCGCGGCCGGGCGCGGCGGCGCGGCGGCGCGGGCGTCGCGGGTCGGCGAGCGTCGCGCGAGCCGGCGCGGCGCGAGGCGGTGCGCGCGCGAGGCGCGGGGCGCGCGGCGGCGCCGCCGCGCGTCGCGCGGGCGCGGCGCGCGACCGCGCGTCGGGCGCGGCGACGCGAGGGGCGGCGCGCGCGCGACGCGGCGACGGGGCGCGCGCCGGGGCCCGAACGGCCGGCCGCGGAGGTGAACCGTGCGAGCGACTGGCGGCGTGACGCCGTCGCGCGCCGGGTACGTCCGCGTCGGGCGGCCGGGCGACCGGCCCGGGCGTTCGCCGCGGGTAACCCGATCGGGGGCGGTCGGATCGCGCGCGCGACGACGGAAACCGGGCGTACGGGGCGTCCGTCGCCGTCGGCCGGTCGGAGATCGCCGCAGCCGCGGTAACGCGGCGCGTCGGTGCCGTGCGATCGGACGCGCGGCGCGGACGCGGCGCCGGCGGTCGCGACGCGGGTCCGCGGGCGGGGGCGGCGCGTACCGTGTCGCGCGCGAACCGGGAGGGCGGCGGTCGGCGGCGGCGCGTAAGCGTCGGGACGTGGGCGGTCGGCCACGCGTCGGCGACGCCTCGCGCGACGACGCGCGGCGTCGACCGCGGGCGGCGCGACGCCGCGCGGGGACGCCGCTCGGCCGCTGGCGGCCGGCGGGCGTACGCGGCTGACGTCGGCGCGGACGCGCGGGCGACTGCGGGACGCGGCGGAGGCGGGGCGCGGAGCGGGAACGCGGGTGGCCGCGCGGGCGGCGACCGGACGCGTGCCTGAGAACCGGGGCGCGTCGCGGCCGATCGGTGGGCGCGCCGGCGGCGACGAGAGGTCGAGCCGTACGCGAGCGAGGCGGGGGGGCGCGAGCCTGTCGCGCGCGTAGGACTTCGGAGGCGCCGGCGGAGCGGCGGGGGCCGCGCGCGCGGCGCGAGGACGCGCGACGCGCGAACGCGGCTCGCCGTGCCGCCGGATGCGCGCGCGCACGGCGCGGCGGGGCGCGGACGGTCGCGGTCCGCGCGCGACGGCGACCCGCAGGCCCGGGCGCGTCGCGCGCGCAGTCCGGCGCGGCCGCCGGCGTTTCAGCCGTCCGAGGGCGCGATCGCGGCGGAGACTGCCGGGCGTTTGCCGCGCGGCGTCGGCGGCGCGGGGGCGTGCCGGGCGCGCGCGCCGTCGCCGTATCGCGCGCGCGCGGCGGGCCCCGGCACCCCGGCGCGCGCCGCGCCCGCGCGCAGCGCCGGGCGCCGCGCCGCGCCGACGCGGCGCCGCCGCGACCCGCGGGGCCCAAAACCGCGCGTCGCGCCCTGCGCCGCGAACGCGACACGTCGACCCCCGCCCGCGCGTATCGCCGCGCGCGACGCCTCGCTGCGTTCCTCGCGTCGCGCCGTCCACGAGACCGCGCCCGACCGCCTCCGCTACGCCCGCGCCGCAACGAACGCCGACCCGCCCGCCAGCGCGCCGCGTCGCCGCCCGCCGCGCGCCCGCGCGTCACGTCGCCCGCGCCGCCGCGCCCGGGGGGTCGCGCCCGTCGTCGCGCGCCCGCGCGCGCCGCCCGCGCGACCCGCCGCCCGCGACTCCGCGCCCGCCGCGCGCGCCCCGCACCCCCGCCGCGCGACGCGCGCCGACGCCGCCCCCGCGCCCGCCGTCACGGCGTTCGCCGCGCGCCCGCGCGCGCGGCTCCCGCGCGCCGAAGACCGCGCCGCCGCGGCCCGCGCCGGCGCCGCGCTCCGCCCAGCCCGCGCAGCGGCGCAGCCGGCGCCGCCGGCAGCGACCCGCCGTCCCCCGCTCGCGCGCCCGCCGCGCCGCCCGCGAGCGCCCGCGCGCGACTCGCGCCCGCGCCCTCCGCCGCTCGGACGCCGCTCCCGCCGCGCGCGCCCGCGGACCCCGCGCGCGCCGACCGCGCGACGCTCCCCGCGCCGCGCCCGCGCCTTGCGCCCCGGCCCCCCGCCGCGCCGGCTCGCCGTCCGCACCGCGCCACGCCAGCGCCGGCGCGCGGACCCGGCGGCCCGCGCGCCGCGGGGCCGCCCGCCCCGGCGCGCGAGCCGCCCGGCGGCCCGTCGCGGCCGCCCCCGCGGCCGCCGTCCCGCGCCGTCCGCGTTCGCGTCCCCGTCGCCCGCGCGCCCGCGCGGCGTTCGACCGCGCGCGCCGTTCCGCCCGGCCGCGCGCCCGGCCGCCCGCGCGCCCGCCGACGCGCCGCGCCCCGTCGCGCCACCGCCCGCCGCCCACCGCGCGCGATCTCTACGGGGCGTCGCGCGCCCCGCCCGCGTCCCACCTCGCGTCCGCCGCTCCCCCGCGCCTCATCCGTCGTCGTCGCGCCGCGTCCTGTCGCGACCCGCCGCGGGACGCCCGCCGCCTCCCGCGCCGATTCCGCCCCGCGAGGCCGCCCCGCGCCGCGCGCGCCGCCCCGCGCCCGCCGCGTCGTCGCCCCTCGTCTTCCACTGGCCGCCCGCGCCACTTCGTAGTTTCGTCCGACCGTCGCGCCCGCTCGCGCCACCTTCCTACCCCTCGCCGCTCGCCGCGTCGACGCGCCGCGCCCCGCCCCCGTCTCCCCCGCCCCACCGTGCGCGCCCCTCACCCCCCACGCCCCGTCGCCACGACAGCGCCCGTTCCCGAAGCCGACGCCTCCCCGCCTCGTCGGCGGCCGACGCGCCCTCGTGCCCGTCGCACCGTCCCCCGTCGCCGCGACCCGACGGCGTTCGCCGCTCCGCCGTCGCCTTCACCGCGCCGCGTCCGTTCGTCCCGCGACGCATCCCGCGCCGCCGCGTACGCGCGACGCCCCCCATCTTCCGTCCGCGGCCGTGTCCCCCGAACGCGCGTCGCCCTCGTCGCGCCGTCCCGCCGCCCATGCTCGCCGCCGTCGTCCGTCGACGCCGTCCCGTCGCCCGCCGTCCCGCCCCCGTCGACCTCGCGCGCTCCAGTTACACCGGCGGCACGCCTCCGTCCGCGTTCGCGACCGTCGCGTCGTCCCGTCCGCGTCCCCCCTCGCGTTCGTTCGCGACCGACGTCTGCCGCCGCGCGTCCCCGACTACCCGCTCGGCGCCGCCTCGTCCGCCGGCCCGCGCGCGCCCCGTCTCCCCGCCCGTCGCCGTCGGCGTCGCACCCCGCGCGCGCGCGTCGCGCCCCACCACGCCTGCGCGCGTCGACCCCCCGCCACGCGTTGGCGCCCGACGCGACCGTAACCCGCCGCGCGCCGCCGGCCGCGCGCGTCCAGTAACCCCCGCCGTCCCGCCACGGCGCCGTCCCGCCGTCTCCGACCCGCGCCGCTCGGCGCATCGCGGGCCCCGGCCCGTCGTCCCGCGCGTCACGCCCCGCCGCGCCGCGCGCCCGCGCCCCCGCCCGCGTTCGCGTCCCCGTCGCGTCGGGCGCCCGCTTCCCCGACGTTCCGCCGCGCGCGCGTGTCGCGCGCGTCGCGTGCTCTCCCGCCGTTCACCCCCCGTGACGGGGGGTTTGTGGGGGGGCGGGGTCCGGGGTTTCCCCCCGCGGGGGGCGCCGGGGCCACCGGGGCCGCGTCTCCCCGCCGTTCGTCCCGCCGCGTCACGCCGCCCCGGCCGCCCCCGCTCAAACGCCGTTTCGGCCCGTCCGCCGCCCGTTTCTCGTCGCGTCATGCGTCCGCGCTCGCCGCTTCACCTGCCGGTCCTGACGCGCGCGTCCGTTCTACGTCGCGCGTTCGCCGCCCGCGTCGCGCCCCGCGCCCCGCCCGTCGGGCTCGCCAGCCCCGCGCACCCGCCCGCCCCCCGCTCCCCCCCGTGGGCCGACGCCGCTACCGCCGCCGCGTCGTCGCGGCCGCGCGTTCCGGCGACGGCCCTCGCCGCGCGTGCGCCGCGCTCCGCGCCGTCCCGACGCCGCGCCGTGCGTCCGCCCCCGCCGACGGCGTCGTCCCGATCGCGCGCCGCCCGCTTTCGCACGTCGCGCCCCGACGCGCGCGCCCCCCCCGCGTACGCCGCCGCGCGCCGCGCCGACGCGCGCGCATACACCCTCGCGGCGTACCGCGGCCCCGCGTTCGCGCCGCGCCGCCGCCGTCGACCCGCTCCGCCGCGGATCGCGCCCTCGCAGCGCGCGCACCGCCCTCTAAGCGCTCGCGCGCGTCTCCGCCGCGCCCGCCCGCGTCGACCCCGCCCGCCCACACGCGGTCCGGGCGCTCGACGGTCGCGGCGCGTCGTTCGTCTCGCGCGCGTCCGTCGCTCCCCCGCGCTCGCATACGTCGCCCGCGTTCGCGATATCGCCGCCACCCTCGCCGCGCCTTCGCTCCTCCGGCGACGTTCCCGCCTACTCGTCCGGTCGTACGTCGCCAGTCGTCCGCCGCGCCCGCGCGTCCGTTCCGTCGTCCGTACCCGACCGCTCCGCCTCACGCGCCGTCTCCGGTCGCCGCGACCGCCGTCGGCCCGGCCTCGCCCGCGCGCTCGCGGCGCGCGCCGTCGTCAGCGCGTCGCCGTCGCGCCGCCCCGCCGGCGCGCGTCGTGCGGCGCCCGCCTTCCGTCCGACGCCCCCGCCTCCGCGCCGCGCACCGCAGCCTCCTCCCCGCGCCCGCCCCGCCCCCCCACCGCCCTCGCGCTCGTTATCGCCGCCGGCCCGTTGCGGCGCCGTTCCCCCACGTCGCGTGTCCCCGCGCTCCCGCCTTCCGGCGATCGCCCCGCACGCTCCCGTTTCTCTCGCCTCCCTCACGCGCGCGCGCCCTCCCGCGCCGACCCCGCCGTCCGCCGTCGCGTTCCGCGAGCGCGTTACCGAACGCGCCGTCCGCAGCCCGCTCACACACGTCGTCGCGCGCGTCCACGCCGCGAGTCTCCCCCCGCCCGCGCTCTCGCGTTCATTCCGATCGCCCGTCGCCCCACCATCCCCGTCCGACCGCGATGCGCGCGCCGCGGGCAACCGATGGTCGCGCGCCCGTTCATCCTCGTCGGCTCGCGCGCGACCGGGACACTCGTCCGCCCCGCGTCGTTCGCCGCCGATTCCACGACCGTTCGTTCGCGTCCGTCGGCACCCGCCGCGCCGTCTCCGCGTCGCCGCCCCGCACCCCCCGCCCACGCCCCCAGGGCACGCCCCGCGCGAGGCGCGGGACGATCCGCGCCGGCCCGTCGCTGTCGCGGTCCGAGCGCCTGCGCTACGATACCCGCGTCGAGCCGCGTCGCGCGCCCCCTCGCGTACGCCATCGCCTCCGTGCGCGTTCCTACGTCGCTCGCTCTTACGAGCTCCGCAGGGCCCGCGACCGGTCCGCCGACGCGCGCGCCTCCCGTGGCGTACGCGCGCTCCCGCCTCGCGCAGCCCGTCGCCCGCGCCGCGGCCCCCCCCTGCCGCGCGAACCGCGCGCGCCTCGCGCGCCCTCGCTGCGTCGTCCCGCCGCGCGCTCGCGCCCCGCTCGTCAGCGTCCTCCGGCGTTCCGCCTCCGACCGGACCACGAGGCTCGCCCCCCGCCCCGCCCCGCGTCGCGCCCTCCGATTCGCGCTCCCGCGTGCCGTCGTCCGCCCGCCCCCCGGCGCGCTCGCGCCCCGCGACGGGGTCGCGTCCCACGTCGCCGCCGCGCTAGTCGCACCGCGCACGCCGCGCGCTGCGCCCTTCGCGCGCCCCCCGCGCCGCCGACTCGGCGTCACGGCGTTCCGTTCGACTCTCGGCGCACCGACCACGCCCGCCGCCCCTCGTTCGACCCGTCGCACGCGTCCGCGCACAGCCGCGGACACGTCCGTCGCGCGTCGCCGGCGCCGCGGCCCTACCCGCGCACCCCCACCCGTCGCGCGCTCGCCCGCACCCGCGCCGTCGCCGCCGTTCGCGCTCGCGCGCCCGTCGCCCGTCGTCCTTCCGCGCTCGCGTTCGCCCGCTAGCGTCCCCCGCGCGCGGCGCTCCGCGCTCTCCGCGCGGATCGCGCCTACCACGTTGGGCCTCCCGCGCACGCCGCCACCCCGCGCGCCACGTCGCCGCACGTGCGCGCGTCGCCGCGCCCGCGCGTTCCCGACTGCCGCGCGTCGCACGGCCGACGCGCCCGCGCGCGCCCTTCGCCCACCCGCCGCCCCTGCCGTCGCGTCCCGCCGTCGCCCTCGCGCGTCCGCCGACGCCCGCGACACCCCGCCGTCGCGTCGCTCCGGCGTCGCGCGAACGGTTCCGCAGCCCCGCCGCCGTCCCTCGACCCGCGCCGCCGTCCCGTCGCGCGCGCGCGCCGCCGCGCACGCCTCGCAGACCGCAGTCCCGTGCCGACGCCGTCACGCGTCGTACGTTCTGCGCGTCCGATCGCCCGCGCCGTTCCATTCGCGCGCTCCGTCCGCCGCCCGTCGTCCGTCGTCCTACGCCGCGCTCCCCACGCGCCAACGACTCCGCCACGTCGTCTCGGCGGCCGCGCGCGCCCCTCTCGCCCGCGACGTCGTACCCTACTGCGCTCGCGTCACGAGCGCTGCCGTTCCGTCCCGCTCCGTCTGCGCCCCCCGTACGCGGTCCTCCCTGCCACGTCGGCGGCGCGACGGCTATCCGCGCGCCGCGCGCGCCGTGCGCGTCACCGCCCGAATCCACGTTCGCGACGCCGGCGTCCGCCGCGTCTGCTTCCTCGTCCAGCGGCGTTCCCGCGCGCGCCCACATCGACGCGTCGTTCGCTACGCGCGCGCCCCGCGCCCGCCGTACGCGCTCGGCCTCGTCGCCGTCGCATCGGCGCGCCGCACCGGCCGTCCGCGCGCCCCTGCCACGCCGCCTCGACGAGTCCCGCGCCGCCTCCGACGACCGGGCTCGTCCCCCCGCTCCCCGACCGCCTCGCCGCTGCAGCGCGCCCGTCGCCCGGACCCGCCCGCCCGCTGCACGCGGTAGTCT
Source organism: Neotoxoptera formosana (assembly GCA_022818045.1). NCBI lineage: Eukaryota > Metazoa > Arthropoda > Insecta > Hemiptera > Aphididae > Neotoxoptera > Neotoxoptera formosana. The sequence continues at coordinate 8,229 of JAIWJD010000223.1, read as the reverse complement.
CCGACCTTCGGCGCCGCCGCGCGCGACCCGCTCCTCCGCTCGGCCCCTCCGGCGCCTGCGTAGCCGCGCGACGCGCGTCGTACGCGCGTTCGCGACGCGCGTCGACGCGTCGCCTCGTCGTCCGCGCACGCCTCCGCGACGCCGCCGCGCGCGCCGCTCTCGTCGTCGTGCACGTCTCCCGCCCGACGCCGTCGTCCGCCCGTCGCGCTCCGTTCAGCCCGCCCGCCACCGACTCGCGGTACGCGCCGTCTTCCGCCGCGCGCGCCGTCGCCTCCCCGCCCGTCACCGCGCCCGTCCGGTCCGCGACCCACGTTCGGGTCCGCGCGCGCCCCTCCGCCGCCCGCGCCGACGCGCCGCCCCGCCGCGCGCGCCAGTCCCGTCCCGCGCCGCCGCGTCCGATCGCGTCCGCCGACCCGGGCGTCGTTCTCCCTCCGCGACCGCCGTGGTTCCGCCGCCGCCGCTAACGCCGTCCTCACCGCGCGTTCTCCGCCCGTCCGCCAGCGCCACCGCCGCCCGCCGCGCGCCGCCCGCGAGCGTCGCGTCATCTCGGCGCTCCGCGCCACACCTCTCGGCGTTTCCGCGCCGCCCTCGCGCCGTCGCTTCGCGCGACGCCGCGCGCCGACCCGTTCGGCGGCGCGCATCGCCCGCCACGCTTCCCCCCCGCGTCTCCGACCACCCGCTTCGCCCGCGCGCCGCCGCCGCGTACGTACGCGTCGTCGTTCGCCCCCGCGCACGCGCCCCGCGTCCCCCCCGAGACCGCGTACCCACGCGCTTCCGTCACGCGACGCCGCTCCGCGTCGCGCGCCGCGCGCCGCGGCCCGACCGCGGCCCCGCTCGCGCCCCCGCCGCCGCCGTCGCGCCGCACCGCGCGCGTCGCGCCCCGCGTACGTCGCCGTCGCCGGCGCGCACGGCTCTCCTCCGTCCGCGTCTACTCGCGTCCGCGCCGCGCCCACCCGCGCGTCCGTACCGTCGTTCGTCGCCCGCACCATCGCAGTCCGCGACCGTCGCGACATCGCGACCCCGCGTCCCGCCGTCGGCGTAACCGGTCGTCCCCCGCCGCTCACGTGCGCCCCTACCCATCCGTCTCTGCGCCTCGCCGTCGCTCTCGCGCGCGTTCCCCCGCCCCGACGACCGCCCCGGCGCGCGCGTTCGCGTCCCGCCGCCGCGCCGTCGTCCGGCGTCGCCCGCCGCTCGCGCGCGCAACCGCGTGTCGCGGCGCGCGCCGCACCGCGCCGCCCCCGGTCGCGCGCTGCCCGGCCCCCCCCGAGGGCGTCCCCCCGCCACGCCCCGCACGCCGCGCACGCCCCCGCGCGCGCGCCCCGTCGCCGGCCGTTCGCGATCGCGCCGCGCCGCCGCGCGCCCGCGTCCGCCACGCCGCCGCCGGCGCGCGCCGCGTTCGCGTCGTCACGTCGCAGCCCACCGCTCCCCGCCGCGCCGCGCGCGCGTCGCGCGCCGGCGCGCCGCGTCCCACGGTCTGCACCCCCCGCGTCCTATTCGACGTTCCGCGTCGCCACGCCCCGTACCGACGCGCCGACCTCGCCCCCGGACGCGCCGCGCCGCCGCGGCGCCGCCCGTCCGCGCCCGCGTGTTACCGCCGCGCCCTCGCGCGTCCCCCCGTCGTCGCGCGATCCCTCGTTCTCCACCCCGCCCCGCCGCGGCCCGTAGTCGACGCCGCGACGCCGCGGCGCGCCCCTTCGCGCCACCCCCGCCGGTCGCAGCGTCCGCCCCGTCGCGTGCGCGCGCGCCGGCCCGTCGGCTCTCCACGACCTTCGCCCGTCCCCGTCGACGGTCCCGCGCCGCGTTCCCCTCGCGCCCGCGCCCCGCGCGAACCGCGCCTGCGCGTTCGTCCCCGTCCCCCGCCCGCCGCCGCGCGCGACCGCAGTCGCCAACGGCCGCGCTACCCACCGCCGCCCCGCGTCCGCCGGTCTCGGCCCGCCGCGCGCGCTCCGTGCGTCGCCACGACCGCCCGTCCGCCGCGCCCGCCCCGTTCACGCGCCGTCCCCGTCGCGCCCCCGCGCGCCGCGCGCGCGCGCGCGACGCGCGCTAGCCCCCCGCGCGACGTCGCGCCGCGCGCGGCGCGCGCGCGTCGACCCCCGTCCCGCCTCGGCGTCGCGTCGAGCGCACGCGCGCTACGCGTCGCACGCGCGTTTCGTCCGCGCCGTCGCTCCGGTACCCGCCGCGACCCCGACGCGCGCCCAACGTTCCGACCCCGCGCGCGACGCCGTCGCTGCGTCCCGCCCGTCGCCACGAACCCGTGCGTCCCCCCTATTTCGTCACGCTTCGGCCCCGCGCCGCGTCCCGACGACGCGCCGCCGCTCCGCGCCGCACCGCGCGAAACCGCGCGTCGCCGACTACGTCGCGTCGCGCGCGCGCAGCGGTCCGTCCCGCGTCGCGCGCGCGTATCGCGCGCCCGTACCGTCTCCCACGCCCGTTCTCGTGCCGTCCGCCCGGTACGCTGCGGCGGCGCAGTCGTTACGCCGCGCCACCGTCCCGTTTCCACCCCCACGCGCCGCCGCCAGCGTCCCGCTAACCGCCGCCGCGCGCCGCCCGTCAGCCCCTGCCGCGCTCGCGCCACCGCTACGTTCGCCGCCGTACCGCCCCGCTGGACGCGCCGTCCGCGTCCCGCCCGCCCGCGTCCCGCCGCCCGCGTCCCGCCGATCCTCCGCCCCGCCGCGCGCCCCCTTCGCGCCCGTCGCGTCCGCCGCGTCGAGCCGTTTATTATCCGCGTTCCCCGCGCTGTCCGCGTCGCCGATCGCGCGCGACCCGCGCGTTCGCGTCGCGCGCACGCGCTCACGCGCGCGCGCTCCCGCGCCGCTCCTCTCGTCATCGCCCACCGAATCACAGCGGCACCGTCCCCCGCTCCGTCGCACTCTCGCTCGTACGCCAACCACGCCACGCGCGCGTTTCCCGCCGCCCCCCTCCCCCCGCGCGTCCGCCGCGTCGCCGCCCGCCCGCGTTATCCGCCGCCGTCGCCGCGACACCGCTCCCGCGGCTCGTTCCCCCCCCGACGCCGCGCCCGCTGCCGCCCGTCGCCCGTAGCGCTCCCGTCCGCCTCGCCGCGCCTAAGCGCCCCGTCACCGCCGCCCCCCGTCGCCGCGCGAACGGCCCCGCACGCGACCCCCACCCGATCCCGCCGTTCGGTACCCCGCCGTCCGCCGCGTCCGCGCCGCCCGCGTCCGCTCCTGTTCGGCCGCCCCCCGCCGCGCCCGGCGTTTCCCGTCCCACCCGCCGCCGCCGTCAGACCGCCGATCGCCGCCGCCGCGTCACGCTCACCCCGCCGCGCGCCCGCGCCGCCGACGCGAGCGACCGTCCCTCCCGCGTCCGTCGCCGCGCCCCACGACGCCGCCCGTCTCCCGACGTCACGCTCGCCGTCCCCCCCCGCGCGTTCCGCCCGCGTCCGCCGCACCGTCGCGGCCCCGCCGCCGTCGCCGCCGACAACCCGCGTCGGGCCTTCCACTCTCGCGCGCCGCGCCCCAGCCACCCCCGCTCGCGCCCGCGCCTCTGCCGTCGCGCGCGCGCACGGCGCGCCCGACCCCGGCACGCGCCCTCGCGCGTCGCGCCGCCGTCGCACGCGCCCGCAGCGCGCTACCGGGCGCCCGACCGCGCCGCGTTTTTCGCGCGCGCCGCTCCCGCGGCGTGCGCGTTCGCGATCCCCGCGGACCCGCGTCCGCGCGCGCCGCCCTCGCCCGACCGTCCCGCGCGGCCCACCGCGGCCCAACTGTCGTCCGTGCCCCCTCGCGGACCGCGCGTCGTGCGCGCACCCGCCGCGCGTCCCGTCCGCGCTCGCCGCGGCGCACGGTGCCGACGTCGGCGACCCCCGTCCCTCCGCCCGTCCGCGTCCGACGCGTCCGCCGCGCGCGCCCCTGCCCACGCTCACGCCTCGCGTCGCCGCGCACGCCGACCCCTCGCGCACCCGCGCGCGCCGCCCGCGCGCGCCTCGCGACCGCCGCGCCCGACGTTCGTCCCGCGCGCGTCGCCGCGCCCAGTCCCGCACGCGCCTGCCCCCACGCGCGCCCGCGCAGCGCGCCACCCGCGCCGCCGCGCCCGCCGACCCCGCGCGCGTCGTCGCCGCGTCCGGCGCTCCGCCGCGACGGCGCGCGCCGGCTCCCGTCCGCGCGCCCGCGTCCCGTCGCCGTTCACACGCGTCGTCGCCGACCCGCCCGCCGCTCACGCGCGCCTCCAGCGTAATCGCTCGCCGCGCGCACGCGTCGTCGCGCGCGACCGCGCGCGTCGCTCGCGCGCCGCGACGCCGCGCATCCGCCCTCGCCCGTCGCGGCGCACCCGGCGCGCCCGCCTCCCCCGCGCGCGCACCCGCGCGCGCCACCACGCCGCCGCGCCGACGTCCGCCGCGCGCGCGCGTCGCCCACCGCCCACCCCCCGCGCCCGCGACGCGCCCCGCCCGCGCGCGCCGCGCCGTCGCCCCGTTCGTCACCCCCGTCCCGTCGCCCGACCCCCGCGCCCGCGCCCCCGCCGCGCGACGGCGCCGGCCCGCCCCGTCTCGCGCGCGCGCTCCGCCGCCCTCCGCCGCCGCGTCCGCCGCTCCGTCCTCGGCCCGCGCCGCGCCGGCCCGTCGCGCGCGGTCCGCCCCTCCGCCGTCCGCCCGCCGCGCCGTCGCCGCCTGTCAGCCGCGCGCGCTCCGCAATTCCTCCGCCGCGCGCGCGGGCGCCGCCGCGTCAAACGCCCGCGCTCGCACCGCCGCCACGCGCCGCCGGCCGCCCGCCCGCGCGCGCCCCGTCGCGTCGTTGCCGGCGCCCGCGCACACGCGCGCCTCGCGCGCGCGTCGCCGCACCGCCCGCCGTTCGTTCGCGCCGCCGTTACCACCGCGCGACGGCGTTACCAATCGGCCAACGTTCACGCGGCATCGCCGCGTACGCTCCGCCGCCGCCCGCGTCGCCGCGCGCGACCGCCCGCCCTCTCGCGGCTCGCCGCCCGTCGCTCGCCCCGTAGCCGCGCGCGCTCCCCCCGCCGCACCGCGTCGCCACGTCCCGTTCCGCGCAGTCCCGTCGCGCGCCGTGCCGTCGCGCCGCCCGAAACGCCGCGCGCCGCGCGCGCCCGACGCCGCGTTCGTAACGCGCGCACCGCGTCCCCCGCCCCGCCGCGCTGAGCGTTTCGCAGTCGACCCGCGTCGCCGCGTCCCCCACGCGTCGCCCTCCGCGTCGTCTCGCACCGTCCCCGCGCGTCGCCCTCGCGCGCGTCGCGTCGCCCCCGCCGCCCGCACGCCCCGTTCCGCCGTCGTCGGCCGCCGCCGCGCCCCGCTGCCCCCCGCCGACGTCGTCACGACACCGCTCGCGCGCGCGCCCCCCCCGCGCCCGCCGCCGCCGCTCTCGTCCCCCGTCGTCGCGGCGTCGGCGCGCCATCGTTCCGTTGCGTCGCCGCACGCCGCGGCCGCCGCGCGCCCCCGCGTCGCGCGCCCCGCCGCCCGCGTCCCCCTCGCGCCCCGCGCCTGTCCCGCCGCGTCCCACGCCCTCGCCGTTGCGTCGCGCCCCCGGCCGCCCGCCGCTATAATCGCCGCGCGACGCACCGCCCCGCTCTCCGTCGCCCGCGCGCGTCCCGGCGGCCCGCTACTCGCGCCCGCGTTCGTTCCGTACCGTCCGTTTGCCGTCCCCCCGCCGCGCGCCACGGCCTCCGCCGCCAGCGTCCGTCGCCGTCTCCCGCGCCGCGTCGCCCCCCAAGTCCGCCCCGCCGCGCCGTTTTCGGCGCCGAACGCCGCGCGCGCCCGTTCGCGCGCCCGTTCCGCGGTCGTCAGCGCGCGCCCGCCGCCCGCCCTTCCGACGCGCCACCCCCCCGCGCGCCCCGCGACCGCCCCGCCCCGCTTCCGCGGCTCGACCGCCGCCCGCCACGCGTCGCGCGCCTCCCCCGCGCGCCGCCCGCGGCGACTCCCCGCGCCCGCGCTCGACTAGCGCGTCCCCGCCCCGCGACGACCCCCGCCCGCGCCGTCCGCGTTTACGCGCGTCGTCGCGCCCCGCGACGCGCCCGCCCCGTCCGCCCGCCCGCGTCCGCCGGCCTGGCCCGCGCCCGGCCGCCGCCGGCATCCCGCCGTCCCGCGTCCGTCCGTCGCGCGCGCGCCCCGGCCGCCAATGACCGCGTTCCGCACGCGCGTCCGCGGCCCCGGCAAACCACCACACCGCTTCCCGCGCGCCCACCTACGTCGTCGTCCCCGTCCAGGCCGCTCGCGCGCGTCGGCGCCGGTCGCCGTTCCGTTCGCGGTCATCCCCAACCACCCCCGCCCCGCGCCCCCGCAGCGTCGACCCCGCTCCGCCTCACTGCGGCGGGCGCCGACCCCGACCGCACCCCCGCGTCTCCCCCGCGTCCGCGTTCGCCTCCCCGACGCCCCCGCGCGCCGCGGCCGTTACCCTCCCCGTCCGCGCTAGCGGTTCGGCGCCGATCGCCGCGACTACTGCCGCCGCCGCGCGCCCGTCCGCGCGATCGCGCGTCCTCGTCCCGACCGCGCGCGGCCCCGCGCAACGTCCCGCGCCGCCCCGCCGCGCCGCGTCGCCCCCGCGCGTCGCCGCGGACCCGCCGCCACCGCGCGCGCCGACCGCCGCCTGCACGCCCCACGCGCGCCCGCCCCCCCCCCCGGCCCGCGTTCACTCCCCGTCGCCCCGCCCCCGCCCCGCGCCGCCGCCGCCGCTCGCGCCCCACCGCGACCCGTCCCGCGTCCACACCCGGCGCGCGCGCCCCCGTCGCTCGCGGCCCCGTCGGTCTTCCGGCCGTCCCCCGCTCGCACCGCGCCGCGCACGCCCCGGGCGCCGCGTCCGACGACGTCGCCCGCCGCGCGCGCGGCGCGTGACCGCCCGCCCCCAGTCCGCGCTCCGTCTACGCTCCCGCGCGCCCCCGCGGTGCCGTCCGCGTTCGCGCGTTCCGCGCCTCGCCGTCGCCGCCGCCCCGCGCGGTCCCTCCGATTTTCGTCCGCCGCGTACGCCGCTCGCGCCGCGCCCCGCGCCCGCCGTCCCGCCCGACCCCCACCGACCGCGCCCTCGCGTCGTCGCAGCGGCGCCCCGGCCGCCGCCGGGCCCGCGCGCGCGGCGGCGCGCCGCCGCCCGGCGCGGCCCCCCCCCCCGCGTCCCGACGGCGCGGCGCCGCGCGGCCCCCGCCGCGGGGCCGGCCCGCGCCGGCCCCCCCGGCGGGGGGCCGCGCCCGCGCGCGCCTCCGCCCCGCCCGCCCCCGCGCGCGCGCGCGCCCCCGGGGCCGCCGCGCCCCCCGGGCGCCCGCGGGGCGGGCGCGCGCGCCCCGGGGCGCCCCGCGGCCGCGCGCCTTTGGGGCGGGGCCCCCCCCGGGGCCGCGCGGGGCGCCCCGCGCGGGGTCCCCCGCGCCCTCGCCCGCCGCGGCGCCGGGGCGCCCCCCGGGGGGGCCCGGGGCCCGCCGGGCCCGCCCCGCCCCCGCTCGCGCGGCCGGGGCCGCGCCCCGCCGCGGCGCCGCCGCGCGCGGGCCCCCGGCGCGCCGGCCCCCGGCGCGGCGCGCGCGGCGCGGCCCGGCGGCGCCCGCGCGACCCGGGGGCCCCGGGCCGCCCGCGCGCGCGCCGGGGCGGCCCCCCCCGGCCCCCCCCGCGCGGACAGGGGGCCCGCCGGGCCGCGCGCGCGCCCCGCGGCGGCGCCCGCGCCCGGGCGGGGGCGGGGCGGGCCCCCGGGGCCCCCCGCGGCGCCGCCCCCGCGGCCGGCCCCGCGCCGCCCCGCCGGCGCGGCTGCCGCCGGGGGCCGCCGCCGCCGGCGCGGCGCGGGCCGCCCCGCGCCCCGGCCCCCGCGGGCGCCCGGGGGCCCCCCCCCGGCGACGCCCCTGGCCCCGCGCGCCGGGCCGGCGACCCCCGCCCCGCGCGCCCCGGTGCCGCGCGCGCCCCGCCGCGCTGCGCGGGGCCCCCCGCGGGGCCGGTCGCCGGGGGACCCCCGCCCCCCCGCGCGCGGGGGCGCGCGTCGGCGGCGGCGCGCGCCCCGCACCCCGCGCGAGAGGGGCGCCCGGGCCCCCCGACGGTTTCGCGCGCCCCGCCCCGGGGAGCGCGCGCCGGGGGGCGCGCCTGCGCCGCGGGGCCGCCCGCGGGCGCCCGGCGCGTGCGGGCGGCGCCCGCGCCCCCCGCGCGCGGCGCCCCGGCGCGCGCCGGGCCCCGCGCCTCGCCCCGGGCGTCGGGGGCCCGCGGCCCCGGCGGGGCCCCCGGGGCCGGGGGCCGCCCCCCGGGGTCGTGGGCGCCGCGCCCCGCGGCGCCCGGCGCCGGGCCGGTTCCGGGGCCCCGGCCCCCCC
>JAIWJD010000222.1:0-15936 GCA_022818045.1 Neotoxoptera formosana | reverse complement strand
CGCCCCCCCCGCGGCCCCCGCGACCCGACCCGCGCCGCCGCGCGCGCGCGTACGCCCCCCGCAAAACGCGCCCCCGCGACCGCCCCCCGCCGCCGCCCCCCGCCGCCGAGAGAAAGCAAACCGGGGACCGACGCCCCCGCGACGCACCGCGCCGCGACGCCCGCGCCGCCAAACCGCGCGACCGAAGCCGCCCCGCCGACCCGCCCCGCGCCGCCCCGCGCCGCCCGCGCGCGCCCGCCGACGCGACTCCCGACCGCCCCCGCAGACGCTGCGCCCGCCCCGCGCGCGACGACCCGCCGACGCGCCGCCTCCCCGCGCGCCGCGCCGCGCGCCCCCGCGCCGACCGCCCGAACCGCCGCGCCGGCGCCGACCCCGCGGACCGACCGACGCCGCGCGCCCGCCCCCCGCGCCCGACGACGCCGGCGCCCCCCGACGCCCGACGCCCGACCGCCGCCGCCCGCGAGCGAGTCGCGCCGCGCCGATAGACCGCCGCCCGCGCCGACCGCCGGACCGCGCGCGCGCGACGCCGCGCCGCCGCGGCCGACGCCGCGACCGCCGCGCGCGCGCGAGACCCGCGCCGACCCGCCGCGCCCCGCGCCGACGCGCCGCGACCGCGCGCCCGGCGCCGCGCGCGCGCCCGCGCGCGCCGGGCGCCCCGCGCGCGCCGCGCGCCGCCGACGGCCCGCGACGCCGCCGGACGCCGCCGCCGCCGCCGCGCCCCGCCGCGCCCCCGGACGTCCGCCCCCGACGCGCGCCGCGGACCGCCCCGCGCGCCCGCGCCGCCGCGCGCCGACGCCCGACGCGCCGACCCCGCGCGCGCCCCCGCCGCGCCGCCGCCCGCTCCCCCGCCCGCCGCCGCGCGCCCGGCCGCGCCGCGCCCCGCCCGACGACCGACCGCGCCCCGACGCGAGCCGACGCGCGACGACGCGACGCCGCGCCGCGACCGCCCGGCGCGCCGCGACGCCGCGCGCGACGACCGCGACGCCGCGCCGCCCGCCCGCGCGCCCCCGAGCGACGCGCGACCGCCCACGGACCCCGGGCCCCCCAAGGGGGCCCCCCCCCGGATCCGGGCCCCCGGGCCCCCCGGCGACCACCCGCCCCCCGCGCCCCGGGACCCGCCGAGCACCGCAACGGGGCCCGGGGCCCGCCCCCCGCCCCCCCGACCGCGGGGGACCCAAACCCCCGGGCCCCCGGGGCCCGGACCGCCCCCAAACCCCGCCCCCCCCGAGTCCCCGGGCCCACCCGGCCCCAAACCGCGCCCCCGCGCCGCGAGTCGCCGACCGACCCCCGCCCGCGCGGCTTCCCGACGCTGCCGAGTTCGAGCCGCCGGCGCCGCGACCGGCGGCGCACCGCGCCGCCGCGTCCCACGCGAGCGCCCCCCCCCGCCCCCCACGCACCGACGCCGCCCGCGAAGTGCAGGCCCCGGACCGAGCCGCGGTCCGAGTCCCGACACCGGCCACCGCGACCGCCGTCCGAGTCGACCGTCTGCCGCCCGGAGCGCAGTCGCGCCCCCATGCGACGCGACCCCCCCGCGGAGTCGCGAGTAGCGCGGGACCCGAGCGACCGCGGCGACCCCGCACCGAGTCCCCGGACCGCGCGGTGCAGCCGCGAGTCCGCGACGCGAGCGAGTGGCGAGTACCCACGGGGCCCGAGTCCGCGACCCTGCCGCCCTATACCGCCCCCCCCCCGCTCGCCGCGACCGGCGACGCGCCCCGGCGCCCCGAGTCGACGCCGAGTCCCGGCAGCGCCCGAGTCCGTGTCCCCCCGGCCGCCGACGGCGGACCGCGACCCGCTACCCGCCGAGTTCCGACCCGCGCGCGCACCCGACGCCCGCGCGCCCCGAGTCGCGGCACCCGCGACCTGGAGACCCGAGTCCCACCGCGCCCGACCCGACCGCAGCCGCGAGTACCGAGTCTCCCGCCCGAGCCGACGCGAACCCCGATGCCCCCGAGGCAGAGCTCCCGAGTCCGAGCGATGAGCACGGAGTCCCGCCCCGCGAACGAGTCGCGCACGACGACCGCGCCCCGCCCGGCCGGGCCCCGACGGTCGGACCCCGACCCCGCGACCGCGACCGAGCGCGTCCGACCGAAGCCGAGCCCGACTGGCGGCGTGTACCCGACGACGCGGAGTCCCGCGTCCCGACGAGAAGCCGACCGGACGACCCCGTCGAGTCGCGAGTCCGCGACGCCGCCCCACCGCACGGCCCCGCTCCGTGCCGCGGCCGCTCCCGACCCGACGACCCCCGATCGGAGACTTACCGCGAAGCCGGCCGCTCGGCGACGCCGCGAGAGCCGCCGCCCCCCGAGCGCCGACGCCCCCACGACGCCGAGTCGAGCCGGTCGACGACCCGACGCCGGTCCGAGTGACCGCCGACGCGCCCGCCGAGTCCGCCCCTACACCGCCCGAGTCGCGCCCACGAGCCCGGAGTCGCCCCCGACCCGTGTCGCCGACGACGACCGACGCCGGACGACACGCCGACTGTCCGCCCCGAGACCGCGGCCGACGTCCCCCCGAACCCCCCCGCACCCCGCGCGAGTCCGCCGCGCCCCTCCGCGCCGGACCCGCGCCGCCCTGCGTCCTGAGTCCGTCCCGAGTCGCGCCCGTCTGAGTCCGACGGGGCGACCGGGCCGCAGTCGCCGCCCGCTCCCACGACCGCGCCCCGAGTCCCCCCCCGCGAGTCCCCGCGAGTCCGAGGTATCCCGCGCGCGGAGTCCCGGCGGCGACCGACGACGCCGCGAGACTGGGCGCGCGCGACACGCGCGCGGAGTCGCAGCCCGCCGCCGCCGACGGACCACGCCCGCGCGCCGGACCCGACGGCCCGACCCGACGAGTCCCCAGGCGACACCCCCCGGCGCCGGTCGAGTACGCCCGACCGACCCGGCCCCCGGAGTCCCGAGAGTCCCGAACCGAGCGAACCCGCCCCACCCCCCGACAGACTCCGCTCCGACCGCGCGCGACGGCCGCGGCGCCCGCCGCCCTCGGCGCCGACCCGGCGCGCGCCCCCGAGGGCGCGGTTCGAGTCCTGCGCCGAGGGCCCCGGAGTTCGCGCGAGTCCGAGCCCGCCGCCGAGCCCCGGGCCCCCCACGGACGGCCCGAGTCGCGAAGGCGACGTCCCCGCCCCCGGCGCCGCGACCCCCCGCCCGCGACGAGAGCGCACTCCGAACCCGCGGACGCCCGATGTTCCCGATTCCCGCCCGCCGCCGACCCCCTGAGACGCACGCCCGAGTCCGCCCCCGGAACCGCGGCCCGGCCGCCCCCCCCCCGACCCCCGGACCGACCCCGACGCGACCCCCGGTACCCCGAGTCGACACTCCCCCCGAGGCCGGCGCGCAGCCGCGCCCGGCCCCCGAGTCGGCCCCCGCGCCGGCCCCCGCCCGCCCGCCGGACACGGCGACCGACCAGACCGATCGAACCTACGAGGCCGCCGCCCCGAGTGCCGCGGCCCGGCGGCGAGCGCCGACCGACCCCCCCCCGACCGCCAGCCCCCCTCCGAGGACGCGCCGTCGCGCTCCCCCCCCGCCCCCCAGACGCCCGCGTCCGCCGCCCCCGCGACGACCCGCCGGCCGCCCCGCTAGGCGCGAGTCGACCCCCGAGTCGACCCGACCGACACCACCGCCGCGCGCCGACAACACGCCTCCGACGACGACACCGAGTCGACTCGTACGCGCGCCCGCCCCCCGAGTGCGCCGCCCCCGCCGCGAGCGCAGAATCACCCGCCCCCCCGACGCCGCGAGTCGCCCCGCGCCGCCCTCCCTCGGTCGCCGCGCGACGCCGACGCCTGCCCCCCGACCCGCCCGCGCGACGACGCGCGTCACGGCCCCCCCGCCGACCGGGCGCCGGGGGGACGCGTCCGTGCGTCCGGAGAACCCCGACGAGCCCGCCCGCCCCCTCCGCCCCCCCCCCGCCCCCGGCCTTCTACCCCGCGAGCCGACACGCCCGCGTCGAGCGAGTGCGCGACCCGCACAGCGAACAGGCGCGACCGCACCCGCCCCGTCTCCCCGAGTCGAAGTGGGCGCCCGCGACCGCGATCCGAGTCGTGTCCCCGCCCCGACGGACCCCCCCGCCGAGTCGACGCGAGCAGGAGCCGCCGCCAGAGTGCGAGTCCCGCCTCGACGCGCACCCCCGACCCGGCCCGGGCCCCCCGCCGACGGCGTCCGGCGAGCCGCGTTCGAGTCCCGCGACCGAGCAGCGCGCCGCCGGAGTATCCCCCCGAGTCCCGAGTACCGCGCACCCGGCGCCCCCGCCACCCCCCCCGGGGCGACCCCCCGCGACAACCCGCGAGTCCCGAACCGACGCGACCACGCGAGCCCTGAGTCCGCCTCGCCGAGTTCCCCCGCCCGCCGACACGCGACGCGCACCGACCCGCCCCCACCCCCGCGACCCCCGCCCCCCGCTGACCGAGTCCCCGACCGAGTCGGAGTCGCCGCCCAGCGACCGTCCGTGATCGCCCCCCGAGCGCCCCGCCCGAACCGCGTCGCGCGCGCGCCGCGCCCGACCCCGGCCGGGGACGCCCCGACGAGTCCGCCCCCGACGACCCGCCCGCGCCCCGGACCCTCGCCGACCCCCCCCCGCCGACCGACGCCGAGGTTGCCGCCGCCCCCCGAGTCCGGCCCGCCTCGCCCCCGAGGCGCGGCCGCCGCCGGAATCCCCGACGGCCCGCCCCCGAGTCCCCGAGTCGCGGCCGCCGCCCGACGCGAGTCGACCGCGCCGCGCGACCGACGCGACCGCGACCCCCGCGAGTCCGCTCACACGAGTCCGACGGACGCCGTAGACCCGCCGATTCGCGGCTCGACCGACCCCGACGACCCCCGACCGCGGACGCGAGAGTCTGACCGCCACCGCGCCCTAAGTCCGCGGACGACCCCTGCCGGAGCCGGCGGCCAGACCACCCGGCCGAGACGCCCCGGACCCGCCCGGCGCCGACCCGCCCGGAGTCCGTACGACGACCACCCGCGCCCGCCCCGGAGTCCCGAGCCCGTCCCGCCCCCGCGCGGCTCGCCGAGCCGCGACGAGTACCGCCCGACCGGACCCAGATCGGCGTCCCCCCCGAGCGCACGCGCCGCGCCGAGAGGCGCGGCCCCCCGGCCGCCCGAACCCGCGCCCGACCCGCCCCCCCGAGTCCCGCGTCGTCGCGCCGCCCCCGAGCGACGCCGCCGGACCGGACCGGACGGCCCGACCCCGACGGCCCGCGCCCCCCCGCGACCGCGCCCCCCGCCGAGCGAGTCTCCGCCCCCGCCGCGCCCGGGCCCCCCCGCCCCGCCCCCCGAGCCGACGCGCGCCCCCGAGGCGCCCGCCCGCTGAGCGATCCGAGTACCGCCCCCGCGCGCCCCGAGAATCCGACGCCCGACGAGCCCGCCCCGCGCCCCCCGCACCGCAAGGACGCCGACGGCCGAGTCCGGCCCGCGGCCCCGAACGCGTGTTACCCGCGTGTCGCGCGTGCGGCTAAGAGCGCGTGTCCGCGCGAGCGCCGCGAGTCGCCCCGCGCCCGCGCCCCCCCCGCCGCCCCGCGCCGCCGCGCGCCGACGAGTCCCGACTCGCGCGACGCGTGTCCCGCCCGCGGATCGCCGCGCGCGCCGCGCCCCGCGCCGCGAGCCCGCCCCCCCGCCCGCGCCCGTCGACCGACGCCACGAGTCGCCCCCCCGAGTCGAGTATCGCCGCGCCGCCCCTCCCGCCCCGCACCGCGAGTCCGCGCGCCGCGCCGCCCGCCCGCCGCGCCCGCCGACCCGAGGCCCCGCCGCGAGTCCGAGCCCCGCGCCCCCGCGCGCGCGCCCCGAGCCGCGCCCGCCGCCGAGCGGCGCCTCGCCCGACCCCCCGCCCCCGTCGCGACGCCGCGCACCCGTGTGTCCCCCGCCCGCGACCGCCCCGGCCCCGAGCCGCCCCCCCGCCGAGCCGAGTCGCGCGCGACCGCCCGCCCGCCGACCGAGTAGCCGCGGAGTCGCCGACGGAGTCCCCGCGCCCCGCCCCGACCCCGCGCCGCGCGACCGCCCCGCCGAGCCGCCGCCCCGATGATCGCTCCCCCGAGCCGCACCCCCCCCGAGTTCCCGCCGCGCGCGACTGCGGCCCGAGTCGACGCGACGCGTCGCCCCCGCCCCCCGACCCCCGCCGAGTCGCGAGCCGACCGAGTCCCGAGTCCCCGCGCGAGTCGCGCGACGCCGGCCGGCGCGCCGTCCGCGAGTCGAGCGCCGACGCGCCGACGCGCCCGCCTCGCCCGACCTGCGGGCCACGCGCGCCCGGCGGCCCGTTCACCCCCGACCCGCCCGCGCCGCCGCGCGCCGCCGCGCGACCCCGCGACGCCCCCCTCGTCGGAGCCCCCGACGCGCGCCGACGTCGCGACCTCGCCGCCCCCCGAGTCCCCCGCCGCCCGCACCGTGCGACCCCGCCGACCGGCCGACGACGCGACTCCCCCCCCGCGCCGCCGCGTCGCCGACGCGGACCGTGCCACCGAGTCCCCGCCCCCGCCCCGAGTACCCGAACCCCCCCGCCGCCCGCGCGCCGAGTCCGCCCCCCCGCGAGCGCCCGACGCGCCCCCGCGCCCCCGAGTCAGCCGCCCCCCCGCGCGGCCGCCGACCCCGCGCCCCCCCGCGCCCCGAGGCCGCGCTCGCGCCGGACCCGCGCCGCGCGCGCGCCGCCCGAGCCTGACCCGAGTCGCGCCCCCCCCGCGCAGCCGCGCCGACCGCCCCCGCGACGCGACGCCGAGCGCGCCGCCGCGGGCGCCCCCGACGCCCTGCCGCGCGACACCGCGCGAGTCGCGACCGACGCCCGCGGCCCGGCCACCGCGACGGCGAGCGCGCGAGGTCCGACCCGCCGCCGTCCCCCCGCGAGTACCGCCCACGAAGCGGCCGCCCCCCGCGCCCCCCGACCGAGCGGCCGAGGACCGTCGCCGACGAGTACCCGCCGACCGCGAGGTACCCGAGTCCCCGCGCCCCCGACCCGACTTCGCCGTCGAGCGACCGAGCCCGCCCGCCCCGCGGGAGTATGTCACCGCGCGCCCCGCGCCCGAGTCCCCCGCCGCGCGCCGCCGCCGAGCGCCTATCGCCCGCGCCCCCCCGATCGACGCCCGCGCGACGCGACGACCCGCCGCCGGTGGAACCGCGAGTCGCCGCGCGCGCCCGCGAGTCAGTGGCGTACCGATCGCGCGCCCCGACGGGCGACCCCGCCGCCGCGCCGCCGACGACGCGCCCGCGCCCGCCCTACGAGTCGCCTCCCCCTCGCCGCCCCGACCGACGCGCGCCCGCCCGCCCGCCGAGCGCGCCCGGCGAGTATCCCGCCGCCGACGCGCCGACCCGCGAGTGGCCCCGAACGCCGCCCCGCCCGCCGCGGCGACCCCCCCGCCGCGCCCGCCGCGCCGACGACGCCGACTCCGCGCCGAGTCGTCCGCCCCAGATCGTCGCCCGCCGCGACGCCGCCGCCCCCGACGCGCGCCGTCACATTCCGAGCCGCCCCCGCCCCCAGTCCCGAGATCGCCGCGCGTCGACGCCCGACCTCCCGACGAGCCCGCCGCCCCGAGTCCCCGAGGATCCCCCGCCGACGACCGCGGCCCGAGGCCCGGACCCGCCCCCCGCCGGCGCGCCCCGACCGGAGTATCGAACCCCCCCGCCACGCGGCCCCCCGCCCGCCCGCGCGCCCGCCCCGCCCGCCGCGCCGCCCGCGCCCGCCGGAGTCGTTCCCCTCGGTCCGACCGCGCGAGCCGGCGACCCGCCTGCCGCGCCTCGCCGACGACGCCCCCGTCCCGCGCCCTCCGCGGTGCCCGACGACGCCCGACGCGAGTCCCCCCCGAGCGCGCGAACGCCGCGTCCGGCGCCCCGCGAGTCGCCCGTGCGACGCCCGCCCCCCCCGCATTCGCCCCGGCCCCGCGCCCCCGCCCCCCCGCGACCCACGCCGTCGCCCCCGGCCGCCGTGACCCGACTCCCGGCCCCCGCGATCGCCGACCCCCGCCGCCCGACTCGACCGCGCCCCGCCGACCCCCCTCGCGTGTATAGCCAGCGCCCCCCCGACGCGCGCGAGTGCCGCCGCGCGCCCGCGACCCCTCCGGCCCGCGCCCCGCTCCCGCCCGGCGCCCCGTCGCCCGTCCCGTAGTCCGCGGCGCCGAGACGAGCCCGCGACGACCGCGACCCGAGATCGCACGACCGCCCCCCACCGCGACCGAGTCGCCCCCGAGTATTCGTGCCCGCGCCCCGACCGAGGTCTCGCTCCGACCGCCCCACCGCCCCGCGCGCCGGTCCGTCGCCGTGAGGCCCCGCCGCGCGAGTACGCCCCGACCGCCGCCCCCGCGCGACCGAGTGGCCGCCCGCGCCCCCCGTCCCGAGCGTCCCGACCCCCGCCCGACGCCCGACGGACCGCCCCCGATGTCCGTGCCGACGACGCGACCCGACTCGTCGGCGAGTAGTATCCCGCCCGCCGCCCCCCGACGACGGCGCGCTCCGCCGCGCCTCGGCTCGAGTCCGAGTCGAGTCGCGCCCCCCCCCCCCCCCCCCGCCCCCGGCGCGACCCGCCGCCCCCACCGTCCGGCCGCCGAGTCACACGCGCCCCGCGCGCCGCCGACCCGCGACGAGCCGCCCGAACGCCTCGGACGCCGGACCGAGTATCGACCCGACCCGCGCCCCTCGCCCCGCCCGCGACGTGCGCGCGCCGCCCCGCCGCGCGCCGACGAGCCGCACCCCCCGCGCGAGCGCCGAAGTATAACCGCCGAGACGCGCTTCCCCCGCCCGCGCCCGCCCGACGAGCCCCGCCGACCGGTCCCGTACCGAGACCCGACGCGCGCCGACCGCGACGCCGCGACGCGCCCCCCCCGACCGCGAGTCCCCGCCCCGCAACGAAGTCAGAGTAGTCGCCGCCCCCTCCCGACCACGCGCCCCCCCCGAGTCCGGCCGGCCCGCGACCACCCGCCGTCGGCGCGGCCGCGCGCCCCGCAGCGCGCCCCCCCGCCCCACGCCGCGCGCCCCGTGCGCGCGCCCCGCGACGCCGACGCGACAGCCCGCCCCCGCGACCCGAGTACCCCCCCGCCTCCGCCCCGACCGCTGCCCGTCCCCGCGACGACGCGAGTTCGCCGCGCGCCCGGCCCGCGCCGCGCCGCGCGCGCAGCGCCGCCGCGAGAGTCCCGCGGGCCGACCGAGCCGCGCGCCCCCGAGTCGCGCCCGCGAGCGTCCGCCGCCGCGCGCCGAGCGAGTCCCGAGTCCCCCGACCACGACCCCCGAGACCCCCGACGCGCGACGACGAGCCCCGCCGCCGCCGCCGGCGCGCCCGCCCCCGCCCCACCCGGACCGCGCCCCGCCGCGCTCGCCGACCCCTCTCCGCCCCGCCCGCGCCCGACAGCCCGGCCCCCGCGAAACTCCCGCCCCCGCGCCCCGACGCCGTGCCCGACCCCGCCCGCCCGCCCCCCCGAACCCCGCCCGCCGCCGCCGCCGAGTACCCCGCCCGCGCGCGACGAGTCGCTCCGCCGCCCGCGAGTGCGCGACGACGCCCGCAGCCCCCCGACCGAGCGCGGCGTCGCGACGCGCGAGACGGCGAGTTGACGCGCCCCCGACCCGCCCGTCGAACGACCGCGCGCGACGCGACGCCGAGCCCCTCCGATCGCTCGACCCCCCCCCCCGCGACGCCGAAGTCGAGACGCCGACCCCCCGCGCACCGCGCGTGACCGCGACCCCGGTTATCGACCCGAGTACCCCCGACCGAATCCGCCCGAGGCTCGCGCTGCCGCCGCCGACCGAGCCCGACCGAGTACCGCGAGTCGCCGAGACGGACGCCGAGTCGCGACCCCCGAGCGACCGAGCGCGCCGACTCCCGCCCGAAGCGCCCCCGAGTCGCGACCGCCCCCCCCCGCGAGTTCCCGAGCCCGCCCCCCTCCGCCGTCCGCCGCGCCCCGTCCCCGACGCGCGGCCCGCGACGCCCCGCGCGACCCGCCGTGCCCCGCCCGCCTCCCCGAGTCGCCTCCGTCCGCGAGTTCGCCCACCCGCCGCTCCGAGACTAACGCGCCCCGAGTCCGCGCGTGCCGCGTCGACCGCGAGCTCCGCCCCCGCCGGCGCCGCCGACGACGCGCCCCGCCGCGATACGCCGCGCCGCCGACTCGCGCCCGCCGGCCCGACGGGCGCTCCGACCCCCCCCGCACCCGAGTACCCCCGCCGAGCACTCGATCCGAGCCGCCCGACTCCCGCGACCGCGTCCCGCCCCCCCCCGCGACGGCCCGAGCGCGGACGCCCCCCCCCGACCCCCGCCCGAGCCGCGCCCCCCCGACGCGACGTCGCCCCGACCGAGCCCGCCTCCGCCCGACGAGTCCGCCGCGCCGCCCTTCGCCGGACGGCGACCCCCCCCCGCGTACCCCGGACTCGCACCGCTCGGCCCCCGCCGCGCGCCGCCCGAGTACCGCGCCGACCGCCCCCGGCGCCGCGCCCCGTCCCGCCGACCGAGTCGACGCGCCGCGACGCCCGACCGGCCGTCTCCCCGCCGCGCGGCCAGCGCGCCGAGATCGGCCCGGCCCGAGTTCTCTCCCCGCGACCCGCCCGCCGCCGCCGGCGACGCGACGACCCCCCCCGGCGGCCGACCGGCCGCGAGCGCCGCACGCCGGCGCCCGACCGCCCGCGCGACCGGCGTCGTCCCGACGCCCGAGTCCCGCCCGCCCCGCCGCGAGTCGCGACGAGCGCGACGCCGCCCTCCGGACCGCCCCCGCGACCGCCTGTGCCCGCACGCGCCGAGTCCCGCCGACGCGTCCGACCCCCTGCCCGCGAGTCGAGTCGCTGCCCACGTAGTGACGGCCCCGACCCCGCGGCCCCGCGCCCCCCCGCCGCCGCCGCGCCCGCGCCCGACCGCTCGCCGAGTCACGCCCCGACCTCCGCCCCGCGCGCCGTCCCGCCGCGCCACGACCCCCCCCCGGCCGCCGACGAAGCCGACCGCGCCCCCGCGTCTCCCGACCCCCGCGCGCCGCGCCGCCCGCGACGACCGCGGCCCGCCCCCGCCGCGCGCCGACCCCCGCCCCCGGCCCGCGCGCGACGCGCCCGCGCGCCCGACGCCCCGCGGGCCGAGTTCCGCGGCGCCGAGTCCGACCGAGTCCGCCGCCCCCGGAGTTCCCGCCGAGTCCGCCGCGCCGATACCGCGTCGAGTCGCCCACACCCGCCCCCCCGGCGCCGACCGCCGCCCCCCGCGTCCCGATCGCTCGCGCGAGTGGGGCCGCGACACGCCGCGACGACTGCCGACCCCCCGCCCCGGAGCGACGGACCCGTCCGAGTCCCCGCCTCGCACCCGCCCCCGCCCGCCCCGGTCGCCCCCGCGGCCGCCGGCGACCCCCCGCCCGGCGCCCCGCCCCGCCCGGCCCCCCCCCCGCGGCGCCTCCCCCCCCCCGAGTCGCGGCGCCTCGAGTCCCGCGGCGCCCGCCCACGCCGCGAGAACCGAGCGTCGCCGACGAGTCCCGCCCCGAGATCCCGACCCGCCGACCGACGCGAGCCCCCCCCCGCTCGCCGCCGCGCGACCGCGCGGCCGCCCGCGCCCGCCGCGCGCGCCCCCCGCCCCCCGTCCGACCGCGCGCCCCCCGCGACCCGCGTCGCCCGCCGCCACGGCCCGCCGCGCGTGCCGCCGCGCCCCCCGAGTACATAACGCGACCGCGGCCGCGGCGCCGCGCCCGCAGTCGCTCGGCGCCGCGCGCCCGCCCGGTCCGCCTCGACACAGAGCGCGCGCACCCGCGCGCCAGACGCGTGGCGGCCCGGGCCCCCCCGACCGCGCCCGCCTCGACCGCGAGCCCCGCGCGCGGTCGACCGCCTCGACCCCCCCCGGCGACGCGCCCCCCCCCCCGACGCCGACCGTCGACCCGCGGACCCGAGCGCGCCCGGCCGCCCTGGCCCGCGCGCGCCGCCGCGAGTCGAGTCACGACGTTCCCGCGATCGCCGCGACCACGCCGCCGACCCGGTCCGCGACCGAGCCCGCGCCGCCGGCCCCCCCGCCGCGCCCGCCCGACGACCCCAGCGCCCCGCCCCGCGCCGCACGCCCCGCCGACGCGCCGCGACCCCGTCGCCCCCCGCCGCGCCCCCGCCGCGCCCGCCGACCGCCCCCGCGCCGCGCCCGAGTCCGCCCCGCGCGCGACCCGAGACGCCCCGGCGAGTCCGGCGACCGAGTACTAGGCCGCCGGCGCCGAGCGCCCACCGCCCACCCGACCCGCACCGCCCGACGCGACCGCGCCGCCGCCCCCCGCGCCCGCGCGCTCGCGCGAGTCCCCGCGGCGCCCCCCACGCGCGAGCGACCCGGCGACCGCCGACTGCCCCGCGTATCCCGTCGCCGAGCCCCCGCCCCGCGAGCCCGCTCGGCGCGCCCGCCCGATCTGCCCGCCGCCCCGCCCCCCGCCCCGCGCGACGCCCCGAGACCGCCCCCCGACGTCCCGCCCCGGACCCGACTCGACGCCCCCCGCCCGGACGCCGCCCCAGCCGCCGCCGACCGCCGAGTACCCCGCGCGCGAACCGAACCGCTCCCGACCCGACGCGCGAGTACGCGCCCCGACGCCGCCGCGCCCCCGAGTCCCGACGCGCCCGCGCCCCCCGCGCCGCCGACACGCCTCCCCGCGCCGAGCCTCCCGCCCCCCCCTCCCCGCCCCGCTCGGACGCCAGTCCCCCCCGCCGCCGAGTACCCGCCCCCGACCGCGCGACCGCCCCCCGCCCGCGGCCGACCCGACGCGCCCGCGGCCCGACTGGCGAGTCCCGACCGCCCCGACCCCGCGCCCCCCGCCGACGCCCCGCGCCGAACGCACCGCGCCCGCGGACCGACTCGACCGCACTCCCCGCGCCGACCGACCGCCCCCCGCGACCCCCCGCGCCGCCGCGCGACCGCTCGCCAGCGACGAGCCGCCCGAGTCGCCTCCGCGCCCCGCGCCGCCGATCCGCCCTCGACGCCCCCGCATCCGACCCGCCCCGGGCGGCGACGTCCCCGCGCCGCCCCGCCCCCGCGCGGCCCCACCTCCCGCCCCGCTGCGACCGCCCCCCCCGACCCCGGCGCCGACGCCCCGAGCGACACGCGCCGACCTCCCTCGCCCGACGGACGCCCGCCCGACGCCCCGACCCGCGCCACCCCCCCCGCCAGCGACCCCCGGCGCCCCTCCGACCTCCCCCCCCGACGCCCCCCGCGCGGCGGGCCTTCCGGCGCGCGACCCGAGTCCACCGCGACGCTCCCCCGAGTCCGAGTCCTCCGACCCCCCGCGACCGCCCGCCCCCGAGTCGACGCGAACCGCCCCCGACCGCGATGCAGCGCGCCGCGCGCCCCCCCCCCTCCACCCGAGTCCCGCGCCCCCCCGCGAGCGCCGCCGACGCTCCGCGCCGCCCCGGCCCGCCACACGAACCACGCGCCCGACGACCGCGACGACCGACGCCCGACCGCGCCCCCGCCCCACGCACCCACCGGCCGCCCGAACACGGCCACGCGCTCGCGACGCCGCGCCGCACCCCGACCCGCCGCCCCGCCGCCGTCCCCGCTCCGCCGGCCCCGTCCCGACCCGCGCCGCCCCGCGCGCGGCGTCCCCCCCCCCGCCGCCCCCCCGCCCCGAACGAGCGGCCGACCCCCCCCGCGCCGCCGACGACGCGCCGTCGCCCGCGCCCGCCTACCGCGTCGCGTCCCCGCCCCCGACCCCCGACACGCCGCCGCGCCGGACAGACGCCCCACGCCGCGGCGCGCCCGCTCCCGGACCCCCGCGCACCCGCCCCGAGTACCTCCGAGTCGAGCCCGGCCCCTCCCGCGCGCCGGGCCGCCGGCTCCCGGACTGCACGCCCGTCCCCCGACGCGACCGAGTCCGCCCCGCCGACCGCGCGAGACCCCGCCCGCCACGCGGGGGGGGCCCCCCGTCGCGCGCGCGCCGCACCGCCCCCCCCCGGCCCCGCCGGCGACACCCGCACCCCCCCCCCCGACCCCCGACCGGGACACGCGCCCGCCGGCCCCGGCGTCCCGCACGCGCCGCGTCGCCGAACGCCGCCCCCCCCCGCCGCCGCCGCCCGCCCCTCGCCGCGCGACGTGTACCGCCCAGCGCGTCGACCGCCTCCCCCGCGCCGCCCGACCCCGCCCCGGCACCGCCCCCGCCGCCCCCCCGCCCGCGCGCCGTCCCGGCACGCGACGCGGCCGACGGCCCCCGACACGCGGCCCGACCCCGCGACGCCGACGCCACGCCGCCACCGCCTCCCCGCCGCCAGCCGCCCCCGCGCCCGCCCCCCGTCGCGATCCTCGACCCCCGCCTCGCCCCCCCCGCGCGAACCTGGGGCCTCCGCCCCGGCGCCGACCGCGCCGCCCCGAAGTCCGGCACCCACGCCCCCCCCCCGCCGCCCCGCGCCGAACCGAGTCGACCGCCCCCGCCGGAGTCGCCGCGCCCCACCCCGACGTCGCCGTCCCCCCGTGCGAGCCGCCCCCCCGAGTCGCCCCGCCCGGGGCCCGATCGCCCGCGCCGCGCCCGCGCGCCGACGACCCCCCCCGGCCCGACCCCCGACGCGGGGCCCGCCACTCCCGCCGGTCGCGCCCGACCCCGACGACCGCCCCCGGACTGCGACGCCGACAGACCCGACCCTGCGCCGGCTGACCCCCTCCGCCCGACCGACCTCCGACCGGCGACCCCGACGTCGCGCGCGCTGCCCCGCACGACGACGCCGCTCGACGGCCCACGCCGACACGCCGACGGCGAACGCCCATGTTCGCCCGCCCGACGACGACCGCGACGCCCCGGACCGACGCTCGCGCCCGACCGCGCCCCCCGAACGCGAACGCGACGACGCGTCGACGCCCGAACCCGCCGGGACCCCGCCCCCGCCACGCCGACTACGCCGAATCGCGAACTCGACGCCCGGACCCGCCCGCCCGTCCGCGACCGACGCGCCGCGCCGCCCGACCGCGCCGCCGCTCGCCGCGCGTCGACCGTCCGACGACCGCCCGAACCCCGCGCCGCCACGCGCGCGGCGCCCCGCGGACACACGACCCCGCGACGCCCCCCCCCCGACCCACCCGACCGCGCGCGCGCCCGCGCCGACGAGCCGCTCGCGACCGCCGCGAACCGCCGCCCGAACGACCGCCCCGACGTCGTCCGAACGGCGTCGCGACCGCGTCCCGCCCCGACGCCGACGCGAATTCCCCCGCGGCCGACGCGCGACAGAGCCCCTGCGCGCGACGATCGACGCCGCGACCGACGCGCCGCGCGACCGCGCGGTCCGCCCCCCGACGACCCGCCCGACCGCGGCCGCGCCCGCCGCGAACGACACCCGACGCGACCCCGCGCCGCCGCGACGTCGCGACCGCGCCGAACGACCCGACCCGCGCCCGCAGCGACCGACGACTCACCCCCGCGACGCCAGACCGCGCGAGCCGCGACCCCGCGCGCCCGACCCTCGACGACGACCCGGCCGCGACCCACGCCGACCCCGACGCGCCGCGCGCGCGCGACCCGCCGCACCCCCGCGCGCCGCCCGCGCCGCGCCGCGCGACCCGCCCGACCGCCGCCGCGAGCCCGCGCGCCCGAACCGCGCGCGCGCAGCCGCGCCGGCCCGCCGCCGCCGCCCGCCGACGCCGCGCGAGTCGCCGCGCGCCGAGCCGCGCGCCCCGCCCGCCCGCGCCGGAGCCGCGACCCCCGCCCGGACCCGCCCCGCCGCCGACGCGCCGCCGCGCCGCGCCGCGACGCGCCGTCCGCCCGCGCACGAGTCCCGCCGCCGCCGGCGCCCCCGAACCCCCCCCGGGCCGCCCGCCGCCCCCCCGACCCCCCGCACGCGCCCCCGCGAGCCCCGGCCCCCGCGGCGCCCCCCGGGTCCACGCCGCGCCGCCGCGAGCCCCCCCCGCGCCGCGGCCCGCCCCGCCGCCCGACGACCGAGCCCCCCGCCCCCGAGGAGCCCCGCCGCCGCCCCCCCCGGCCCCCCCCCCGCCCCCCGCGCGGCGCGCGCGCCCGCCCGACCCGCCCGGCCCCCCCCCGCCGCCCGACGCCCCCGCCGGCCGCCGGCCCCC
>JAIWJD010000221.1:0-16010 GCA_022818045.1 Neotoxoptera formosana | reverse complement strand
TCCCCCGTCCCGCGCGCGCGGGGCGCCCCCGGCGCGCCCGGGGGCGCGTCCGGCCCCGGCCCGCGCGCGCGCGCGGGGGCCGCGCGCGCCGCGGCGCGGTCGGCCGGGGCCGGTCGGCCGGCGCGCGTTCCGGCGGCGGCGCGCGCCGGCCCCGGCGGCGCGTCGCGCGCGCGGCGTCGTTCGCGGGGCGCGGTCGCGCGCGTCGGGCGCGGTCGCGTCGCGCCGGGGTCGGCGCGCGGCGTTCGCGCGGTCGCGCGCGCGCGGGCCGCGGCGCGTCCGTCGCGCGTGCGGCGCCGCGCGCGCGGCGCGTCGGCGCGCGCGGGCGTCCCCGGGGGGTGCGCGGCGCGGGCGGCGTCGCGTCGCGGCCGGCCCCGGGCGCCTTCGCGCGGCGGGCGCGGCGTCGCGCGCGGCGGTCGGCTCGGGGCGGTCCCCGCGCCGCGGCGTCGCGCGTGCGGGCGCGGGTCGCGCGGGGCGGGCGGCCGCGGTTCGCGGCGGTCGGCGCGGGCGGCGCGCGGTCGCCGGCGCGGCGCGGCGCTGCCGGCGGCGCGGGGCGCGTCGCGTGGTCGGCCGCGCGGGCGGCCGTCGCGGTTCGCCGCGCGGCGCGCGCGCCCGGGCGCGCGCGTCGGGCCGCGCGTCGGACCGGGGGCGGCGTCGCGCGGGCGGGGTCGGCGGTCTCGCGCGTGGCGGCGCGGCGCGCGGCGGGGGCGGGCGGGTCCGGTCGGCGTTCGGCGCGTCGCGGCGGGGCCGGGGCGCGGGGGCGCCGGGCGGCGGGTCGCGCGTCGCGTCGCGGGGGTCGTCGGGGCGCGCGCGGCGTTCGTTCGGCGGCGCGCGGCGCCGCGCGCCTCGCGGGCCGCGCGTTCCGGGCGGCGCCGCGGCGTTCGCGGCGGCGGCGGACGGCCGCGCGCGGCGCGGCGCCGGCGGCGGTTCGGGGCGCGCGCGTCCGTCGGCGCGGCGCGCGCCGGCGTTTCGGGCGCGTCGCGGCGCTGCGGCGTCGCGCGGCGGCGCGTCGCGGGGCCGGTTCGTTTGTCGGGGGCGGTTGTCGCGGCGCGCGGCGCGGCGGCGTCGGCTCCGCGCGCCGGCGGCGCGCTCGCGCGGTCGCGCGCGCGTCGGGCGGTCGGTCGGGCGCCGGGGGCGGCGGCGTCGCGCGTCGTCGCGCGGCGCGGCCGCGTCGCGCGGCGCAGCGGCCCCGGGGCGGCCGTGCGCGTCGCGCGCGGCCGCGTCGCGCGGGCGCGCGGGCCCCCGCGGGCGGCGCGCGCGCCGGGTTTTGCCCCGCGCGCCCGCGTGTCCGGGTTCGGCCGCGTGCGGGGCCGGGGGGACTTGCGGGGGCCCCGGGGCCCCCGGGCGGGGGTCCGGGCGCCCCCGGGGGGCCCGGGGGCGGGGGCGCGGGGCGCGGGCGCGCGGGGCGGGCCGCGTCGGCGGCGGCCCTCGGCGGGGGGTCGCCGCGGGGCCGCGCGGCCGGGCCGGGGCCCGGTCGGGCGGGGGGCCCCCTCGCGCGGGGCCTCCCCGGGCCCGGGGGCCCGGGGGCCCCGCGGGGTCTCCGCGGGGGGCCCGGGCGCGCCCGGGCGGCCCCCCGGTTCCGGGGGCGGGCGCCCGCGCGCCCCGCGCGCCGGGCGTCGCGCTCCCCGTCGCGCCCGCGTCCGGGCGCGACCGCGACGCGCCAGCGCGCCGCCGCCCGCCGCCGCCGTCGCGTTAAACGCGCGTCGCCCGTCGCCCCCGCGCGCGCCCCGATACCCTACCCCCCCGACCGGCGTGAACGTTCCGCGTTTCCGTCGCGTCCACGCCGCGCCGCGACCGTGCGCAGCGCGTCCGCGCCTCGTTCCGTCGCCGCGCGTCGCAGTCCCGCCGCGCGCCGCCGCCCCCCGTCGCACGGAGCCCCGACCGCGCGCAGTTTTCGGCCGCGCCGACTGCGTTCCGACCCCGCCGCTCCCGGTCTCGCCCGTTCGTCCGGTCCCCCGTCGCCCCGCGCGTCGTTCTGCCCAGCCGCCGCGGGCACCCCGGCGCCAGCGCCGTCGGCTGCACGTGTATCGCTCGTCGCGGCCGCCCGTCGGCCGTACGCTCCGCGGATCGCACGCGCGCCGTAGCCGGCCCGTCACCGCCGCGCGAACTCCGCCGACGCGCCGCGACGCGTCCCGCCGTCCGCCGTCGCCCCGCGCCTGTCCGTCGTTCTAACCCTCCGCGCCGCAACGCCCCGCCCCCGACGGTCCGTCCGTTACGCGCGTCGTCGTGCGTCGGTCGCCCGTCCCACGCGTCCGTTGAGCCCGCGTTCCGAGCGCGCCCCGCCGTCCGATCCGCCCGCCGTCCCCGCCGTTACGCTGACGCCGGCCCACACGCCCCCCACCCGCCCTGTGCGCGCGCGCGCCCGACTCGCCTCACGCAGCCACCGCGCGACCCGTTCCCGCGTCCCACCGACGCGTCGCGCAACGCCGCCCCGCCGACCGTCCGATCCCTCGCCGCGTCGCCAGCCCGCCGTCGCGCCCGCGCGGCCCCCGCCCGCAGCCCTTACGGCGCGCGTTCCACGCGGCGCGCGCCGCGTCTCGTCGTCCCCCGCCGTCACGCACGCCCAGCCTCGCACACCCCGCGCACCGTCGCAGCGCCGCCGCCGACGTAGCGGTCCCGCCGCGCCGCGTTCGTTTACCTTCCCCCGAGGCCGCCGCCGCCGCCGTCCGGCCGCGCACCCGGCGCGACTCGCCGCCGCCGCGCGTCGCGCGCGCGCCCCGTCGCCGGAGCCCGCGAGCCCGGCGCGTGTCACGCGCCGTCCCCGCCGCCACCCGCTCCCCGCGCTACCCGCGCGCGCGTACGCACGCCCGCCGTTTCCCCCCGCCCGCCGTTCGCGTCGCCGCCGTTACGCGCGCCCCGGGGCCGCCGCCGCCTCGTAGCGTCGCGCCCCCCGCGCCAGTGCCGGTCGTCCGCGTCGCCGACGCGCCACCGCGCCCCGGCCGCCGTCGACCCCGTCGCCGCGCGCGTCCCGAACGCGCCCCCGCGCCCCCCCCCCCCCCCCCCCCCCCCCCCCCCCCCCCCCCCCCCCCCCCCCCCCCCCCCCCCCCCCCCCCCCCCCCCCCCCCCCCCCCCCCCCCCCCCCCCCCCCCCCCACCAACGTCGCTCGTCCCCGGTTCCGCCGCCGTCATCGTCGTCGCCCGTCACGCCCCGTCGTCCGCGCCGCGCGTTCGCACGCGCCGCCGACGCGTCGCCGCCGCGTCCGTCGTCGTCGCGCGCCCGCGCGCCGCGCCGCGGACTCCGAGCAGCCCGCCGCCGCCGTCCGCGCCCCCGCGCGTCGCCCCGCCCGTTTCCCGTCCGACCCCTCCCGCGCGTCGCGTCGCGTCCGCCCGCGCCGTCGCCCCGCGTCGCGCGACGTCGTCGCGCCCCGCGCTCCCCAGCGACGCGCCCCGTCCCCGGCCGCGAAGCGCGCGCGTCCCGGTCAGACGCCCGCCGCCTGGCCGTCGCCCGCGCGTCACTGTTCGCCCACGTCAGTCGCGGCCGGCGAACGCGCGCCCCCGCGCCCCGCGCGCCCCCCGTCCGCCGTCCCCCGCGTCCGCCGTCGCCCCCGCTCACCGCGCCGCGCCGCGTTCGTCCGCGCGCCGCCGCGCGGCCGTCCGCGCCCGGCCGCCGCGCCCGCCGGCTAGTTCTCCCCCGCGCGCGTTTCGTCGCGATCGCCCGTCGCCGTCCCGCGCCGCGCGACGTCCGCGCCGCCGCGCCGTCCCCCCCCCGCAAGTTACGAGCGCGCCCCGCCCCGACCCCGCCGTGCGTCGCGTCGCACACGCGCCGTCGTCGTCGCGCACGCGCGTCCGCCCGCGTTCGTCGCGCGCACGGCGCCGCCGGCGCTTAGCGCGCGCGGCGCACGCGCCCGCGTCCGCGCGCGAGATCCCGCCCGCTGCGACAGCCCCCGCCTGACCGCCGTCCTGTTCGCCGCCGTCGACCACGCCGTCCCGGCGTACCGTTCGCGACGCCGAAGCAGCCCCGCGCGTTCGTCCCGCGCGCCCGTCCACCGTCACGCTCGTCAAGCGCGACCCGCAGTCGCCCCAGTTACGCCGCGCCGCCGCCCGCCGTTCGTCGCCGTCGGCAGTCCGCCGCGTACGAGTTCCGCCACGCCTTGCGCCGCGGCACAGTCGCGCCCCTCGCCGCGTACCGCGCGCCGCGCCGCATCGTCGTTCGCCAACCCGCGCTCAGCGCCCGTCACCGTCTCGCCCGCGCGCCCGCGCGCGCGCGTTCGCCCCAGTCAGCGTCGCCGTCCCCGACCCGCGCGTCGGGCGTCGCGCCCGCGCCGCGTTTAGCGCGTCGCGCGCCCGTCCGTACACGCGCGCGCGCCGCGCGTCAGTACCGCCGCGCGCGCGCAGCCGCGTACGCGCCCGCGACGCGAGCGCCGCGCGCTGCAGTCGATCGTCTCGCGTCCCGCGCCGCCCACCCAGTAGTTATTTCGCGCCCCGCGCGCCGCCCGCCCGTCGGTTCCACGACCCGCGCCTCGTCGCACGTTCGCCCGCCGAGACGCGCGCCCCTCCGCGCCCCAAGCCGCGACCGTTCGTCGCGCGTTGGCGTCCGGTCGCGACGCCGTTCGCCGGCGCCAGTCCGTCGCGCGCGCGCGTTCCGAGAGTCGCGCCGCGTCCGACGGCGCCCGCCAGTCGCGTCGCCGTCCCGCGCCCGCCCGCGCCGTTACCGCGCGCAGGCCGCGCGACCGCGCCCGCCGCGTCACCCGCCGTTCGTCGCGAGCGCCCGGAGCGCCCGCCCCGCCGCCGCGCCGTCGCGTCCCGGCCGCGCGACGCGCTCCGCCCGCCCGTCGTAGCCCCGCGCCCGCCCGCCGACCGGCGTCGCGCGCCCGCGACGCGAGAGCGTCGCCGTTCCGTTTCGCCGTCCGCGCGCGCCGTCCCGCCAGCGCGAGCCGGCACTCCCCCGCGCACGCTCGCCCCCGTCCGCCGCACGCGCGCGTCGCGTCGTACGCCGTCCCCCCGCGCGCCGCCCACCGCGTCCCCCGTCGTCGCGCCGTCGCGTCACGTATTCGCGCCCGCCGTCCGCCGTTCGCCCGTAAGCAGCGTTCCGTGTCCCCCCGCGCGTCCAGCCCGCGCGCGTCGCCGTTCGCACCGCCGCCCGCCGTCGCCGTCGCACGTCACACAACGGACCGCCGCCCCCCGTCCCACCGCCCACAGCCCGTTCCGCCGCGCCCCGCCGTTCGCGTCCCGCACGCGCGCTCGTCCCGTCCGTGACACCTCGTCCCCGCGTCGCCCCCGTAGACGCTCTCGCACGACGACCGCGTTCCGGCTGTCGATCGTCTAGCAGCGACGCCGTGCGTCGCCCGCCCGCGGCCGTGCGCCGCCGCCCGTCTGGCGTGCCGTCGCCCCCGCGCGGTTCGGTCGCCGCGTTCGCCGTCGCCCGCCGCCCCCGTTCGCCCCCCCGTCGCGCCCCCCCCTCGCTCCACCTTCGCCGCGCACGCGAGCCCCCCCCGTTCCGTCGCCCGCCCGGTCGTCCGCGTAGAGGCGTCGTCCGCGTGCGTCGCCACGCGTCCCTCAGAAGCCGTACGCTCGACGACGCGCGCGGCGCGCGGCCGCGCCACGTCGTTGGCCAGCACCCCGCTCCCACAGTCGCGATCCCGCGCTCGCGTATCCCCCGCCGCGCGATAAGCGACGCCCCCCGAGCCGACGCCGCGTCTCTGTCACGATCCCCGCGCGACCGTATCGCCGTCGCGTCGCCGCCCCCACGCGAGCCGTTCACGCGTTCGCGTCGTTCCCGCCCCCGTTACGAGCCGCCGCGTCCCCGCTCGCGCGCGCGCCGTCTCCCGAGACAGCGTGTGCTGCCCGTCGTTACGTCGCCGCCGCCCCGTTCGTCACCGTCCGCAGGGCTCGGCGCACGCGACGCCCGACTCCGCCGACGCTTCGGTTCGACCACTCGCGCCCCCACCGAAGCGAGCGCGCCCCGCCGCGCGCGCGCCCGCGTTACGGCGGCCGCCGCCGGCTTCGCCGCGTCCCGCGCCCGACCGTTTCGTCGCGCCCCGCGGCCGCGACGCGTCGCGTCGTCGACGCGCGCGCCGCTCCGCCGCGAGTTCCGCCGGCGCGTCCGTCGCGCCGCGCGCGCGTCCCGCCGTCCCGCGCGCCGGCCCGCGCGTTTCGCTACGCAGTCCCGCAGCGCCGCGCGCAGTTCCGGCGCGCGTCGAGCGCGCCCGCGTCGTCCGCTGCCGCCGTCGCGCCAGTCCGGCGCCGTTCGTCCAGCGGCGCGCAGTCGTCACCGCGCGATCCGCCCGGTCGCCGCGCCGCACTCCGCCCCGCGCCCGTCGCCCCCCGCACGTTACGCGCACCCGCACGTTCCGCGCGCCGTCGTCGTCCGCCGTCCGTCGTCGCGCGCGCGTCCGCGTCGACAGCGACACGCGTCGTCCTGCGCACGCCCGGCGCCGGTTCCGATCGCGTCGCGCGTCGCACCCCCGTCGCCCGTAACGTCCGGCCCGTCGCAGCGAGCGCGTCCTCGCGCCGCGCCCCGCGCCCGCGCCGACGCCCTTCCGTCCCAATCCCGCGCCGCGCGCCCGCGCGTCCCCCGTCCGCGCGTCCGCCGTTCTGCGAGACGTTCGCGTCCCGCGCGCGTCCGCCGCCCGCCGTCGCTCGCGTCAGTCGTTCGCGCCCCCGCTCACCCGCCCGCGCACCGTCGTCGCGCCGAGCGTCGAGCGCCCGGACGTCGCCGCACCGCGCGCGTTCCACGCGTTCGAGTAGCCTCGCCGCGCGCGCGCCCGCATCCGCGCGCGCGCGCGTTCCCCCGCGCCGCCCGTTACCGACCCCGCGTCTCGCGTTCGCGCCGCGTCGCGCGTTCCCCCCCCCGCGCGGTCGACGCGTCTGCCCACGCCCGTTCGTTCCGCGACGAGCGCGGCGGTCCCCCGCCGTCGCCCCCGCCTCCGCGTCGTCCCGCGACGCCGCCGCCCGCGTCCCCGCCGCGGCACGGCGCGCGTCCGCACCGCGCCGCGACCCGAGCGCGCCCCTCGCGCCCGCCCCCCCACGCGCGCGTTCCGCGTTGCGTCGTCGCGTTCGCGAGCGCGCCCGCCGCCGTCGTGAGCCAGCGCGTTCGCGGCGCCGAAGCCCCGTCGCGCCCGCGTTGCCGCCCGCGCGACGAGCGTCTGCCGCCGCCGCCGTCGCCGTCGTTCGCGCCAACGTCCCGCGCCGCCCGCGCACGTAGCGCAGTCGCGCCCGCGCCCGCTCCGCGCGCGACGGCCGCACTCAGCGCGCCCCGACCGCGCGCCGCGCGCCGCCGCGACGTCGTCCGCTCCCCAGTTCGGTCGTCCGCACGCGCCGTCGCCCCGTCGCAGGCCGCCGTTCGTTCCGCGAGCGTTCCGCCACGCGCGCGCGGTCGTCGCCCCCCTGTTCCCCCCCGCGCGCGCCGCCGAGCGCGCGCGTCGAGTCCTCGACCGCCGCGACCCGGTGCCCGTCCCACGCAGTTTATAGACAGCGCGCCCCCGCGCCGCGAGCCGCGCGAGCGTCCCCGTCCGTTTCCGCCGGACGTCCGCGTCAGCCGTCGTCGCGCGCGCCCGCGACCGCGCCCCGCCAGCGCCGTCCCGCCCCCGTCCGCGGCCGCGCGCGCGACGCACCGCGCGTTTAGCGGACCACGACGCGTCGCGCGCGCGCCCGCGCCTCCGCGCCCCCGCCCCGCGTTCGTTCCGAGCGCAGCCAGTTCCTCCCAGCCGCCCCCGTCCGGCGGCGGTGCGCGCGGCGTCCGCCGCGCCGCGTCCGCCGCGCGCGCGCGCCCCCCCACAGCTGCCCCCCCCCCCCCCCCCCCCCCCCCCCCCCCCCCCCGCCCCCCCCACCCCCCCCCCCCCCCACGACCCCACGACCGCGCGACCGCTTCGCGTCCGCCGCGACCGGCGCCGCCGCCAGCGTCCGCGTTCCCGTTCGTCCCGTTCGCCCGACGACGAGCAAAGCGCCGCGTCGCACCTAGTTACCCGCGCGCCGCCGCGACGCGTCGTTCGCGACCGACGCGCAGCCGCTGTTCCGCGCGCGCGCCCGCGCGCCGCCCCGGCCCCCCGCGCGCGTCCCCCCCGCGCGCGCGGCGCGACGCGCCGTCGCCCGCACGTCGACCGCGCCGGCACCACGAGCCGCGGCCGCGCGTTTATACGCGCGCGCGCAGTCGACGAGTCGCGCCCTCGCAGGCGCCGCGCGCCCCACGTGCCCGACCGCACGTTCGCGACCACGCGCGCGTCGCAGTCGTGCCCCACAACAGAACGCCACGACGACGGCGCGCCCGTCGTCGCGTCGCGCCCCGGACCCCCCGCCCGTTCGCGTTCGTTGCGCCGCGTCAGTCGCGTCCGTCGCCGTTCCGTTCCCCGCCCGCGACGCGCGCCACCCCGACGCCCGCACGCGTCGCCAGTCGTTCGCACCGCGTTGCGACGCCGCCAGCCGCGACCGCCGCGCGTTACGCGTCGCGCCGCCGCGCCGCCGCGCGAGCGCGCCGAGCCACACCGCGCGCACTCCCGCGAACACGCGTACCCGTTCGCGCGCGCCGCAGCCGCGCCGTTCCCCGCGCGCACGCGCCCGCGAGCCGTCAGCCACGCGTCGAGTAGTCACGTTTTCGTCCGCCCGCGTTCGCACGTCCGCGCCCGCGCGTCGCGCGCGACCCGTCGTCGCGTTGCCCGTCCGCCGCGCGCGCCGACGTCGTCCGCCGCGCCGAGCGCCGCGTCGCGTCTCCGCACCAGTTAAGCGACCCCGTCGCGCGCCCCCGCGTCGCCCGCCAGGTCGACCCCGTCAGCGACGCACGTTCGCGCGCGACGTTGCGCGGTCCCGCCCGTCGATACACGCCCGCGTGTACGCGCGAGCCGCGCGCGTCGCCGCCCGCCTCGCGCACGCGCCCGCGTCTCGTTAGGTTCGTCCGCCGCAGCGCCCACAGCCGCCGCGCTCTCCGCCGCGCACGTCCGCCACCGTTTCCGTTCCGTCCCGCGTTCGTCGCGCGTCGCCCGGCCGTCCGCCCCGTCCGACCCGCAGCCGCGTCGCCGCCGCGACCCGCGCCGCGCGCCGTCCTCCGCGCGCGCGCGCGCGACGCCCAGTCCCGCCGCCGCTCGCCACGTCGCCGTCCGCGTTCGCCCCGCGTTCCGCCTCGACCACGCGTCGTCGAACGTCGTACGCGCCGCCGTCCGCGTCCGCGCCGCCCCTCGTCGTTCCCGCGCGCCGCCGCGCCCGTTTCGTACCGCCCGACCGCCACCCCCGCCGGCGTCGCCAGCCGCGCCCCGCGGGCGTCCCGAGCGCCCGCCCGTTCGCGTGCCGAAGCACAGTTTCCCGCCCGCCACACGCCTTTCGTTTCCGCCCGCTCTCGCGTCCGTTTCCGCCGTCGCGTCCGCCCCGCCGCGCCGCGCGCGGCCGTCGCCCCGTCCGCCCCGCGTTGCCCGAGCGCCCCGCACGCCGTCGCAGAGCGCGCGTCCCGTTCGCGCGCCCCCGCCGCCCCGCCGCGACCCCGACCGCAGCGCCCGCGCCCGTCGTACAGCCGCCCTTCCCCCGCCCCCGTTCCCCGCCTCCGGTAGTCCGCCAGTTCGTACGTCACCACCCGCGTCCGTCCGCGCCCGACTCGCGCCGCCGTGTTCCGCGTTCGTTCCGCGCGTCCAGCCCGTTCCGCGACCCCGCGCGCGCGCGCCCGCGTCGCCGTCCGCACCGACTCGTTCACTCGCGCGCGCGTTTCCCGCGTCCCCGCGCCGTCAAAGCGCCAGCGCGCGCGCGTCTCGCCGTCCGCGTTCGCGCCGTCCCGCCTCGCGTCCGCCGTCGCGCCGTTTCCCGCAGCCCCGCCCGCGCCCGCGCAGCGCGTAGACCGCGCGACCGCCCGCGTCCGGCCGTCCCCGTCGTCCGTTTCGCGACACGCGACGCACGTCGTCCCCCCGCGACGTCGAGTCGCCGTCGTCGCACGCTTCGCGCGTCGTCGCCGAACGCCCGCCGCGCGACTCGCGTCGCGTTTCGTTCGTCGCCGTCCCCTCACGCCTCGCGTCCCGCCGCGTCCCCGTCGCGCAGCGTCGTCGCGCCCCGTCGTCCGCGTTACGAACCGTGGCTCGCGTCGTCGCAGTCGCGCCGTTCGCGAGCGCCGTCGCGCGCGCGTCGCGTCGTCGCCGCCGCGCGCCCGCGCCGTTTCGCGTCGCGCTGCGCGCCAGCAGCCCAGACGCCGTTCCGCCCGGCGCGCGCCCCGTCCCCCACCCCCGCGCGTCGACCGCGCCCACGCGCGCCGCCCCGCCACCCGCGCGCCCGTCCGCGTCGCCGCGTCGCGTTCGTCGTTTTCCGTCGCGCGTTACGCGCCGTTCGCCCGCCCCTCGTCGTACCGTTTCCGTCGCCGCCCGCGCCGAGTTCGTCGTCGCGTCGCACCGTTCCGACCCGTCCGTCGCCCGTCGTCAGACCCGCCGCCGCCGACCGCCCGCCTCGCGTCCGCCGTCGTGTCGCCCGTCGTTCGCCCCGCGCGTGCGTTTCGCGCCGCGCCGGCCGCCCGCTCCGTCGCGTCGCTGTTCTCGTTCTAGCGTAAGTCGTCGAGCGCGTCTGTAGAAGCCGTCCGTTGCGTCCCGTCCCGCCCGACCGCGTCCAGCCGCGCGCCAGCGCCACGAGCGTTACGCCCCGACCGTTCGCGCGTTCGAGCAGCCGCACCGTCGCGCCGTCAGCGTTTCCGTCCGCCCAGCGTCGCGCCCGTCCGTCGCGTCGGTCCGCGTTCGTCCGTTGTTCCGACACGTTCCCGCCGCGCCCGTCGTGCGTCGCGCGACGCCCGGCGCGTCGTTCGCGCGTCGCCGTTTGCCGGCGGTCGTGCCGCGCGAGTCACCCCGTACCCGCGCGCGGCCGTGAGCCCCGCCGCGCGTTCGCCCGCGCCCGCGTCGCGCGTCGCGCCGCGCGTCGCGACCGAGCGCCGACGACGTTCCGCCCGCGCCGTCGTCTCACCCGCCCACCCGCGCCCGACGCGAGCGTCGTGCCGCGTTCCCCCCCCCGAGTGCCCGTTTTAGCCGTCGCCGTCCCCCGTACGCCCGCGCGCCCCGCGCAGCCGCGCCGCGTCCGTCGGTTCCCCACGCGTCGCGTCGTCGGTCGCCCGCGCCCGCGTATCCGCGCGAGCACGCGTCCCCAGGGCCGGCCCGCGCCCCGTTACGCGCTCGCCGTTCCGCACCGCGCGTCACCCCGCCGCGCCCGCCCCCCGCGCGTCACCACTCCAGTCGCAGCGCGTCCGACGTCCGCCGCGCGCCGTCAGTCCCCGGACGCCGCGTCGTACGAGTCCGCCGTCCGTTACAGCGCGCCCGCGCCGATCGTTACCGCGCACGGCCCCCGTCGCGCGCCCCCGTCCCGGCCGCGCCGCCGCCCCGCCGTCGTCCGCCGGCGCCTGACGCGGCCGCGAGGCACGCGCCGCCGCGTACTCGTCCCGCGTCGCGGTTACGCACGTCCGCCCGCGTCCCCCTCCGTCCTTGCGTCCGGACCGCGCCCCCGTCCGTCCCCGCTGCGCGAGCGAGCGCGCGCCGCGCCGACGCCCGCGCCGCGCCGCCGACGCGCCCGCGTCGATTAGAGTCCGCGAGTACGGCCGCCAGTTCCCCCGCGGTCGTCGCTCCCGCGCGTCGGAACGCCACCAGTCCCGAGTCCCCCGACGCGCGTTACCGTCGTCACGTTCCGTACGTTCGCGCGGCCCCCGTACGTCGTCCGGCCCGTCCGCGCCGCGTTCGCCCGGTCGCCGCGTCGTCCGTTTTCCCCCGTCTAGCGTCGAGTCGTCCGCGTTCAGCGAGCCGTCGCCCGCCCGCCCCCGTACGCAAGTCCCCGCCGCGTCCGCGTCCCAGCCGCCCCCCCGTCGCGCGCGCCGCGCGACCGTCGTCGTAGCGTCGCGCGACACCCCCGCGCGCGCCAGCCCAGCGTCGGCCCTCGCGCGCCCCCGCCGCCGTCGGCGGTCCCGCCCGTAATCCCACCCCGCGCGACCGCCCCGCCGCGCGCGCGTCGTCTCGCCGCGCCCCGTATCGCGTCGCGCGCCGCCCGCGCGTCGTCACCGCAGCGCGCGTTCGTCCGCCGCGCGCGAGCGCGCCGAGCACGTCGCGCGTCCCTCCCCGTCGTTCGAAGCCCTCGCCCGCGCGCGCGTCCACGCGTTCGCCGACGCCGCCGCCAGCCCGTCGCTACGCGCAGCGCGTCCGTTCGCGCGACGCGCGCCCGGAGCCGCGCGTCGTCACGTTCGCGCGCGGCGTCGCGCCCCGATGTCGAAGCGGCCCGTCGCGTCCCCGCGCGCCGTTTCGCGCGCCCCCGGCGCGCCGCGTTCCGCGTCGCGTCGCGCTCGTCGCGTCCGGCGCCCGCCGCCCACGCGCAGCGCGCGAGCCGTCGTCACGCCGCCCGCCCGCCGACGTCCGCGTTCGCCGCGCCCGTCCCGCGTCGTCGCGAGCGTTCCGTTCCCCGCGCCGCGCGAGCCGTCCGTTCGTTCGCCCCCCGCGCGTTGCACGTTCGGAGCCCGTCGTCGCGCCGCCCCCAGCCCCGCCGCGCGAGCCCCCCCGCCCCGCGCCCGCGCCGCGCCCCGTCGCGCGCCGTCGAGCGCGCGCGTAGCCACGCGCCCGTCGCCCCTTAGCCGCGCGCAGGCTCGCGCGTTACCGCGCGCGACGTCGTCGTTTTCCGCGCCGTTCGCTCCGCCCGCGCCGCGTCCACCCGCCCGCGCCGTGGCCCGCGTCGGCCTCGCCGTCACGCCGCAGCGCCCGCGGCCCGGCGCTCCGCCGTCCCGGGGCCCCCCCCCTACCGGGCCCTCCGCGCGTCCCCCGCCCCCCCTTCCCACGCCCCTTTTCCCCCGCCGGCCCGTTGACCCTCCCCCGTCCGGGCCCGGCCCCGCGTTCCCGCCCCCCCGTTTGGGGGTCCGGTGCCCGTTTTTCCCCCCGCCCCGTCCGTCCCCCCCCCCCCCGTCCGTCCCCGTTGGAGTTCCCCCCCCGGGGGTTCCCCCCCCCCTCCGCCCCCCCGGGTCCCCCGCCCCCCGCCCCCGGGCCCCCGTCCCGGGACGCCCCCCGCCGCGTTCGGCCCCGTATTCCCCCCCGCCTTGCGCCCCCCGTTGCGGCGCGCCCCGCGCCCATCTTTCCCCACCTTTTTCCCCGCCCTCGCCCCCGCCCCCCCGCCCCCCCCCCTCCCTCGCCCCCGTGCGCGGGCCCTCGTTGCCCCCGGGGGGGCCCCGGGGCGCCGGCCCCCGTTGGGCCCCCACCCACCGGCGGGGCCCACCGTCCGACCCGTGCGGCCCCCCCTCTACCCCGGGGCGTTCCCCCCTCCCCCCCCGCCCCCCCCCCCGCGCCGGCCCCACCCTCCCCACCCCGTCCCCCCGGGGCCCTTTGGCCCCCCCCCACGGCCCCCCCCAGGCCCGGCCGCCCCCCCCGGGGTGGGCCCCCGTTGCCGCGGCCTACCCCTTCCCCCCCCCCCGCCCCCGGGTTTGGTTTCCCCCCGCCGCCCCGGGCCCGGGGCCCCCGGCCCCCGTCCCCCTCCGCCCCCCCCCGTCCCCCCCCCGCCCCCCCCCGCCGGCCCGCCGCCCGTCCCCCGTTCCCCTTTTGGCCCCTTTCCCGGGGCGGGTCCCCCCCCCGCGGCCCCCCAGCGTCCCCCGCCAAAGCCCGGCCCGGGGCCCCGCCCCGCCCTTGGACGGTTTCCCCCCCCCCGGGCCCCCGGACCCCCCGGCACCCCGGGGGTTTCCCCCCCGCGCCCCCCCCCCCCGCGGGCCGTCCCCGGCCCCCCCCCCCCCGCTCCGCGTTCCCCGTCCCCCCCCGCCCCCCGCCGCCCCGGGTCCGTTTTTCCCAACGCCGGCCCCCGTCCCGGGGCGGGCGCGGTTCCGGGCCCTTCCCCCGGCGCCCCCCCCCCCCCCCCGTCGCCCCCCCCCCCGCGTCCCGGCCCTTTTCCCCGTTTTCCCGTTTCCCCCCCCAGCCCGGCCCCTTTCCCCGGGGTTTTTCACCACCCCCCAACCCGGCCCCGGGCCCGCCCGGGCCCCGGGGGCCCCCCGGCCCCCCCGCCCTTTCCCCCGCCCCCGCGCCCCCCCCGTTTTTCCCCCTCCCCCGCCCGGCCCGGGGTTTCCGGCGGCCCCCCGTCCCCCGTCCCGTCCGTTCCCCACGTTTCCCGGCCCCTTCCCCCCCCCCGCGCCCCCGCCCCCCGCCGTCCGGGTTTGCCCCCGCGTCCCCACCCTCCCGGCCCGCCCCCCGTGCGGACCCCCCGACGTTCCCCCGGCCGGCCCACCCCCCGGGCCGTCCCCCCGCCGGGCCGCCCCCCCCGGGCCCCCATCGGGGCCACACCCCCCCCCGTCGGCCCCCCCGGGCCCGCCCCGCCCCGGGCCCCCGCCCCCCCGCCCCGTTCCCCCCGTCCGCCGTGGTTTCCCCCCCCCCCCCCCGGGGTTCCCCCCCCGCCCCCCCCCCGGCCCTTTTCCCCCCGGGTCGTTGGGGCCCTCTCCGCCCCCCGGCCCCCGGGCCCCCACCCCCACCTCCCCGGGCCCCCGTCGGCCCCCGCCCACTCGTTTTCCCCCCCACCGTGCCCCCCGCCCGCGGCCCCCAGCGGTGTCGGGCCGCCCCCCCCCGCGTTCCCCCCGGGCCCCCCCGCCCCGGCCCCACGCGTTCCCGTGCGGTTTCCCCCGGTCCGCCCCCCCCCCCCGGGCCCGGTCCCCCCCCGTTCGCGTTGCCCGGCCCGCCCCGCCCTCCCCCCCCCCCGGGGTCCCCGCGGTGTCCCCCCCCCGTCCCCTTTACCCCCCCCCGCGCCCCCGCCCCCGTCCCCCCGGCCCTTTCCCCCCCGGGCCCCCCGGCCCCCCCGCCCCCCCACGGCGTCGCCCGTCCCCCTTCCCCCTCCCTGGGGCCCCGGGCACCCCCCCCGTTTCCCCCCCGCGTCCCCGTCCCCCGGGTTTGCCCCCGTCCCCCAGTCGCGTCCCAAACCCCCGGTTTCCCCCCCCGTGCCCCCTTCCCCCCCGTCGTTTTCCCCCGGCCCCCCCCCCCCCCCCCCCCCAGTCCCCGCCCCCGTTTCCCCCCCCCCCCCCCCGTTTGCCCCCCCGTCCCCCCCGCGCCCCCGCCGCGTTGCCGCCCCCCGGCCCCCCCCCCGTTCCCCCCCTCCCTCCCCCCCACCCCCGTCCCGCCGGGCGTTTTCCCCCCGTTTCCGTTCCCCCACCCGTTTTCCCCCGCCGCCCTTTGGGGCCCCCCGTTTCCCCTTTCCCCCGGGGCCCCCCCCCTCGTACCCCCGGCCCGGTTTTCGCCCCCCCGCGCCCCTTTTGCCTCCGTTTCCGCCCCCCCCCCCCCCCGTTTTGGGCGCTTTCCCCCGGGTTCCGGGGTTTCGCCGCGCCCCCTCGTTTCCCGCCCACCCGCCCGTTTCGCCCCCCCCTCGGCCCTCGGGGGCCCTTTTTCGCCGCCCCCCCCGGGTTTTTCCCCCCCCCGTTTCCGCCCCGCCCCGGGCCCCCGCCCCCGGTCCCCCGCCCCCCCAGGCCCCCCCCCCCTCCCGCGTCCCCCAGCGGCCCCCGTTTTCCCCCAGGGCCCGTCCGTCCCCGCCCTCCCCCCGGCCCCCGCCCCGCCCCCCCCGTCCCGGGTTCCCCGTTCCCGCCCGCCCGGGTCCCCCCAAACCCCCCGCCGGCCGGCCCGGGCACCGCGTTCCCGCCCGTCCCGTTCCCCCCGTTTTCCCCTCCCCCGTTGGCCCCCTCCCCGGGCAAGCCCCCCGGGGGCCCCCCCACCGGCCCCGCGGGCCTTTCCCGCCCCGGGGCCCCCCCCCCCCCCCCCCGGCCCGCGCCCCCCCCCGGGTTTTTTTCCCCAAAGCCGGCCCCGGGCCCCCCCGCCTCCCCCCCGGCCGCGGAAAGGACCCCCCCCGGTTCCCCCCTTTCCCCCCCCCCGGGGGGTCCCCCCGCGGGGCCCCCCCCCAACGTTCGCCCCGGGGCCCCCCGGGTTTTCGCCCCCCGCCCCCCTCGCCGCCCTCACCCGCCCCCTTCGGGCCCCCCCCGTCCCCGCCCCGCCCCCCCGTTCCCCTGTTGCCCGTCCCCGCCCCTTTGGACCGGCCCCCTCGCCCCCCGTCGGCCCGTTCCCGTCCCGTTGCCCGCCCCGCCCCCCCCCTCCCCCCGGCCCCACCCCCCGGCGCCGGCCCCCCGGCCCCCCCCCTCCCCCGTTC
>JAIWJD010000220.1:0-16025 GCA_022818045.1 Neotoxoptera formosana | reverse complement strand
CCCAAACGGGCCGCGCCCGGCCGCGCGCCCGGCCCAGCCGCCCGCCCGCCCCCGGGCCCCCCGACCCCCGCGACCCCCCACTACCCGCGACGAACGCGCCGCGACCCGCCGCGCCGCCGACCGCGCGCCCGCCCCCGCCGCCGGCCCCGCGCCCCCCGCCCCCCGCCGCGCCCGCCCGACCCGGCGACGCCCGCGCCCCGGCCCCGACCCGCCCGCCCGCCGGCCCGCCGCCCGCGCGCCCGCGCCCCGCCCCGCCCGCGCGCCCCCCGCGCCCGCCCGAACGCGCGGGGGCCCGCCCGCGCGCCCCGGGGCCCGCGCGCGTCCCGCCCGGGCGCGGCCCGGCGGGCGGCGCGAACCGCGCCCGCCGGCCCCCCCCGCCGCGCCCGCCCCGCCCGCGCGCGCGCCCCGCCGCGCGCGACGCGACGCCCCCGACCCGCGCCCGCGACCGCGCCCCCGGCCGCGCCGCCCGCGCGCCGCCGCGCGCGCCGGGCGCCCCGCGCCCCGAAACGCCCGCCCGCGGCGCCGCCGCCCGCCGCGCCGCCCCCCGCCCGCGGGCGCCCCCGAGGCGCGCGGCCGCCGCGACCGGGCCGCGCGACCCGACCCCGCCCGCCCCCGACCGCGGCGCGCCGCCGCCCGCCCGCCCGCCCGCGCGCGCCCGCCGCGCGCGCGCCCGTCCCGCCGCCCCCCCGACCGCGACGCCGCGCGCGCGCCCCGCCCCCGCGCCGCGCGGGGCCCCGCGCGCCGCCCGCCCGCGCCCGACCGACCGGCGCCGCCGCGCGCCCGCGTCGCCGGCCCGCCCCCGCGACGACGCGCGCCCCGCCGCGGCGCCCCCGCGCGCGCCCCCGACCGCCGGCGCCCGCGCGCGCGCCCCGACCCCGACGACCCGCGCGCGCCGCGCGACCGCGCCGCGCGCGCGCCGCCGAGCGCGCCGACCCCCCGCCGCGCCGCGCGAACCCCCCCGGCGACCCCGCCCCCCGGCGCGACCCGACGCGCGCGCCCCCGCCCCGCGACGCCCGCGCGCCCGCGACCCCCCGCGCCCCGACCCGCGACCCGCGGCCGCCCGCCCCGCCCGCGCGCGACCGACCCCGCCCGCGCCGGAACGCGCGCGCGACCGACCCCCGCCCCGCCCGGCGACGCCCCGCGACCGCCCCGCGCGCCGCCCGCCCGCGCCGCGACGCCCGCGCCCCCGCCGACGCCCCGCCGAACCGCCGCGCGCGGCCCCGCGCCCCGCCGGCCCGCGCACGCGCGCGCCCGGCGCCCGACCGCCGCCCGCCCGCGACGCGCCGCGCGCCCCGCGCGCCGCGCACCCCCCGCGCGCGCCCGACGACCCCGCGCCGCCGCCCCGACCCCCGCCGCGCCGCCCCCGCGGCCGCCCGCGCCCGCGCCGCGCCGCCGGCGACCCGACCGCGCCGCGCACCGCGCGGCCGCCCGCGCGCCCCGCGCGCGCCCCCCCCGCCCCGCGCGCGCCGCCGGCCGCCGCGCGCGCCGCGCGCGCCGACCCGGCCGCGCGCCCGCCGCGCGCGCCGACCCCCGCCGCGCCGCGCGCCGCCGGCGGCGCGACGCGCGACGACGCCCCGACCCGCGCGCCCCGCGCGCCGCCGCGCGCCCGCGACGCCCGCCGCGCCGCGCCCCGCGCGCGCGACCCGCGCGACCGACCGCGACGCGCCCCGCCGCGCGACGCGCCGACGCGCGCCGCCGCGCCGCGCGCCGACGACGCGCGCCGACGCCGACGCCCGCCCCGCGACGCCGCGCGCGCGCCGCCGCCGCCCGCGCGACGCGCGGACCGCCCCCGCCCGCCGCGACGACCGACCCGCCCGCGCGCGCCGCCGCGCCGCCGCGCGCGCCGCGACGCCCGCGCGCGCGACCGACCCGACGCCGCCGACCGCGACCGCGACGACCGCGCCGCGCGACCGCGCGACGCGCCGCGCCGCGCCGCCGCGCGACGCCGCCGCGCGCCCCGCCGCGCCGACGCCGCGACGACCGACGCGACGCGCGCGCCCCCGCGCGCGACCGCGGACCGCGCGCGACCCGCGCCCGCGACGCCGCGCGCGCGCGCGCGCGCCGACCGCGCCCGCGCGACGCCGACGCGCGCGCCGCGCGCGACGAACCGCGCGCGCGCGCCGCGCGACGACGCGACCGCCCCGCGCCGCGCCGCCGCCGCGCGCGCCGCGCGACGACGCGCCGCGCCGCCCGCGCGACGCGCGCCGCGACCCGCGACGCGCGACGCCGCCCCGCGCCGCCGCGCCCGCCCGCGCGCGCCGCGCCGACCGCCGCGACCGCGCCCGCGCGCGACCCCCGCCGCCCGCGCCCGCGACGACGCGACGCGCGACGCCGAACGCCCCGCGCGCCGACCCGCGACCCCCGCGCGCCGCCGCGTCCGACGCGCCGCGCCCCGCCCGCCGACCCCGCGCCGCCCGCCGACCGCGCGCGCGACGCCCCCCGCGACGGCGCGCCGCGCCGACGCGCGCCGCCCGACGACGCGCGCCCGACCCGCGCGACCCCGCCGACGACCGCGCGGACGACGCCGCGACCGCGACCCGCGCGCGCGGCCCGACGCGCGACCCGACCGCGCCCGACGCCGCGACCCGCCGCGCGACCGCGCCGCGCCGACCGCGACGCCGCCGACGCCGACCCGCCGCCGCGCGCCCGCGGCGCGACGCGCGACCCGCGCGACCCGCGCGACGACCCGCCGCGCCGACGACGCCGCGCGACCGCGACGACGCGCCGACGACGCGCCGCGCCGACCGCGCGACGCCCGCCGCGCCCGCCGCCGCGCGACGCCGCGACCGCGCGACCGCCGCCGCGCGCGACGCGCCCGACGCGCGCGCCGACGCGCGACCGCGCCGCGCGCGCCGCGCGCGACGACCGCCGACCGCGACCCCCGCCCCCCGCCCGCGCGCGACGCCGGACGCCGCCGACCGCGACGCCCCGCCCGCGCCGCGCGCGACGCGACGAGACGCCGCGCGCGCCCGAACGCCGCGACGCGGCGCGACGCGCGCGACGACGCGCGACCGCCGCCGAACCCCGCCGCCCGCGCGCCGCGCCGACCGCGCCGCGCCCGACCGCCCCGCCGCCCCCGCGCGCCGACGCGCGCGCGACCCGCGCCGCGCGCGCGCGCGCGCGCGCCCCGCGCGCGCGCCGCGACGCGCCGCGCGCGCGCCGCGCGCGCGACGCGCGCCCGCGCGCGCGACGCGCGCCGCGCGCCGCGCGCGCCGCGCGCGCGCCGCGCGCCGCGCGCGCCCCGCGCGACCGCCCGACGCGCGCGCGCCGCGCGCGCCGCGCGCGCGCCCGCGCGCGCCGCCCGCGCGCGCCCGCGCGCCGCGCCGCCGCGCCGCGCGCCGCGCGCGCCCCGCGCCGCCGCGCGCCCGCGCGCCGCGCGCGCCCGACGCGCGCGCCCGCGCGCGCGCCGACGCGCGCGCGCGACGCGCGCGCGACGCGCGCGCGCCGCCGCCGCGCGCGCGCCGCGCGCGCGCCGCGCCGCCGCGCCGCGCGCGCGCCCGCGACGCGCCGACGCGCCGCGACGCGCGACCCGCGCCGCGCCGCGACCGCGACGCGCGCGCGCGCGCGCGCCGCGCGCGCCGCGCGACGCCGCGCGCGCGCGCGCCGCGCGCGCGCGCGCCGCGCGCGCCGCGCGACGCCGCGCGCGCCCGCCCGCGCGCGCCGACCGCGCGCCGACGCGCGCGCGCGCGCCGACCGCCGCGCGACGCCGCGCGACGACCGCCGCGCGCGACGCGCGCGCCCGCGACGCCGCCGCGCGCCGCCCGACGCCCGCGCGCCGCGACCCCGC
Source organism: Neotoxoptera formosana (assembly GCA_022818045.1). Classification (NCBI taxonomy): domain Eukaryota; kingdom Metazoa; phylum Arthropoda; class Insecta; order Hemiptera; family Aphididae; genus Neotoxoptera; species Neotoxoptera formosana. The sequence continues at coordinate 12,238 of JAIWJD010000220.1, read as the reverse complement.
GCCGCCGCGACGCCGACGCGCCGCGCCCGCGCGCGCGCGCGGCGCCGCGCGCGCGCGCCGCCGCGCGACGCGACGCGCCGCGCGCGACGCCGACGCGACGCGCGCCGACGCGCCGCGCGCGCCGCGCGCGACGACGCGACGCCGCCGCGCCGCGCGCGCCCCGACGCCGCCGCGCGACGCGCGCGCGCGCGACGCGCCCGCGGCGCGCGCGCGCCGACCCGCCGCCCGACGCGACCGCGACGACGACGCGCGCGACCGCGCCGCGACGGCGCGCGCGCGCCCGCCGCCGCGACGCCCCGCCCCCGACGCGACCGCCCGCCGGCCCGCCGCGCGCGCGCGACCGCGCGCGCCGCGACCGACGCGCCCCGCGCGCGACGCGCGACGCGCCGCCGACGGCGAGCCGCGCGCGCGCGACGGCGCCCCGCGCCCCGCGCGCCGCGGCGACGACGCGACGGCGCGCCCCGCGCGCCGCGCCCCGCCCGCCCGCCGACGCGCGCCGCGCGCGACCGCGCCGCCCCCGCCGACGCGACGCGCGCGCGCGCCGACGCCGCGAACGGCCCGACGCGACGCCCCCGCCGCGCGCGCCCGCGCGCGCCCCGACGCGCGACCGCGCCGCGCGCGCGCGCGCCGCCCCGCGCGACCGCGCCCCGACGACCGCGCGCGACCGCGCCGACGCCGCGCCGCGCGACGCGCCGACGACGACCGCGCGCCCCGACGCGACCGCGACGCGCGCGCCGCGCCGCGCCGCCGCCCGACGCGCGACGCGACGCGCGCGCCGACGCGCGCGCGCCGCCGCGACGCGCCGACGCCCCGCCGCGCGCGACGCGCGACCGGACGCGCCGCGCCGCGCGCCCGACGCCCGCGCCGCCGCGCCCCGCGACCCGCGCGCCGGCGCGCCCGCGACGCCGACCGACGCGCCCCGCGACGACGCCGACGCGCCGCCCGCGCGCGACGCCGCCGCGCCCGCGACGACGCGACGACGCCCGACGCGCCGCCGACGCCCCGCCCCCGCGCGCCGCCGCGCGCGCGCCCGGCCGACGCCCGCCGGCGCGCCCCGCCGACCCCGCGCGCGACCGCGACGCGCGCGCGCGCGCCGCGCCGCGACCCCGCCGACCGACGCGCCCGACGCGCGCGCGCGCGACGACGCGCCCGCGACCGCGCGCGCGCGCGCGACCGACGCCCGCGACCGCGACGCGCGCGAAACCGCCCGCGACCGCGACCGCCGCGCCCGCGCGACGCGCCGCCGCGCGCGCCGCCGACGCCGCGCGCCGCCGCCGCGGCCGCGACGACCGCGCCCCGCCCGGCGACGCCGCGCGCGACGGCGCGACCGCCCGCGACGCGACGACCCGACGCGACCGCGCGCGCGCCGCGCGCGCCGCGACGCGCGCGCGGCGCGACGCGCGCCCGACGCGCCGACCGACGCGACCCCGACCGCCCGCCGCGCCGCCGCCGCGCCGACGCCCGACGCGCGCCGCGGCGCGCGCGCGCGACGCGCCGCCCGCGCGCGACGGCGCGCGCCGCGCGCCGCGCGCGCGGACGCGCCGCCGACGCCGCGCCGACGCGACCGCGCGACCCGCCGCGCGCCCGCCCGCGACGACGCCGCGCCGCGCGCGCCGCGCCGCCGCGCCGACGCGCCGCCGACGCGCGCGCCCGACGCCCGCCGCGACCGCGACGACCCCCGCGCGCGACCCGCCCCGACGCGCGCGCGACGCCGACCGACGCGCGCGCCGCCGCGCGACGACGCGCGCGACGCGCGCCGACGCGACGCCGCCGCCCGCCCGCGACCGCGCGCGCCGACCGCGCGACGCGCGACGCGCGCCGCGACCCGCGCGCGCCGCGCGCGACCGCGACGCGCGCGCGACGACGCGCCGCGCGACGACGCCGGCGCGCGCCGCCCGACGGACGCGCGCGCGCGCGCCCGACGCGCCGACCGCGCGACGACGCGCGCGACCGCCGACCGGCGCGCGCCCGACGCGACCCGCGCGACCCGCGCCGACGCGCGCCGCGCGCGCGCGACGCGCCCCGCCCGCGCGGCGCCCCGCCGCGCGCGCGACGCGCGCCGCGGCGACGACCGCCCCGCGCGCGCGCCGCCGCCGGACGCGCGCGCGCGCGCGCGCGCGACCGCGCCGCCGCGCCGCCGCCCGCGACGCCGACGCGCCGCCGCCGCGCCCGCGCGCGCCGCCCGACGCGCCGACGCGCGCGCCGCGCGACGACGCCGCCGCCCCCGACGCGACGCGACGACGCGACCGCGCCGACCCGCGCGACGACGCGACGCGACCGCCCGACGACGCGACGCCGCGCGCGCCCCGCGACGCGCGCCGACCCGCCGCGGCGCGCGACGACGACGCGCCCCGGACGCGCCGCGCCGCGCGCGCCGACGCGACGCGACCGCGCGCGCCGCCGCCGCCCCGCGACGACGCCGCGCGCGCGACGCCGACCGCCGCGCGTCCCCGCGACGCGCGCGACCGCCGACCGCCCGCGCCGACGCCCCGACCCGCCCGCGGCGACGACGCGCGCCCGCGCGCCGCCGCGCGCGCGACGACGCGCCGCCGCGCGCCGCGACCGCGCGACCGCGCCGACCGGACGACCCGCCGCGCCCGGCGACGCGCGCCGCCGACGCCGCGCCGCCGCGGCGCGACGCCCCGCGCCGACGCGCCCCGCGACCCCGCGACCGCGCGACCCCCGCGGCGCCCGCCCCCGACGGCCGACGCGCGCGCGCGCGCGCCGCGCGACCGCGACGGACGCGCGCCGCCCGCCGCCCGCGCGACGCCGCGCGCCCGCGACGCGCGCGCCGCGCGCGCGACGCGCGACGCGCGCGACGCGCGACCCCGCGCGCCGACGCGCGCGCGCCCGCGCGACCGCCGACGCGCCGCGCCCGACGACGCGCGACGCGCGACGACGCCCGCGCGCCGCGCCCGCCCCCGCGCCGCCGCCGACCGACGCGCCGACCCGACGCGCGCGCGCCGACGCGACGCGCGCCGACGCGCGCGACGCGACCGCGACGCCGCCGACGCGCGCCGACCGCCGCGCGGCCCCCCGCGCGCCGACCGCCCGACGCGCCGCCGCGCGCGCGCCCGCGCGCGCGACCCGCGCCCGCCGCGCGCGGCCGCGCGCGACGCCCCGCCGACCCGCGCGGACGCGCGCGCCCGGCGCGCGCGCGCCGACCGGCGCGACCGCCGCGCGACGCGACCGCGACGCGCGACGCCGCGCGCGACGCGCCCCGACCGCGCCGACCGCGCGCGACCGACGACGCGCCGCGCCGCGCGCGCGCCCGCGACGCGCGCGCCCCGCGCGCCGCGACCGCGCGACGCGCGCGACCGCCCCCGCGGCGCCGCGCGCCGCGCGACGCGCGCGACGCGCGAACCGCGCGACGCGACGACCGCGCGCGACCCGACGACCCCCGCGCGACCGCGCCGCGCGCGCGCCGCGCGCGCGCCCGACGCGCGCGCCGCGACGCCGACGCGCGCGCGCGACGCCGCGGCGACCGCGCCCGACGCCGCGCCCCGCGCGCGCCGCCGCCGCGACGCGCGCCGCGACGCGCGCCCCGACCGCGACGCGCGACGCCGCGCGCGACCGCCGCCGCGCGCGCGCCGCGCCGCGCGCCGACCCGCCGCCGCGCCGCGCCGACGACGCGCGACCCGACGCGACGCGGCGACGCGCGCGACCGCGCGCGCGACCGCGCGACCGACGCGACGACGCGCGCCGCCCGACCCGCCCCGCCGCGACGCGACGACGCGCGCGACGCGCGCGCGCGCGACCCGCCGCGCGCGCCGCGACGCGCGACCGACCGCGCGGCGACCCCCGCGCCCCGCCGCGACCGACGCCGACGCCGCGCGACCGCCGCGACCGACGCCCGACCGACGCGCGACGCGCGCGCCCGCGCGCGACGACCCGCCCCGCGCCGCGCGCGCGCGCGCGCGCGCGGCCGACGCCGCCGCGCGACCGCCCGCGCGACCCGCGCGCGACCGCCCGCCGCCGCGCGCCGACGCGCCGCGACGCGACGCGCGCCCGCGCGCGCGCGACGCGCGCGCGCCGACGCCGACCGACCGCGCGCCGCGCCCCCCCCGACGCGACGCCCGCGCGCCCGCGCCCGCGCGCGCGACGCCCCGCGGCCCGCGCGCGCGACCCGCGAACGCGCGCGCCGCCGACGCCGGCCCCGCCGACGCCGACGCGCCGCGCGCGACGACCCCCGACGACCGCGCGACCGCCCGACCCGACGCCGCGACGACGCGCGACGCGCGCGCGCGACCGCCGCGCCGCGCCGACGCCCCGCGCGGCGCGCGCGCCCCGCGCCGCGACCGCGCGCGACCCGCCGCCCGCGCGACGCCGCCGACGCCCCGCGACGACCCGCCGCCGACGCCGCGACGCGACGACGCGCGCGCGCGCGACGCGCGACGCGCGCCGCGCCGCGCGACGCGCGCCGCGCGCGACGCGCGCGCGCGCCGCCGCGCGCGCCGCGACGCGCCCGCGACGCGCCGCGCCGACGCGCGCGCGCGCCGCGACGCGCGCGCCGCGCGCCGCGCGCCGCGCCGCGACGCGACGCGCGCGCGCCGCGCGCGACGCGCGCGCGCGCGACGCGCGCGCGCGCCCGCGCGCGCCCGCGCGACCGCGCGCGCGCGCGCCGACCGCGCGCCCGCGCGCGCGACGCGCGCGCCGCGACGCGCGCGCGCGCGCCGCGCCGCCGCGCGCGACCGCGCGCCGCGCCGCGCCGCGCGCGACGCCGCGCGCGCGACGCGCGCGCCGCGCGCCCGCGCGCGCGCGCGCCCCGCCGCGCGACGCGCGCCGCGCCGCGCCCGCGCGCGCGCGACGCGCGCGCCGCGCGCGCGCGCGCGCCGCCGCGCCGCGCGCCGCGCGCCGCCGACGCGCGCGCCGCGCGCCGCGCGCCGACGACGCGCCCGCGCCGCGCGCGCGCGCCGCGCCGCGCGCGCGCCGCGCGCGCCCCGCCGACGCGCGACGCGCGCGCGCCGCGCGCGCGCCGCGCGCGCCCGCCCGCGCGCGCGCGCGCGCGCGCGACCGCGCGCCGCGCCCGCGCGCGACCGCGCGACCGCGCCGCGCGACGCGCGCCGCGCGACGCCCGCGCGCGCCGCGCGCGCGCGCCCGCGCGACGCGCGCGCCGCGCCGCGCGCGCGCGCGCGCGACGCGCGCGCGCGCCGCGCGCGCCGCGCCGCGCGACGCGCGCGCCCGCGCGCGCGCCGCGACGCGCGGCGCGCGCGCGCGCCGCGCGCGCGCGCCGCCGCGCGCGACGGCGCGCGCCGCGACGAGCGAGCGCCGCGCGCCGCGCGCCGCGACGCGCGCGCGCGCGCGCCGCGCGCCGCGCGCCCGCGCCCGCGCGACGCGCGCGACCAAGCGCGCGCGCCGCCGCGCGCGCGCGCGACGCGCCGCGCGCGCCGCAGACCCGCCGACGCCGCGCGCCGCGCGCGCGCGCCCGACGCGCGCGCCGCGCGCGCGCGCCCCCGCGCGCCGCGCGCCGCGCGCCGCGACGCGCGCCGACGCGCCGCGCCGCGCGCGCCCGCGAACGCCGCCGCGCGACGCGCGCCGACGCCGCGCGCGCCCCGCGCGCGCCGCGCCGCGCGCCGCCGCGCCCGCGCCGCGCGCCGCCGCCGCGCCGCGCGCGCGCGCGCGCCCGCGCGCGACGCCGCCCGCGCGCGGCCGCGACGCGCGCGCGCGCGACGCCCGCGCAGACGCGCCGACGCGCGACCGCGCGACGCCGACCGCCCGCGCGCGCGCGCGCCGCGCGCCGCGCGCGCCGCCCGCGCGCCGCGGGCGCGACGCGACGCGCCGCGCGCGCGCCGCGCGCGCCGCGCGCCGCGCCCGCGCCGCGCGCGACGCCGCGCCGCGCGCGACGCGCGCGCGCGCCGCGCGCCGCGGCGCGCGCGCGCGCGCCGACGCCGACGACGGCGCCCGCGCGCGCGCGCCCGCGCGCGCGCCGACCGCGCGCGCGCGCGCGCGGGCGCGCCGCGCGCCGCGCGCGCCGCGCGCGACGCGCGACGCCGCGCGCCGCGCGCGCCGAGGCCCGCGCGCCGCGACGCGCGCGCGCCGCGACCGCGCCCGACCGCGCCGCGAGCGCGCGCGCGCCGCGCGCCGCGCGCGCGCGCCCGACCGCGCGGAGCGCGCGCCGCGCGCCGCGCGCCGCCGCGCGCGCGCGCGCGCCGCCCGCCGACGCGCGCGCGCGCCCGGCGCCGCCGCGCCGCGCCGCGCGCCGCGCCGCGACGCGCGCGACGCGCCGCGCACGTCGCGCGCGGCCGCGCGACACCGCGCGCGCGCGCGCCGACGCGAGCGCGACGACGCGCCGCGCGCGCGACGCCCGACCGCGCGCGCGCGCGCCCCGCGCGCTCGCGCGGCCGCGCGACGCCGCGCGCGCGCCCGACCCGATCCGCGCGCGCGAGCGCCGCGCGCCGCGCGCGCCGCGCGCGCGCGCGCGCCGCGCGCCGCGCGCGCGCGCGCGACGGCCCCGCCGCCGACCGCGCGCGCGCCGCGCGCGCGCGACGCGCGCGCCGCGCGCGCCGCGCGCGCGCCCGCGCCGCGGCGAGCGCGCCGCGCCGCGCGCGCCGCCGATCGACCGCGCGCCGCCGACGCGCCCGCGCCGCGCGCGCGCCGCGCGCGCGCGCGCGACCGCGCGCCGCGACCCCGACCGCCGCGCGACGCGCGCCGGCGCGCCGCCGCCGCCGACGCGCGCGCGCGCGACGCGCGACCGCGCGCGCGGCCGGCCGCCGACGTCGCCGCGCGCCGCGCGCCGCGCCCGCGTCGCGCGCGCGCGCGACCGCGCCGCGCGCGCGCGCCGCCCCGCGCCGCGACGCGCGCGACGCGCGCACGCGCGCCGCCGCGCGCGCGCGGCCGCGCGCAGACGCGCGCGCGCCGCCGGACGCGCCACGCGCCTGCGCCGCGCGACGCGCGCCGCGCCGCGACGCGACCTGCGCCGCCGCGCGCGGCCGCGCGACGCGCGCGCCGCGCGCGCCCGCGCCCGACGCCCGCGACCGCGCGCGCGCACGCCCGCGCGCGACCGCGCGCGCGCGCGCCGCACGCGACGCGCGCGCGCGCCGCCGCGCGCGCGCCCGCGCGCGACGCCCCGCGCGCGCCGCCCCGCGCCGCGCCGACGCCGCGCGGCGCGCGCGATTCCGCGCCGCCGCGCGCGCGCCGCGACGCCGCGCGCGCGCGAGCCGCGCGCGCGCGCGCGACGCCGCGCCGGCGCGCGCGCCGCGCCGCGCGCGAGCCGCGCGCGCACGCGCGACGACGCCCCGCCGCGCGACGCCCGCGCCGCCGCGTCCCGCACCGAGCGCCGCGCGCCGCGCGCACCGCGCGCGCGCGCGCGCGCCGCGCGCGCCCGCGCGCGCCGCGCGATCGCGCGCGCGCCGCGCCGCGCCGCGAGCGCGCGCCCGCGCGCGCCGCGCCGCCGCCCGCGCGCGACGCGACGCGCGCGCCGCGCGACCGCGCCGCGCGCCGAGCGCGAACGCCGCGCGCGCGCGCGCGCGACGCCGCGCGCCGCGCGCGACGCGCCCGCGCAAACGCGCGCCCGCGCGCGCCGCGACGCGCGCGCGCGCCGACGCGCGCCGCGCCGCGCGCGCGCCCGCCGCGCGCGCGCGCGACGACGCCGCGCGCCCGCGGCGCCCCCGCGCCGACCCCGCGCGCGACCGCGCGCGCCGACCGCGCCCGCGCGCGCGCGCGCGACGCGCCGCGACGCGCCGACGCGCCGCGCGCGCGCGACGCGCGCGCGCGCCGCGCGCGCGACGCGCGCGCGCCCGACGCGCGGCGCGCGACCGCGCCGGCCGCGCCGCGCGCGCGACCGCCCGCGCGCCCGACGCCCGCGCGCGCCCGCGCGCGCGGACGCGCGCGACGACCGCGCGACGCGCCGCGCGCCGACCGCGGCGACGCGCGACCCCCCGCGCGCCGCCGCGCGACCGACCCGCGCGCGCCGCCGCGCGCGCCCGACCGGCGCCCCCCGCGCGCGCGCGGCGCCGCGACGCGCCGCGCCGCGCGCGCCCGCCGACGCGCGCCGCGCCGCGCGCCCGGCCCCGCGCGCGCGCGGCGACGCCGCCGCGCGCGCGCCCGCGCCGCGCGACGGCGCCGACCCGACGCCGCGCGCGGCGCGACGCGCGACCGCGCGCGCGGCCGCGCCGCGCGCGCCGCGACGCCGCGCGCGCCCGCCGACCGCCGGAACGCCGCCGCGCGCGCCGCCCCGCGCGCGCCCCCGCCGCCGCGACGCCGACGACGCGCGCCGACCGCGCCCGCCCGCCGCGCGACCCCGCGCGCGACGGCGCCGCGACGCGACCCGCGACCGCGCCGCGCGCCGCGCGCGCGCGCCGCCGCGACCCGCGCCGCGCGCGCGCCCCGACGCCGCCGCGCGCCGCGCGCCGCCGCCCCGACCGCCCGACGCCGCCCGCGCCCCGCGCGCGCCCGCGCGCGGCCGACGCGCCCCGACGCGCGCCGCGGACCCGCGCGACCGCCCCGCGCCGACGCCCGCGACCGCCGCGCGCCGCGGCGCGACCGCCGCCGCGCCGCCGCCGCGCCGACGCGCCGCGCGACGCCGCGCGACGACGCGCGGCCCGCGCGCCGCGCGCGCCCCGCCCGCGCGCGCCCGCGCCCAGCCGCGCGCGCGCGCGCCGCGCCGCGCCGACGCGCGCGACGACGCGCCGCGCGCCGGCCGCGCCGCGCGCGCGCGCGCCGACGCCCGCCGACCGACGACGCCGCGCGCCGGCCGCGACGCGCGCGCGCGACGGCGCGCGCCCGGACGCGCCGCCGCCGCCCCGACGCGCCGCGCCCCGCCGCGACGACCGCGCGCGCGCACCCCGCGCGCCGCGCGCGCGCCGCGCGACGCGCGCGCGCGCGCCAGCGACGCGCGCGACGCGCGCCCGCGCGCGCGCGACCGACGCGCCGCGCCCCGCGCGACGCGCGCCGCGCGCCGCGCGCGCGCCGACGCGCGCGCCGACGCCGCGCCGCGCGCGGCGACGCGCGCCCCCCGCGACGACCGCCCGCCGACCCCGCGCGACGCCGCGCGCCGACCCGCCCGCGCGCGCCGCGCCCGCCGCGCGACGCCGCGCCGACCCCGGCGACGCCGCGCGCCGCGCCGCGCCGCGCCGCGCCCGCCGCGCGCCCCCGCGCGCCGACGCCCGGCCCGCGCGCGACGACCGACGCGCGCCGCCGCGACCGCCCCGCGCGCGACGACCGCGACCGCCGCCGACGCGACCGCGCGCCGCGACGCGCGCGCCCGCCCCGCCGGCGCGGACGCGCGCGCGCGCCGCGCGACGCGCGCGACCCGCGCCACGGCCGCGCGCGCCGCGCGCGCCCGCGCCGCGCGCGCGCGACGCCGCGCGGCGCGAACCGGCGCCCGCCCGAACGCCGCCGCCGCGCCGACCGCCCGACGCGCGCGCGACGCGCGCGCGCGACGCCCGACCGCGCCCCCGGCGCCGCCGCTGCCCGACGCCCCGCGACCGCGACGCCCGCCCCGCGCGCGCCCGCGCGCGCGCCGCGCGCGCCCGCCCCGCGCCGCGGCCCGCCCGCGCGACCGGCGGCGCCGCCGAACGCCGCGACGCCGCGACCCGCCCGCGCCCCCGGACGCCCGCCGCGCGCCGCCGCGCGACGCGCCGCGCGAGCCGCGCCGGCGCCGCCCGGCGCGCCGCCAACCGCCGCCGCCGCGCGACGCGACGCGCCGCGGCGCGAACGCCCGGCGCGCGCGCGACGCCCGCGCCCCCCGACGACGCGCGCGCGCCCGCCGCGCGCCGACCGCGCGACCGCGCGCGCCGCCGCGCGCGCGCGCGACGCGACGCGCGCGCCGCCGACCGCGCGCGGCGACGCCCGACCGCGCGCGCGCGCGACGCCGCCGCCGACGCGCGACGCGCACGCCCGCGCCGCGCCGCGCCGCGCCCGCCGCGCGCGCCGACGGCGCCGAGCGCGCGACGCCGCCGCCGCGCGCGCGCGCGCCGCGACGCGCGCCCCGCGCCGACGCGCGCCCGCGACCCGACCGCGCCCCGCCGCGCGACGCGGCCGCCGACGCCCGCCGACGCGCGACGCCCGCGAACCCGCGCGCCGCGCGCCGCGCCGGCCGCCGCGCCGCGACCGCGCGCGGCCGACGCGCGCGCCGACGGACGCGCGACCCGCCGACGCCCGCGACCGCGCGCGCGACGCCGCCCCCGCGACGCCCCGCGCGCGCCGGCGCGACCGACCGCCGCGCCGGCGACGCGCGCCGACGCGACCCGCCGCGCGCGACGACGCCGCCCGCGCGCGACCCCGCCGCGCCGCACGCGGCCCGGCGCCCGCGACGAACCGACGCCGCCGCCGCGCCGACGCGCGGACCGACCGCGCGCCGGGAGCGCCACCCGGACGCGAACGCCGCGCGCGGCCCGCGACGACGCCCGCGCGCCGGCCGCGCCGCGCGCGCCGACCGCGCCGCGACCGCGACGCCGCGCGCCGCCGACCGACGCGCCGCCCCGCGCGACGCGCACCCGACGCGCCGCGCGCCCCCGCGCGCCGCGGGCGCCGACGCCCCGCGCGATCGCGCGCGCCGCGCCCGCGCGCCGGCGCCGCCGCGCGACGCGCGACGCGCGCGCGCCCGACGCGCGCGGCGCGACCGCCCGACGCGCGCCGGCCGCCGCGCCGCGCGCCCCCGACGCGACCGACGCGCCGCACCGCCGCCGCCGCGCGGCGCCGAGTCGCGCCGCGACGCGCGCGCGCCCCGACCCGGCGCGCCGCGCGGACCGCGCCGCCGCGCCGCGCCGACGCGCGCCCGCCGCCGACGCGCCGCCGCGCCGGCGCGCGCGCGACGCCCGCCGCGCGGACGGCCGCGCGCGCGACGCGACGGCGCGCGCCGCGACGCGCGCGCGCCCGACGACGCCGCCGCCGCGCGCCGCGCGCGCGCGCGCGACGCGCGCGCGCCGCGCGACGCGCGACGCCGCGCCGCGCGACCCGCGCGCGTCGACCCGCGCGACCCGCCCACGCGCGCGCCGCGACTGCGCGCCCGCCGCGCGCGCGCGGCGACGCGCGCGGCGCCGCGACGCCGACGCGGCCCGCGCCCGCGCGACCCGCGCGACGCGCGCCGCCGCGACGCGACGCGACGCGCCGCGCGCGTCGCGAACGCGCGCGGCGCCGCGGACGCGCGACGCCGCCGCGCGGCGGCGACCGCGGCGCGCCGCCCCGCCGCCGCGACCGCGCGCCCAGCGCGCCGCGACCGCGCGCCGCGCGCGCCGCGACCGCGCGCGCCCGCCCGCCGCCCCGAAACGACTGCGCGCCGCCGCGACGCCGCCCCGCGCAGCCGCCCCGCGCGCCCGCGCGCGCGCGACGCGCCCGACGCGCGCCGCGCCCCGCGGCGCGCCGCCGCGGCCCCGCGCGACGACGCCGCGCGAGCGCGCGCGCCGCGCGCGACGCCGCGCACCTCGACGCGCGCGCGCGACCGCCGCCCCCCCGACGCGCCGGCGCGTCGCAGCGCGCGCCGGCGACGCCGCGCGCCGCGCCGCGCGCGCGCTCCGCGCGCGCGCCCGACCGCGACGCGACCCGCGACCGCGCGCGCGCGAACGCGACCGACGCGCGCGCCCATCGCGCGCGACGCGACGCGCGCGCGGAACGCGCGAATATAAACGTCGTGCCCCGCACGTAACCGCCGCCGAACGCGAGCGCGCGACGCGGGCCGAACGACGCGACTCGGCAGGCGACCGGACGACGCGCCGCGCCGCGCTCCGCGCGCCCGGCCGCGCGACGCAGACGCGAACCGACGCGGCCCGACAGAGCGCTTCGCGCGGAAACCGACGCGCGCGCCCGGCAGACGCGCCCCGACGCAGACCCGCGCCCCGCGCCGTAGCCGCGGAGCGCGCCCACCGCGACCGCGCCGCTAGCGAACGCCACACGACCCGGCGAACGCGCCCCCGCAGTCCGCGGCCAACCCCGCAGCGAACATAGGACCCTCGCGCGGCGAACGCCGCGCCCGCACGCCGACATTCGCGCGCTGGCGGCGCGACGCGCCGGAGAGACGCGACGACGCCGCGCGAGCGGACGCCCCGCGCCGCGACGACGGCTGCGACGCGCGCGACCCGCCGGCGCGAAACCGCGCGCGCCCCCGTCCCGCCGCTCGGCCGGGACGCGCTCGCCCGCGGCGGACCCGCGCGGGACCCGACGAAGGCGAGAGCTAGCGAGCCGCCGCCGAGCCAGCGCGACGCCGACCGGCTCGCGGTCAGCCGCGACACGCCGCGCGCAGCCCGTCGCGCGCCGCGACGCCGTAACCGCCCGCGCGCGACACGCGCGGGGCGCCCACCAA
>JAIWJD010000219.1:0-16083 GCA_022818045.1 Neotoxoptera formosana | reverse complement strand
CGCGGGGCGGGGCGGGGGCGGGACCCCCGGGGCGGCCGGGGGGGGCGCGGCGGCTCGGGGGGGCGACGGGCGGGACGGGGGGACGGGCGCGCGGGGGGGAACGGCGGGCGGGACGGGCGGTGCGGGCCCCCGGGGGGGCGGGGACGGCCGGTGACGGGCGGGCCCGGGGGGGGGCCGGCGGGGGGACGGGGCGGGGCGCGACCGGGGGGGGGCGGAGGGAAAGGCCCCGGGGGGCGGGGGGGGGGGCGGGGGGCGGCGGGCGAACGGAGGGGCGGCCGACGACGGGGGGCGGGCGGCGGCGCGGGGGACGGCGAGGCACGGGGACGGGGCGGACCGCGCGCGGAGGGCGGCGCGGGGCGGCGCGGAGTCGGCGACGGCGGGTGCGGACGGCGGGCGGACCGCGAAGCGGCGGCGACGCGCGTGGCGAGGACGCGAGCGGAGGATGGCGGCGGACGGGCACGGACGACGCGACGCGGCGGGGCGAGCGACGGCGCGGGCGCGCTGGCGCGGGCGCCGACGCGGCAACGGGCGCGGACGGGGGCGCGGCGGACGGTGCGGCGGTAACGGGGCGGGACGCGGAGACGGGGACGTGACAGCGACGGCGACGGACGACGGCGGGAGGCGAGTGGGGCGCGGGACGGCGGGCGACGCGACGGCGGCATGTGACGCAGCGCGCGGCGGCGCGTCGGACGACGGCGCGGCGCGACGCGCGGGTCGGCGCGAGCGCGGGCTCGCGACGGCGGCGTGACGCGCGCCGGCGACGGACGCGGGCGACGGCCGACGCGCGGCGCGCGTGCGCGCGACCGACGGGCGACGTCACGGACGGACGGGGCGTAGGCGGACGGCGCGCGCGACGCTGCGCGCCGGGCGCGGGCGCGGGGCGACGGACGCGCGGCGCGCCGACGACGGCCGGTCGAACGGGACGCGGCGAACGCGCGAGACCACGGACGGGGGACGCGCGCGCGGCGCGACCGCGGGCGGCGCCGACGGCGCGACGTGGCGGGCGACGCGGACGGGGCGCGTCGCACGCGAGCGCGCGACGGGTCGGAGGGACGAGGTACCGGGTCGCGGGGCGGGACGGGCGGCGCGGGGGGTACGACTCGTGCGGACGTGCGGCGGGGGGCGGCGGCGCGCGGCGCGGAGTCGGCTGCGTGCGTGCGCGAGGGCGGACGGCCGCGCGTGGCACGGGCGGACGCGACGCGGGCGGCGGCGCGGTGGACGCGGGCGACGTGGGTGGGCGGGGGCGTACTTGAACGGATGACGACGGCCGACGCGCGGGCGGGGCGAGCGCGGCGCGGGCGCGAAACGGCGCGCGCGGACCGGGTGGGGTACGGGGGACGGCGGGCGCCGGGAACGCGACAGGCGAGGCGGCGCGGACGGCAGTGGGGCGGGTACGACGCGACGACGGCCGCGGACCGGCGCAAGCTGGGACGGCGCGCGGCGACGGGGCGTCGGACGCGGAGCGGAACGGCGGGAACGGCGCGGCTGCGGGGCGACGCGCGGGACGTGTGCGGCGAGGTGCGGCGGCGGGCACGAAGAGCGACGGACGAGGGCGCGGTGACGCGGCGGCGGCGCTGACGACGACGGCGGACGCGGCGGGCGGGCGACCGGCAGACGCGCGGGCGGTACGCCGGGCGGGCGGCGCCGCGACGCGACGACGACGGCGGCGCGCGGAAACGCGGAACGCGCGGACGGACGACGGGTGCGCGGCGGGACGAGGGCGCCGGGACGCGTAGACGGTGGGCGGGCGCGGACGGGACAGCCGGCGGCGACGGAGCGACGGAGCGGGGCGGAGACGACGGCGGGTGGGCGACGGGCGTGGGGACGACTGCGGAGACGGCCGGCGGAGAGGGGGCGGGGCGCGCGGGCCCGCGTCGGGGGTCGCGACGCGACGCGACGGGCGGGCGGAGTCGCGCGGGACGCTGACGCGACGGCGGCGGTACGGTGTGACGCGTGGGCGACCGAGACGCGTACGACGGGCGCGACGGGCGAACGCGGAGGCGGCGCGCGGGGGCAGCGGGACGGCGGGGACGACGCGACGCGGGTCGAACGGCGACGCGTGCGTGGAGCGGCGCGGACTGATGCGGCGACGGGCACGGGTAAGGGACGGACGCGTACGCGGACGGGCGGGCGGGAACGACGGCGACGCGCGCACCGCCGCGGGTCGGCCGAACGTCGGGGGGGGTGGCGGGAGCCGCGGCGGACGGGGGCGGGCGCTGCCCGGACGCGGGCGCGACTGAACGGCGACGGTACGCGTGACGTGTGGCGGGGAAGGGCGTGCGACGACGGACCGCGGACGCGTCGCGCGACGCGCTACGAAACGGCGCGTCGGGGTACGTACGGCGGGCGGGCGCGGCGGCGGGACGCGGGGCACGGCGCGGGGGCGCGGCGGCGCGCGCGACGGCGCGCGACGGGACGGGAACGACGGGCGCGATGGAAAGGGGGCACTGGGCGACGGGGCGGCGGCGTCGGCGGGGCGGTCGCGGAGGCGGCGGCGGCTGAACGGCGCGCGGCGGGACGGGCGCCTGGCGCCGATGCTCGAGACGCGCGGCGACCGGCGGGGCGTGGGTGAAACCGCGCGTTGGGCGACGACGCGGTACGGGGCGCTATAGCGGGAGTCAGGAGGAGACGGGGGCGCGGGCGGGGCGCGGCGGACGGGCGCGGGCCGCTGCGCGAGTCGCTGCGGACCGGGGGGGGGGGGACTGAGGGGAAGCGAGATCAGAAAGTCTCGGGAACGCGACTCCTACCTAGCCGGAGCGCGACGCGTGTGAGACGGGCGAGTACGCCGTGGAGGCGGGGTGGCGGCCGGGGGCCGGGGGGCGGAGCGTAGACCGGACGTTGGGGTCGGGCGCGGCGGGGGGGCGCGCGCAGGGTGACTCGGAGAGCGGGGGCGGGCGGCGGTCCAGGGACGGGGGCGGGGGCGAACTAACGACGGGGGCCGCGGGGGAACCGAGGCTACCGAGGCGAGCGTGAGGGACGGGGCGCGCGGGGGGGCGAGGCGTGCGGATCGTGACGGCGGGCGCACGGGGGCGGGGGGGGACGCGCGGGGAAGCGGCGACGTGATAACGTATCTACGGAGGGGGGGGGGTGCACGGGCGGGACGGAGGGGGGGCGCGAGGCGGGGACGCACGTGGGTCGAGCGGGCACGGTGGGTCGGCGTGAGATGGCGATAACGGGGGAGGGACGCGGGCAGCGGAAGGGGACGGGCGGGGGTGTCGCGGTGGTGAACGGACGGCGGCGCGATCGGCGCGGTGGTGAAAGACGGCACGGACCGCGTGGGGAGGCGCACTCCAGCGCGGGAGGAGGGCGTCGGGCGGGAACACGGCGGGCGAGGGAGGCGGCGGGCCGGGTACAGACGGCGTCGGGCGTGGGCAACGGGGCAGCGCAGGCGGGCACGCGGGCGGAGGGCGACGGCGTGGCGCAGCGCGGGACGGGGGGGACGGGGGTGGACGGAACTGGCGGGGCGAGGAAGCGGGGCATACGGGCGGGAAACAAGGCGACGACGGACGCGCGGTGGGAGCGCACAGCGGTGCGACGGGGGCAGCGGGACAGGACGTAACGGCGACGGCGGGAGAGACACGGGCGGAACGGCGCGCTGGGGCGATTCCTACGGGGACTCGAACGTGGCGCGACGGGGGGACGGACGGGGGCGGGGGGAGCCGGGGCAAGTCTGCGCGCGACGGGCGGGGGAGAGGGCGGGGGCGGCGTCGAGCGGGGAGCGTGGGGGGGGAGGGGAAGCGCGCGACGCGGGCGCGACGAGACGGTACCGAGTGACGGGGGCGGGGGGGCGCGGCGGGACGGCGCGGACCGTCGGACGTCGGGGGGGGGAGAGCGCACCGGGAAATCGCGGGAGCGCGTGGGCCGGTAGTGCGGGGAAACTCATGTCACGAGGGAAGATCGGGGCGACGAGCGGCCGGAAAGACGCTGTCTACGGGGGGGGAGGAACGGTGCGGCACGACGTGGGGAGAAGCGACGGAACGTGCGAGCGAGCGGCGAGCGCGGGGTGCGACGGGCGGAACGCGGAGGAGGGGGGGGACGGGGACGGAACGTATCTACGCGGCGCGAAAGCGACAGCGGGGTGGAGACGGGAACGCACGGGCCACTGGGGTGGCGCGCCGGTTGGGAGACCGAACGGCGCCGGCGGATCTAGACGGGGGGAGGGGAGGGGATGCGGGGTGGAGGTGGACGGGTGGCGGCGAGGGGGGGGGGCATACGTGGCGGGGGGCGGGGGGTAACGACACACGTGAGCGTACGCGAGTGCGGGGTCACCGGTAGACAGACGCGCACGGACGGGAAGAACGGGGGGGGGGGCGGTGCGACGCCGGCCGGCGCCGGGCCGGTCTAATAACGCCGTGCGGCTGGACTGTCCGGAGGCGGCAGTCCGGGCGGCGCGGGCTCGCCGTATGTGGAGCGCGCGCACAGGCGGGAATGACGCGGGCGGGAAAGGCGTGACCGGGGCGGCGGCGGCCGCAAGCGACGCGACGCGGACGGGTGCGGCGCAGCGCGCGGCGCCGGCTGAGTAATATGGCGGCGCGTTCGAGTAGATACGCGCAGCGGAGCAAGCGCGCCGTGACGCGCGGCGCGGGCGACTGTAACGGAAAACGGGTCGGGGACGGACTGAAACCGTGGGGGAAGCGACAGCGACGGGCAACGAGAGGCGGCGCGCGGACGGACCGGGTGCGGAAACGTGGAGACGGCCGGGGGAGCGGGACGGAACGGTGGGACGGGTAGCCGCGGGGAGTGGAAGGACGGTTGGGGGGGCGAGAAGAGGTCGTACGGCACGGATTGACGGCCGTTCTACGGGGACGCGCGTCTAAACGCGGAAACGCGACGGGGTTCGTGACGGGGGAACGAAGGGCGGGGGGAGGGGGGGCGGGGCGAGAGGGCTGCGCGGACGCCGGGCGGCGAGACGTCTACGGCGGCGGGGGGGCAGGTGGACGGAAAAAGCCGCACACGGGGACAACGGGGACGTGACGGGAGCGGACACGGCGGGAGGGAGCGGGTGCGGGGGACGCGCGAAGTGTCGGGCGGGGAACGCGCCGCGGCGGGAGCGCCGCGAACTCCGCGGGAGGGACGAGACGACGTCCGGCGCGGTCGGCGCTGAGGGGGGCGGGAGGGAAAAAAATTCGTGGGGCGACGGCGGTGCTGGGGGGCGAGGAAGACGTAACGCGGGGGAACGGCGCGAGGGGTGGGGGGAGGGGGGGGGGGCACGGAGGGGGGGGGCGCGGGAGAATCGAGCGGTAAATCGAGTAGCGGCGGAGGGCGGGGGCGCGGGACGGCGCGGGACGCCGACGGGCGAGCCGCGCGGCCGGTACGGGGCGGGGGAGTACGCGGGGACGAGCGACGCGGCGGGACGAGCACGGGCTACTCGGACGGTCGGGGCCGCGGGGTACGGGTGTGGGGGGACGGGCCTAGCGGACGGACCGGAGGAGCGCGCTGCTAGTGAGGACGGACGGGGGGTGTGGGGGGGACAACCGGGGCGACGGCCGGGTAGACGAGCGGGAGGGGGAGCCGGCGTGCGGCTGGGGGACGGCGGAACGACGGGAACGAGAGGGGTCGGGGGCCGGGACGCGGGAACGAATCGACGGTGGACGTCGGAGGGCGGAGGACGAGGGCGGGCTGGGGGACGCACAGGGCGAGGGTGTGGGCGGGGGGGGACGGAGAGGGCGCAAACGCGCCGTGGAGGTAGGGGAGAGGGTGCGTACGGAACAAGGGGGCAAGCGGACGGGGCGCGGTCTACGGGTGAGCGGCGCCGGGGGACACGTGGGGCGGACCAGGCGACGGAACGTGCGACACGGCGAGACGGACTGCGGGGGGCGGAGGAACCGTCACGAGGGCGGCGGGGGATACGGGCAGCGAGGGCGGAGACGCGCGGCGCGAGACGAGAGGATCGCGGTGGCGAGATGGGCGCCGGGACGTGCGGGGAGGTGGCGTGCAACGGGAACCGGACGAACCGCGACGGGAGCGCATCGACGGCGAGGGAGAAAACGGGCGGCGGCCGGGGTGGGCCGTAGTAAGTCGGGGCGGGGGGGTGCGGGGGGGCGCGGAGTCTACGTAGGAGACGAGGAGCGACGCGCGCGGGCCTACCGCGGAAGCCGCACGGTCGGCGGACGCGCGGATGAGGGGACGACGGCGTGTACGGGGGACGCAGGACGGGGGACGTAACGGTGGGGGGGGACGTGGGGCTACGGGTGGTGGACGGACGACTGCGGGCACGACGCGGAAGCGGGGGGCGGCCGCTGGATACGGAGCGAGCGGAGTGGGCGGTGGGGGGGGGTGGGGCGGGCAGGCGACGAGGGGCTGCGCGCGTGGCACTGAAAGCGCGGGGCAAACGGGGCGGGAGCGGGCGCGAGGTGGACGGCGGGTCCGGGGGGCGAACGCGAAGCGGGGCGGGGGGGCGGGCGAACATCGGCCGGGGACGCAGGGGGGAGACGTCGAGTACGGGGCGGTGCCGAGACGTGCGGCGAGGGTGGGCCGTAGCGGGTCTAACGGGAACCGGAGGCGGCCACGCGGACGCGGGGGGAGGGGGGAGCGGGGGCCGGGGGCGCAGGCCGGAGCAGTGGATTCTACGGACGCGCGGGGGGGCAGCGTGTCACCGGACCGACGGTTGCGGGTACACAGGAGGGGCGGGGAGGGGTCGGCGGGTCGGGGACCAGCGGGGTGTGCAGACGGCTGCGCGATGCGCGGGGACCAACGGCGGCGTTGCGTGGGCGGGGAGAACGGGCAGGCGGGACGGCGGGGTGGGCGGCGCAGGGCGGGGAACCGTGCAGTGGACGGTGCGGAACGGGGAGCGGGGACCGGGGGGCGCACGGGACGAGAGGCGGGCGTGCGGTCTACGGTGAACGGCGGGCGCGGGACGGCGCGGGTGCCAGACGGCGGGGGCCATACGGGGACGGGACGAGACGCGGAGAACGGATCGGCGGACGTGGTGACGGCGCACGCGCGGGGGATGGCTTGCTACAGGACGGACGGGCCGACGGCGGGCGGAAGAGCGAGGACGGCACGGGGACGCGAGCAAACCAGGCACGAGGTGGGTGGGTAACGAATCGGTGCGGGGGAGCCAGCGGGTGAGGGGGAGGGCGAACGGGGGCGGTGCGGACGAGGGGGAAAAGCGGGCGCGGACTCGGGGACGCAGGCTGCGGATCGCTGCGGGAAAGACGGGCGAGGGCCGGGAGGGGGGAGTGTACGCGCGCACAATGCGGGTCGGTGACGGGGCCGGGACGCAGCGCGCGGGGGCAGCGGGGGTACGAACGGACGCGACGGGCAGGAGGGTGGTGGATCTACGGTGGGGCGGGGACACCGGTGACCGGGGAGGAGGGACGCGAGAGGGGTGGGAGGAGGGAGGGAGGGGTCGGGCGGCGGCGCGGGACGGCGCGCGCGCGGCGTGGAGATACGGACGGGCGAATACGCGGGAGACAACGTGAGGCGGGGGGCCGGTGGCCGGGACTGGTGGAGGCGGCGGGACGGGCGAGGTGGTACGGGACGAGCGGCGGCTGACAGCAGACGACTACCGAGGGTGGGCCGAGGGCCGCGCGGCGGCGGCGGACGCCGAGACGCGTAGGGGGGGCCGGCGGGAACGGAGCCAACGGGCGTCCTACGGGGGAGGGACCCGAGGGCGCGGACGATACGCCGGGGGGACCGGTGGGGGCGGGGTCTAACGGACGGCGGCGGGGAACGAGAGCGACGGGAGGAACGGGGCGGGGCTGGGCGCGCGCGCGGCGGTACGATATCGGGGGGTGGGGGTGACGCGACGGGGGGGGGGGCGGGGCGACAGGGGGCGGGATGGCGAGATATCGGCGGTCGGAGGCGGCGGGCGGAGCGGGGGGGGGAGAACGCGGGGCGCGAGGAGCGACGTCGACCTCGAGCACCAGACCGTGCGCGGGGGGACGCGGTGGGGCGTGACGGCCAGGCAGGGGGTCGGGCGGCGGCGGGGGGCGGCGGGGAATGTTGCGCCGCGAAGCGCGGGGCGGAACGGACGACGGCGCGTGCGAGGGACGACGAGGGGACGCGGCGAGGCTACGCGGGACGGCGGCCGCGCGGCCTACGCGGGGGCCGAATCGACGCTGGGAACGCGGCGCAGCGACGCGCGCGTTTACGAGGCTGCGTCGCGGGAACCGACGGAGCGGGACGGGCCGAGGGCGTGACGAACGGCGACGACGGGGGGGGCGGGCGTCTAGATCGGCGATACGCGTGGGGCGTGGGCAGGCGACGGGCGCGGGAGCGGGGGCGCGGCGCTCGCTACGGGGGGGGGTACCGGCGGGGGGCCTGGCGGTCTCGCGGCCGGGGGGTGGCGGGCGCACCACGCGACCGGAGCGGGCGCGAACGCGGGGAGGGGAGGACGTGGTTCTACGGAGGGACTTATCTGACGGCGCGCGGGAGCCGGGAGGGCCCGGACGCGCCATCGGGGACGGCGCGGGACGGGTGGCGAGGCCGGGGGTGGCGGGTGCGAGGTCGGGACGGAGGGGGGGACACGCGACGGAGGCGGACGGGGCGCGTGCGGGGGCGGTAAGACGGCGATCGGACGGAACGCGGCGGGAAGGGACGGGGCCGGGCGGGATGGTAACGTGACACGCGTGGGCGAGAAAACCGGCCGTGAAGCGGGCGGACGCGAGTGCCGATGGGTCGGGCGGCGCGACGCGGCGCGGGGGGGGCAACGAACGGGGGGCCGCGGGGCGGCGGCAACGGCAAGTCGAAGCGCGGCGACCGGCTGCGGCGCAGGCTGGCGCGCCGCGGGAGCGACGGCGAAGGGATGTGGTGGGGGCGCGGGGGGCCAGCGGGACGGACGGCGGCCGAAAGAAAATCGCTCTAGACGACCGCGTGCGCGGGGGCGGGACGACGCGGCGGCGCGGGGTGACGCGAACGCGAGCGACCGCACACGGGAGGGGGCGGGCGGGAGACCGCGCGGGCGGCGGTGCGGCTCGACGCGCGACGGGGACGCGGCGGGGGGAGCGGCACAGGGAGGACCGTGGGAACGCGGGGGGCAAACGGGGCGGCGGGCACTGGGGCATCAGCGGGTGGGGGAGGCGGGCGCAGCGCGCGGCGTGGGGCGGTGGTCTACGGCGGGGCGCGCCGGGGGCGGGGGGAACGGGGTGGGACGCGGGACAGCGGCGGGGGAGTGTGCACGAAGCGCGACGAGCGCACGGCGAAATACCCGGGTGCGGGCGGGACGTGGGGCGAGGCCGACGGAACGGGCGAGAGCGGGGAGGGGCGCGCGCGGGCGACGGAGCGGCGAGGGGCAGGGCAGTGCGGTACGGCGGGGTGCTTCGATACGGGACGGGCGGGGGGGGCCGGGGGGAATAGGCGGAAACGTGACGTCTACGTGACGCGGACGAGGGGGGCGCGGCGGCGCGCGGCGGTGGGGTCCGCGGCGGAGGGACCCGGGGGAGGGAGGCGCGGGGGACTTCGGGCCGGGCTCTACGGGGGGGGGGCCGACTGCGGGGAGGGGGCGGGGCAACGGCGCAGCGGGGGGGGGCGGCGGGGACGAGACGGGCGGGGGACAGGCGGGAGGGGAGCGGGCGGAGTTCGGCGGCGTACCCGAGCAGAGAGCGGCGGGAAACGGTGAGCGCGAAACGGGGGGGCACGCGGGCTTAGGGGGAGCCAGCGGGAGGGGCGGGGACAGAGCGGGGCGGCGGTGCGACAGCGCGGGAGTGGGCGGGACGGGGGGGGGGGACGAGGCGTGACGACGGGTTGGGCGCCAGGCGCGGCGAGAACGGGCGGAAAACGGGAGAACGTGCGCGGGGCTCGTGTGGTGGGCAACGCGGGGGGGTACGGGGGCGGACAGAGGGGGGGCGGAGGCGGCGAGGGGAGGCGGCAGACCGGGAGGGAAACGAGAGGGGAACGGGGGGGGCGGCGCGGCCGCGCCTGGGCGGCGACGGGGGGACGAAAACGCCGCGACGGACAGGGCGGCGTGACGGGCGGGGACGGGGGCGACCCGAACGGTGATCGCGCCGGGGCCGTCATGGAACGAGGTGCGGCGGGCCGGGGACGGTCGAGGGGAGCGGCGGGGCGACGGGGGGCGGGCGGGCGCGGCGGCGGCGACGGACGGGGACGCGAGGAGCTGTAACGCGGGCGGGGGGACCCGGGGGCCGGAGGGGGGGGGGAGGGGTGGGGGGGGGGGGGGGGGGGGGGGTGGGGGCGTGGGGGGTGGGGGCGGGGGGGGCGGGGAGGGCGGGGCAGGAGTGCGGACGGCCGGGCGGGAGCTGCGCACGAGGGGGCGGCGGGACGGGGCGGGAGGGAGGGGTGGGGGGGTACGGGGCTACGTGGGGCGCGGGGCGACGGGACGAGGCGGAACGGGGTGCGACGGCGGAGGCGCGAGGCGGCGGGCGCTGACGGGGGCGCGGGCGACGGAGGGCGGGGGGGAGTAACGAATCTAACGAGCAGAACGCGGCGGGTTCAGTCGGGGCTTCGACGCGGGAGACTGCGGGGACGCGGGGGGTGGGCTACGTAGGGCGAGTCGGAAGACGAACTGGGACGCGCGCGGGGGACGGGGGGCGTACGGGGCGGGCGGACGCGGGGGACGGGCGGTGCGAGGGTGCGCAGCGCGCGGGAGGCGCAGCGGGCGGACTAGGCGCGTGGACGGGCGGGAACGGGTACGCGACTGATGACGGGCGCGTGGAGGCCGGCGGCATGGCGAGTGAGAGAAACGCCCGCTCTTACGGGGGCGGGCGGGCGGCAGCTGCGCGTAATGGAAAAAAACAACAAAGCGACGAGGGCGACGCGCAGCGGCGCTAGGCGGGAGTCGGACGCGGGGGGCGTAACGGGGAGGGGTCGAGGTGCGGACAGGACGGGCCGAGAGGACGGGGGGCGCGCCGTGAGGCGGCGGGGGGGCGGGAATATCGCCGAGCTAACGCGGACGTTCGGAGAGGCGCGGAGGGTGGAGGGCGCGGAGGGGACCGCCTGCGCGGGAGGCGGAAGGGGGGCGTCAACGGGGGCGGGTGGAGGGCGGGCGCCGACGCGGTGCACCGGGGAGGGGCGGGGCGGGAGGGCGGGACCGGAGGGACCACGCGGGCGACAGGGGGGCGGAGGGGGGGAACGGGGCGGGCCGGGGAGCCTCTACGCGGTCTAAACACCGCGCGGGACACCGGGGGCGGGGTGGGGGCGACCGGAGTGGGGGGGAGGGGGCGACGGCGGGCCGGGGACCGGACGCGGACGCGCCGCGGGCGAAACCGCGGAGGCGACGCGGCGAGACGAGGGCGGGCGGGCGAGGGGCGGCGCGCGGCGCGACGAGCGCGACGGCGCGACGCGGCGGATCCGGACGGCGGACGGGGTACCACCGGGGTAGGGGTGGGGGAGGGGGACGGGGGGGGGGGGCGGACGGGCCGGGCCGCGCGAACGGGAGGCGCGAGCGCCGCGGGGGCGGTCGGGTGCGTAGGGGCGGGGGACGGGTGGCGGCACGGCGAGGGGAACGGGGGAACGTAACAGGGGCGAAGAGGACGCGAGGACAGAGCGCGTGAGGGGGGAGGAGCGTGGGAGACGGGCCGCCGCGCGGAGCATGATCGGGGACCCGGACGGGCGCCGGGGAGTAACGCGGCGGGCGCCGTACCTACGGGGGCGAACGGGGCGTGGGTGGGCGTGGGCGGGGACGGGGTGTGGGGGGCGACGACGGGGGGGACGAACCGGAACGCCGTGAGCGCGGGGAACGGGCGAACGGGGGACCGGGGGGGCGGGGGTGGACGGTGGGGACAGGCGCGAACGGGGTGGCGGGGCGGGGAGGCCGGAGGGCGGAGGGGGGGGAGGGGCGACGGGCGGGGGACGGCGGACACGGACGCGCGGCGGGGGAGGGGGGGCCGAGCGCAGGAAGGGAGGCGGGCGCCGCCGGGGGGGAGGGGGCGGGGCGCCAGGGGGAATCGGGGGGGGGGCGGAACGGGAGCGGCGGAGGGGGAACACGCCGGCTTCCTAACGACGGCGAGGGGGGGGGGGGGGGCGAGCCGACACGACGGGAGGGGGAACGGTGAACGAGGGCGAGGGGGGTGACCGGGGGGGTGGGTAGAGGCGGCAGCGGGAGTACCCGAGGGCGGCGGCGTGCGGGAGCGGGCGAGGAACGGGGGGGACGGCGCGGTCGGGGGGGACGGGGACGGGCAGACGGCGGCGGGACGGCTACGCGGCCGCGCTAACGGACGGGCGGGGGACGGGGGGAAAAAACGCGGGGGACGACCGACGCAACGGTGGACGGACGGACGCGGTGAGCGGGGGCTACGGGCGGGGTATTCTACGGCGCGGCGATGGGGCGACGGGCACGGGGGCGCGGGCGGGCGCGGGGCCGACGGGACGGGGGGACGGGGAGGGGCGGGGCTACGGGGGGAACGGTGGGTGGAGCGGGCCCTACAGGCGGCGAGCGGGTGGGGACGGACGGACGTGGGGACGGACGAACGAACGGACGCGGCACGACACGACGGGGACGCGGGGGAAACGGAGGGGGTTGGGGGCGGGGCAGGACGGAGACGGGACACGTACGACGTGCGGGGGGGGCGGGGTCACGGAGCGTGGACGGGAACGGCACGGCCTACGGCGGACGGGAGGGGGCTGGGGCGGCCGGGCGACGGGGGGGCGGTACGGCGGGGACGCGCAGGGGGGAGGGACGGGGTGGGCGCGGGACGACGCGGACGGACGGGGGACCGGCGCGGAAACCGGGGTGGCGGGGGGGGGGGACGGTACGCGGGGATGGGAGCGGGGCCGGGCCACGACGGGTCAACGCGGGTACGGTCGAACGGGTCTACGGGTTCTACGGGAACGGGAACGGAACTTGGGGGGACGAGAACGACGACGGGGACGGGGGGAGCTGTATAACGGGGGGGGGCCGGAGGAGCGGGGGGGTCGGGAGGCGGTGCCGCGGGGCGGGAGTGAACCGGGCTTGCAACGGGGGGGGGACGGCTGGGGCGATCATCGGCGGCCGGGACGTGGCGACGGGGGAGGGAGCGCGGCAGGAACGGAGGGGCGGACGGGGACGTGACGGGGGGCACTACGGGGGAGGACGACGGGGCGGGCCGCGGACGGCGGTGTCGACGGCGAACGCGGGGGGGACGCGGGGGGGGGGGGGCGGGGGGGCGGCTGAGTACGTGCGGGGGGCGGGGGGGACGCGGAGCTGCGGGGGGGCGGCGGAGGCGACGGGCGTGGACGGGAACGCGGACGGGGCAACGGACGGACCGGGGGGCCGGGAACGGGGGGACGGGGACGGGGACGCGCGTGGACGGAGCGGGGTGACCGAGAGCGTTGTAGCGGCGGGGGAACGGACGCCGGGAGCGCGCCGGAGGACTACGGGGGGGACAACGACGGACCGCGGAGAGACGAGGTCGGGGGGGAGTCACGGCGGACGGGGGAGGGGTCGGTGGACGGGCGACCGGGGCGGGGGGGGTACGATCGGGACGGGAACGCTGCGGGAAACTGGCCGACGGGGGGAGGGCGGGCGGGGGCGGGGACGACGCGGCGGTGGGGACGGGGGCGAACCGGGGCGTATCGGGGACGGGCGGGGACGGCTACGGCGGGGACGGTACGGCGGGCGGGCAGCTAATACGGGGGAATCTACGGGCGGCCGCGGGGGTACGACGCACAACGGCCGTGGGGGTGCGGGGGGAGGGGGACGGGGGGAGCGGGCTACGGGCGGGACGCGGATACGGGGACGGGGGGGTCTACAGGGCGACGACCGCATCGGACGGAGGGGGCGCGGGGGGGGGGGGCGGGGGATCGGGTCAGCTACCAGGGAAGGGGCCGAACGCGCGGCTCAACGAGCGGCAGGACTACGTGACGGGGCGACGGAACGCCGAAGGGGGGGGCACGGCGGGGGCGGGATCTACGTGCTACCGGAACGGGAGGAACGGGCGCCGACGGGCGGGGGCGGTCGGGCGGCGCGCGCCATAACTGGGCGGGAGGCCGGCGAGTGGGCGACGAGGGCCGGGCGGGCGGCGACGGGTTGGTGGGGGGGGGGAACGCGTCAAACGGGGGGCGCACGGCGACGACGGGGGAGGAGGTACGGGGGGGGGAGGACGCACGGCCGGTGGGAGAGAAAACGGGGAGGCGGTGCGGGCGAAAACGGAGAGTGGGCGGAGGCGACGGGAGGGGGGGCGGTACGGCGGGACGTACGGGATAACGCGGGGGGGGGGGAGGGACGGCGACGGCGGTGACACGGGGGTGGGAGGGCTGGACGGCGCGGGCACGGGCGGGGGGGGACGGGGGGGAGGGGGCGACGGCCGACAGGAGGGTATCTACGGGCGAGGGAACTACGGTCGGGGCACGGGGCGGGTGGCGCCGGGGCGGGGGGCGGGGTCTAACTACGGGGGGGGCGGGCGGTGGAGGGGGGGGGTGGGCACGGGGGGGCGGGGCGGGCGGGGCGGTGCGACAACGACGACGGGGGGACGGCAAACCGAC
This sequence comes from Neotoxoptera formosana, assembly GCA_022818045.1. Taxonomy (NCBI): domain Eukaryota; kingdom Metazoa; phylum Arthropoda; class Insecta; order Hemiptera; family Aphididae; genus Neotoxoptera; species Neotoxoptera formosana. The sequence continues at coordinate 1,722 of JAIWJD010000219.1, read as the reverse complement.
AACCGACGACGCGGTGCGGCGGCGGGCGACTAATCGGACGACGGGGGGCGGGGGGGGGGGGCGGCGGCGCGGGGGTTCTAACGGGGCGGGGAGCACGGGGCGGACGAGCGGGGGAAACGGGGGCGGCGCGGGGGGCGGTGTGGGGGACTGCGGGCGGCGGGGGGGGCGGTGGAACGGACGCGGAGACACGCCCGGGGACGGAAGGGGGTGCGGCCGGGGGGGGGGGGGGAACGGGGGGGGGGCGGGACGCGGGAAGGGGGGGGCGCGGCGGGCGGGGGGGGGGGGGGGCGACGCGGGGAGGGCGGCGGGGACGGCGACGGCGGGCGGGCGGGGGGGGACGGGCGGGGGACGGGGGGGGAAAGCGGGGGGGGGGCGGGGGGGAGGGCGGGCGGCGGGGGGCGCGGGCGGCGGGCGGGGCGGCTACGGCGGCGGCAAAACCGGGACCGGTACGGGGGACGGGGCTCACGAACGGGCGGGGGCGGAAAGGCGGCGGGGCGGGGCGCGTGGACGGGACGCCCGGGAGGCGGACGGCGGGCGTCGGGGGGCCCCGGGGGGGGGCGGGGGGCGGGGCGGAGGGAGGACGGACGGGGGGTACGAGGGGGCGGCGGGGACCGACGGCGCGGAACGGGCGGGGCGGGGGGGGGGAACCGACGGGACGGGACCCGGTGGAGGCGGAGGACGGGACGGGGGACGGGCGGGGGGCGCGCGGGGGCGAACGGAGAGGGGCCCGGGGGGGCGGGCGGGCGGGGCGCGACGCGGGGGCCCCGGGACGGAGGACGCGGGGGCGGGACGCGGGGGGGGACGAGGGGCGGCGGGGACGGGGGGGACCCGGGCCGAACCCGGAGGGGGGCGGGGCGGGGTAAAGGGGGCGGGGGACGGGACCGGGGGGGCGGCGGGGGGGACGGCGGCGGGACGGAAACACGACGGGGCGGGACGACGGACGGGCGAGGGAAGGACGCCGGGACGGGGCGACGGGCGAACGGGGGGAGGGGGGACGCGGGGGGGCGGGGCGGGCGCGGCGACGCGACGGGCGTGGGGGGGAGGGCGGCCCGGGGCGGGGTGCGGCGACGCGGGACGGGACGGGGTGCGGAGGGCGACGGGACGGGGGGGACGGCGGGGAAGGCGGGGCGGACGAGGAAACGGGGAAAGCGGGGGGGGCGCGAAAGGGGGGGACCGGGGGGACCGGACGCGGGAGGGTCGACGGGGGGCGGCGGGGTAACGGGACGACGCGGGAACCCGGGGGGGCGGCCGGGACGGCGGGGCGGGCCGGGGGCGGGCGGGCCGGCGGGCACGGGACGGCGGACGGGCGGGAGGGGGCGGGCGCGGCGGGGGGCGCGCGGCCCGGGGAACGGGGGCGGAACGCGCGGCGGGGGCGGACGGGGACGGAGCGCGGACGACGGACGGGGAACGGCGCGACGCGACCACGCGACGGGGCGGGCGACGAGCGGGGAAAGCGGCGGGGGGGGGCGGACGGGAACGGACGACGGCGGGGACGCGACGGGGAGGGGCGCCCAACGGTGGGGGCGGGCCGGGGACGGTGGGCGGGGGGACGGGGGCGGGACCCGGGCGGGGGGGCGGCGGGGGGACGACGGAAGGGGACCGGGGGGGCGGGGGACGGCGGGGACGGACGGCGGGGCGGCCCCGGCGCGGACGGGGGGACGGCGGAAAGGGGACGCGGGGGGCGGGACGGGAGGGGGGGGAGGGGCGGGGAACGGCGGGACG
>JAIWJD010000218.1:2500-7500 GCA_022818045.1 Neotoxoptera formosana | reverse complement strand
CCCACCCACCACCCCCCCCCCCCCAACCACACCCACAACCCACACCCCCCCCCCCAACCCCCCCCCCCACCCCCCACACACCCCCCCCCCCCCCCCCCAACACCACACCACCCCCCACCCCCCACCCCCCCACACCCACAACACACCCACACCCACCCACCACCCCCCACCCCCCCACCACAACCACACACACCCCCCCACCACCCCACCCACCCACAAACCAACAACAACACACCCCCACACCCCAAACACACCCACACCCCCCCACCACCCAAACCCCCCCCATCCAACAACCCAAACCCCCAAACCCCCCCACACCCCCCACCACAAACCACACCCCCCCCCCACCCCCCCCCCCACCCCCCCAACCACCCCACCCCACACACCAACCCACCCACACACACCACCCCCCCACTAAACAAACCACACCCACCCCACAAACCCAAACCCACCCCCCCCCCAACACCACACACCACCCACCCCCCAACCACACACCCACCCCCACCCCCCCCCCCCCCACACACCAAAAAAACCACACCAAAAAAAACAAAACCCCACAACACACCCCCCACACCCAACAAAACAACCAACCAAACACCCCACAAAACCCCACCAACCAAACCCCCCCAACCCCCCCCCACACCCACAACCCCAAAACCCAAACAACACAAAACACCAAACCAAAAAAAAACAACCACCAAAAAAAAAAAAAAAACCAAACCAAACACAAAAAAAAAAAAAAAAAACAAAAAAACAAAAAAACAAAAAAAAACCCAACCCAACAAAAAAACAAACACAAAACAAAAAAAACCACAAAAAAACAACCAAAACACACCAACAACAACAACACACCAAACAACACAAAAACAACCACCACAAAACAAAACAAAAAACACACCCCCAAAAAAAAAACAAAAAAAACAAACACCAACAACAAACAAAAACAAAAACAAAAAAACCAAAACAACACACCCCACAAACAAAAAAAAACCACCCACAAAAAAACCAACAAAAAAAAAAACCACAAAAAACAAACAAACAAAAACACCAAAAAACAAAACAAAAACAACACAAAACAAACCCAAAAAAACAACAACAAAAAAAAACACAAACAACACCAAAAAAACCACAAAACACAAAAAACACCCACACAAAACCAACCACAAAACACAAAACACCACAACCAAACAAAAAAACAAAAAACACACAACCACACCAAACACAAACCACCAAAAAAACAAAACCACCACCCACACAACCCAACCACACACAAACCCCCAAAACAAAAAACAAAAACACAAAAACCACAAACCACAAACCCACACCACACACCCACCAACCCACACCCCACAAACCCCCCCCACAAACACCTAAAACACCAACACCAACCCCCAAAAACCACCAACCAACACACAAAAAACAAACAACACAACAAACAACACAAAAACACAACCCACCACCACAAACTCAACAAAACAAAAAAAAAACAACCAAAAACAACACCAAACAACAAAAAACAAAACAAAAACAAACACACACAACAACACACCCCCCCCAAACACCACACACCACAAAAAACAACACACCCAACAACACAAAACAAAACCCCACACAACAACCCAAACACAACCAACACCAACACAAAACACAACCAACAAACCCACCCCAACAAAAACCACCACCACAAAAAAAAACACAAAAACCCAAAAACCAAACACCCCCCAACCACCAACCCAAACAACCACAAAACAACAAACCACACCCACCCCAAAAACCACCCAACACAAACAAAAAAACAAAAAAAACCCAACACACACAAAAAAAAAACCCCCACCAACAAAAAAACAAAACACAAAACAAAAACCAACACAAACCCCACACCCACCACCACCAAACCCACCAACAAAAACACAACCACCCAACCCCCCACACAACCCAACCACAAACCCCCCAACCACCCAACACCAACAAAACCCACCCCAACCCCAACAACAACCCAACAAACACAAACAACAAAAACACCAACAAAAAACACCCACCAACACCCAACAAACAACACACACCACACACCCACCCCACCCACCACAAAACAAAAACCCAACCCCCCCCACCAAAACAAACAACCCAAAACCCAACCACAAAACACACCCAACCACACCAAAACAACCAACAAACCACAACAAAAAAAACCAACAAAAAAAAACAACACAACCAACAAAACAAAAACACCAAAAACAAAAAAAAAAAACACAACAAACAAAACACACCAAAACAAACCCCACCACCCCCAACAACACAACACCAACAAAAAACAAAAAAACACAACAAACACAAACAACCACAAAAAACAACCAAACCCACCCAACCCACCCCACACCACAAAAAAACAAACAAAAACCCAAAACACCACAACCACAAAAAAAAAAACAACCCACCCAACCACCCACACCCAAACAAAAAAAAAAACAACACCACAAAACACAAAACAAAAAAACCCCAAAACCCCCCCCACACACAAACCAACAAAAACAAACCACAAAAACCAAACCAAACAAAAAACCAAAACCCACACCCAAACAAAACAACAAAACAAAAAAAAAAAAAACAACAAAAAAAAAAAACAACAAAAACAAACACATAAAAAAAACAAAAAACCAACAAAAACCCCCCCAAAAAAACCCCCACCACAAAACCACAACAAAAAAAAACCACCCAACACACCAACACACCCACCAAACCCACCAAAACCCACAAAACAAACAACAAAACCCAAAACAACCAACACAAAAAAAAAAACACACAAAAAAACACAAAAAAAACCAACACCAAACAAAACACAACCAAAAAACACACAACACAAAAAAACAAAACAACAAAAAAACAAAAACAACCAAAAAACAAAACAAACCAAAAAACCAAAAACAAAAAAACAAAACCCACAACAAAAAACAAAAAACAAACAACAAAAAAAACCAAAAAAACAAACAAACAAACCACAAACCCAAACCAACCCCACCAAACAACAACCCACAACAACCAAAAAACCAAAACACACACCACCCAACACACACAAAAACCACCCCAACCAACAAACCACAACACCCAAAAAAAACAAACAACCACAAACAAAAAACACACAACCCAACAAAACAACAAAAAAACAACACAACACAAAACAAAAAAAAACAAAAACAACAAAACACCAAAAACCAACACACAAAACAACAACCCCCCACCAACAAAAAACAAAAAAAAAAAACAAAAACCAAAAACAACACAACACACCAAAAAAACACAAACAAAAAAAAAAAACCACACACAAAACAACCAAAAAACACAACACAAAAAACCAAACACACAAAAAACAAAAACCAACACACAAAACAACCACAACAAACACACAACAAAAAAAAAAAAAAACAAAAAAAACAAAAAAACCAAAAAACACAAAAAAAACACCCAAACAAAAAAAAAACACAAAACCAAACACAACACAAAACCCCCCCAAAACCCCCACCCAAACCCACAACCCCCCACCAAAACCCCCAAAAAAACCCACCAAAAACAACCAACAAACACAACACCAACCAAACCCAAAAAAACCAACCCAACACACAAAACACAACAAAAAAACAAAAAAAAACAAAAAACCACAACAAACAACAAAAACAAAACAACACCACAAACACACAACACAAAAAAAACAAAAAAAAACAAAAAAAAACAACCAAAAAAACACCCAAAAACCAACAACCCCACCACAAAAAAACACAACACCCCCCACCACAAAAAAAAAACCCACAAAACCCCAAACCCACAAACAACAAAACAAAACACCCAAACCCCAAACCACCCCACCCACCCAACACCAAACAACCCAAACCACAAACCAAACAACAACCCAAAACAAACAACAACCCCAACCAAAAAACAACAAACAAAAAAACACACAACCCACCCAAAAACACAAAAACAACACCAAACCACCAACCACAAAAAAACAAAAAAAACCAACCCCAAAACAAAAACAACAACACAAAAACCACCACACAAACCACCAAAAAAACCCACACAAAAACAACAAAACCCAAACCAACCAAAAACAAAAAAACACAAACAAACAAAACAAAAAAAACAAAAAAAAACAAAACACCAAACACACACCCACACACAAAACAAAAACAACACCCCAAAAAAAAAACAACAAAAACCAAACAACCCACACAAACACACAACAAAAAACCAACCAAAACAAACAAAAAACACAAAAACAAACAAAAACAAAACACAAAAACACCAACAACACCCAAACAACACAACACAAACAACAAACCAAAAACACAAAAAAACACAAAAAAACACAAAAACACAACCCAAAACAACAAAAAACCAAAAACAAAAAACACAAAAAAAAAAACCAAAAAACCCAAACACACAACCCCCAAAAAAAAAAACACACACAAACAAAACAAACACAAAACCCCAAAAAAACAAAAAAACAAAACAAAAAAAAAAAAAACAAACACAAAACACACAAAACAACACCAAACAACAACAAAAAACAAAACAAAAAAAAAAAAAAAACACAACACACAAAAAAAAACCAAAAAAAAAAAAAACAAAACAAACAAAACAACCACCAAAAAAAAAAAAAACAACAAAACACAAAAAAAAAAAAAAAAAAAAACCACAAAAACACAACCAAAAAAACAAAAAAACAAAAAAAAAAAACACAAAACAACAAAAAAAAAAAACAAAACCCAAAACAAAAAAAAAAAAAAAAAAAAAAAAAAAAAAACCAAAAACAAACAAAAAAAAACAAAAAAAAAAAAAAAAACCACAACCAAAAAAAAAAAACAAAAAAAAAAAAACAAAAAAAAAAAAAACAAAAACAAAAAAAACAAAAACACAAAAAAAAAAAAAAAAAAAAAAAAACACCAAAAAAACAAAAAAACAAAAACACAAACAAAAAAAAAAACAAACACAAAAAACAAAACACA
>JAIWJD010000217.1:15000-16113 GCA_022818045.1 Neotoxoptera formosana | reverse complement strand
TTTTTTAGTTTTAGTTTTTTTTTTATTTTTATTTTTTTTTAGTTTTTTTTAGTTTTTGGATATTTTTAGTTTTTTATATAAATTTTTAATTATTTTTTAGTTTTTTTTTTTTTTTTTTAGTTTATAGTTTATAGTTTTTTTGTATTTTTAGATTTTTTAGTTAGTTATTTTTAGTTTTTTTATTTATTTTTTTATTTATTTAGTATTTTTAGTGTTTTATTTTAGTTTTTCTTTTTTTTTAATTTTTTGTTATTTATTTTTTAATTTTTATATTTTTTTTTAGTTTTTATTTATTAGATTTTTATTTTTTTTTAGATTTATTAGTTTTTTTTTATTTTGTTTTTATTTTTTTTAGTTTTAGTTTTTTATTTTAGTTTTATTTTTTTCTAGTTTTTTCTATATTTTTATTATAGTTTTTTTTTATTTTTTATTTTTTTTTTTTTATTTTTATTTTTTTAGTTTATATTTTTTTTTTTTACTTTTTTTTATATTTTATTATATATTATTTAGTATTTTTTTTTTAATATTTTTTTTTATTTTATTTTTAGTTTTTTTATTAGTTTTTACCTTTTTTTTATTTATTTTTTATTATTTTTATTATATTTTTTTAGTTTATTTTTTTTTTTTTTTATTTTAGTTTTTTATTTTTTTTTATTTTGTTTTTTTTTTTTTTTTTTTTTAGTTTATATTTTTTATTTTTTTTATTTTTTTTTTTAGTAGTTATTTTTTATATTTTTAGTAAGTTTTTTTTTGATTTTTTCTTTATTTTTAGTTTTTTTTTTTTTATTAGTTTTTTTTTTTTATTTTTTTATTTTTAATTTAAGTTTTTTTTTTTATTTTTATTTTTTAAGTTTTATTTAGTTTTTTTTTTTTATTTTTTTCTTTTTTTTTGTTTTTTTAGTTTTTTTTTTTATTTTTTTTTATTTTTAGTTTTTATTTTATTTTTTTCGTTTTTTTTTTTTTTATTTATTTTTTTTTTTTTTTGGTTTTTAGTATTTTTTATTTATTTTAGTTTTTAGTTTATTTTATTTTTTTATTTAGTATTTTTTTAGTTTTTTTAGTTTTTTTATTTTTTTATTTTTTTTTATTTTTTTAGTTTTCATTTTTTTTTAT
>JAIWJD010000216.1:0-16200 GCA_022818045.1 Neotoxoptera formosana | reverse complement strand
ATGTATGAAATTATGAAAAAAATGTATATGATAATGAATAATGAAAAATATAATAATGAAAATAAAAAAAATATAAATAATATAAATACAAATAAGAAAAAAATAATAATGAATATGATAAAATATAATAATAAATGAATGAAATGAAATAGAAAATATGAAATAATAAAAATAAAATATAAAAATGAAAATATAAATGAATAATATATAGAATAAATAAATGAAAATGAATAATGAAATAATATAATAATAAAAAAAATAAATATAATAAAAAAAAATGAAATATAACTAAATAATAAATACTGAATGAAAAAATATGTAAAAAAATAACAAATATAATATTGAAATGGAATGCATACAAATAATAGAATAATAAAAAACTAAGAAATGGAAAATGAAATGACAATATAATAAATATAATATGGGATAAATAATGGGAATAAAAATTATAATGATAAAGTAGATGAACAATAATGATGGATGAAATCAAATGAAACAATGAAAAAAAGAATGATAAATCAGAATATAAAAAATGAATAAAAAAAAAAAAAAATGATGAAGAAACATTAAATATGATGGAAATATTGAAATCAAATACAATAAATAATTAACTGGAAAAATCATAAATGATATATAATAAATGAAATAATGAAAACAATAAATAAATGGAAAGGATACTGAATCTAATAAAAATACTCTAAATAAAAACTAAAAAACCTGGAAAATATATAAAATATAATATTAAAGAAATATGATACAGTAATAACTCTGCAAAAGATAAATGGAATAAAATACAAGGCGAGACGGATGAATGAAATGGGCTGATGAATTATATGATATGAATGAAAAATATGAATATGTAGAATGAAATTTGCATAGGAACCAAAATGATAAATTGAAATAATATACATAAGAAATCATGATGAGATCATAACAATGCAAAATTGGAATGATGAACATAATTATGAAAATATACAATGGTAAATACATGAAATGGGAGAAGACACCAATATAAAAAAAAATATATAGACATGAATGTAATGAAATTGGAAAGTGACATATGAAAATACTATGATAAAAAATAAGAAATGTAAATATAAAAAATGAAATGAAATGGAAATAAATGATGGAATACTAAGAAAATGAAAAAATAAAATAATATGAATAATGGAAATAAGAAAATTGAAACAATATATAATATGAAAAAAAATTAATACATAAAGAAGATAAAATAATAAAAAATATGAATGATTAATATAAATATGGGAAATAAAAAAAGGAAAAATGGATATGAGACGTATGAAATAAAAAGAATATGAATGGAAAAAATCAACTAATAGATAAAAAAAGAAAATATGATGAATGAAAACATTACATATAAAATGATATGGGGAAAAAATGATATATAAATAACTATAATATAAATAACAAATATAATGAATGATAACATGGAATATCTAAAAATATATTAAAACAATATAACAAACATATATTTGAAAAATGATGAAGTGGAATACTGATAAAAAATCAATAACATAAGTAAAATATGGAAATATGAAAAATAAAATATATGAAAAAGTGAAAACAAAATAATGCAATAAAAAATTAAACAAAACAATTAATAACAAAAAATAATGAACATATGGTAAAATAACAAAAGATAATGGAATGGAATAATATAAATAATGATAAAAAAAAATAAAAATGACAATATAAATAATGAATATGAAATGAATAATAAAATAACAACATAACTAAAACATGAACTAAAATAAATGAATAATAAATCGGATAACATAAAAATGAAAATGATATACATAAATAAATATCAAAATAAAAAATTAAAAACAAATGAAAACAATAAATAATAAATAAAAATGATAATCATATGAGTAAAAAATATATGAATGCAACGAAAATATGCTATGACTAGAAGATATTAAAACATAATAATGACAAAAGAACATAAATAAAATGAAAATCATGAAAATAAATGGGTAAAATATAAAAAAAACAAATAATATATAAACTATGAATAAATGGATGATAATGAAATATGAAATAAAATTAATGAAAATAAAATAATGGAATATGAATAACAAACAAACTTTTGAACATAAATGATGAAAATGAAATTAAAAATGATGATGGAAAAATGAATAAATATGAATAAAAAAAAAAATACTAAATGATATGAAATAATATATGAAAAAAAAAATGAAAAAAAAAAATGATGAAATGAAAATAATTCAACTTATGCAAAATCGACAATGTAACAATAAAATGGATATAAATGGAATCAAAACAATGGATATGAATGATAAATGGACAAAAATGATGATATTAACTTAAAATTGATAATAAATGAAATCAAATAAAAATAATAATGGCAATATAATCCAAATGAAATGGAAAAAAATGGTAAAAATGGAAAAAATAAAACACATTAATATAAATGAATAAATGATAATATAAATGAATAATAAAATGACATGTAAAAAAATGAAAAAATTACAAAAAAATAAAAATGACAAAAAAATATGAAATATAACAATGAAAAAAACGAAAAAAATATATAAAATATGAAATAAATATAATGAATATGGATATATGATAAAATAAAGTAAAATAATGAAAAAAAAAAATATAAACAATGTAATAATGGATAAAATACAAATGAAAAATAATGGAAAAATTACAAATGAAAAATAAAATATAAATAAAAAAATCATAATAAATGATGAAAATAGACTCATAATATGATATGAATGAAATCATTATATCTTAATGACAATGGAAAATATGATATAAATGATCAAATGAATGTAAACATGGAATAAAAATGAAAATGAATAATATAATAAATTGCGAAAATAAAATATAAAAAAAATAAATGAAAAAAATAATATATAAAATATAAAAAGGGAATATGAATAAGGAAAAAAAAAATCGAGTATGCAATTAAAAAGATGATCAAGATAGTACATGACAAAAAATGGAAAAAAAATGATTAAATATGAAAAAACAACTAATGAAAATGAAACTTGATAAAAAATGGGAATGAAGAACTGGATATGGCATTCGAAACATACAAAAAAAAAAAAAAATGATAAAATATGATGAATGAAAATATGAAAAAAAAAATGAAATGGAAAATCAAAATAAAATCGGATGGTAATAATGAATGGAATGAAAATATGAACTGGAAAAAAAATGATGAAAAGAATGAACAGAATAGAAAACAGAAATGAAAATAATGATAATCGTGTTAATGAAAATTTGAATAATGAAACATGAATATGGATAATATGGAAAAAAAAATGGAAAAAAATGACAAAGCATTGTAATCAAAAAATTGGCAAAAAATCACACAATACTGGGATATGAAAAGGCGCGAATGGAAAACAATCGGAAAAAAAGGAAAAATAAAATGATATGAAAAAAAATAATAGTGAAAAATGATATACATGAAAAAATGATGAATGGACACTGAAAACCAAAAAAAATGTGATAAATGATATGGAAAAATACAATGTGAAAATGAAAATGAAAATGAAAATAATATGAAAACACCCATATATCGGAACATGAGATAAATAAATGCAATGGACTATGGGAAAAATAAAATAAACAAATATGCATAAATTGATGGAACCAAAAAAATCGAATAAATGGAAATGGAAAAAATCAAAAATGGAAAAAAATGGGAAACATAAAAAATTATGAGAACAAAAAAAATGACAAAATATAAAAATGAAAACCAATGCAAAAATGATAAATAAATGAAAAAAAAAAAATAAAAATGAAAATGAATAAAATGATAAAAATGAACATGAAAAATATATATGAAAAAAAACATAATAGTATTAGCATGAAAAAAAATCAAAAAAGAACAAAAAATAATGATGGATGATAATGATGAGAAAATCATGGGAACCAAAATAATGAACATGAAAAAAATGGAAATGACATAAAAAAAAAAAATGACCAAGTGTGGTCGCTATGGATACTGGAAAATGGATGTATTAATTAAATGATGAAAAAATCGATATGATAATGAATGGGAAATAAGTCGAATGGATAATGTACAAATGAAAAAATGGATAAAAGAAAAAAAAAAAATGAGTGTCTGAGTGGAACATGATGTAAATATAAAATTGGAAAAATAAATGGAAAATGGGGGAATGATGAAAAAATGAAAATGAGAAAAACATAACCAACCTTACTAACTAACAAAACAATGGTAAAAAATGGAAGAAAAAATTATAAAACATAGGAAAAAATCGGAATAAATGGAACAAAAATACAAGAAATGGGCTGACATGTGGATAATAAAAAAAATATGAACATGGGTTGGCAAAAAATGTTAAAATGATGATTAAAATGATGAAAAAGGAAAAATAAAAATAAAAAAAATATAAAAAATGGTGGATGAAAAACTAATGGGATGGAATAATTGGGTGTATGACAATGAAAAAATAAAATATACAAAAGTCGGCAAATAGAATGAGAATGGGAAAAATTTAGTGCATGATACAAATGAATGATGGTTAATTACAAGAAAAAATGAAAAAATGAATGCTATCGCAAAACATCGAAAAATGAATGGGAATAAAAAATGCAAATGAAATAATGGAAATATGATGAAAATGGAAAGAAAATGTATGCAATACAAAAAAAAATGATGTGATGTATGAAAACAAAAATAAACTGCATAAAAAAAAAACAAAATGAATAAAATGGAAATGGAAATGGCAAAAATGGACATGATGGCGCAAAAAATGACAAATTATAATTAATGAAAAAATGAATGAGAATAATAAAAACAAAATACTAATGAAAAATGAAAAATATAATGACAAAAATGGATAAAAATGACTATGGATGACAAAAAAAATAAAAAAGAATAATGCATTGGAATATAGATGATGGTAAATGAATTCAAATGGAATAGGATGAAAAATAAGTATAAAAAATCGAAAAAATATGGAAAAAAAATGATAATGAATAAAAAAATGAAAAAATGATGGGTTAAAAAATGTAGGGTACAAATGGAATGGGTAAAAAAATAACAAACTACACAACATGATGAAAAATATGGGGACTGGAATGATGGAAAAATGAAAAAAAATATGAATAAAATATAGAAATAAAGATAAATGTAATATTGGATATGTAAATACAAATAAAATGGAATCGAAAAAACGAGAATAAAAAAACAACTAAAAAACACATGCATAAATGAAATGAATGGAAATGAAATGGAAAAAATATGGCAAATGGATTGGCATGGAAAAAAAATGAAATGAAAAAAAAGAATGGCAAAACAAAATGCTGCTGAAAAAATAGGATGATGAAAAACATGATAAAAATACATTGGACGTATAGTGGACAAAAAAAAAAAAATGAAAAAACACAATAAACATTGGAATAAAAATGGAAAGAACATAATGAAAAAAAATAAAAACAAAAATGGAATAATTAAAAATAAATGATAGGAAATAATGAAATAATGAAACTAGGAAATAAATGGATGGGATATGGAATAAAATGGTGATAATGAATGGATGGGAATTGAAAATGCATTATGGGAATATAATATATGGTGAAATGAAACAAAAATAAAAAAATGATTGAAATAATAATCTCATGTATGAATGGGAAAAATAAATAAAAATGGCAAAAATTATCAATAAACATGTTATGTTGAAAAATGAATACGATGACATAATGAATGGAATGGAAAATGGATCAACATGGAAATAAATGATCGACATGAAAAATGAGAAATAAAAATGGAAAAAAACAACTGACATACATGGAAAGAAAAAATGAAAAAAAAAAATGAAAAATTGGCAATAATGATGATAAAACTAATAAAATGAAAAATTAAAAAAACAGATAACCAATATAAAATGCATAAAAGTGAATGAATAAAAAAAATAATAAGATAAAAAATGAGAATGAAAATATGGATACATGAAAAATCATCTAATTGGAACAAATGGATGAATAACTATGAAACTGAAATGTAAATGAAAAATGGTAAAAATGAATTAAAAATGAAAAGAAAAATTAATAATAACATCTTAAGCAACTGAAAAAAAAAAATGAAACAAGGCAAATAATGGATGGAAAATAAATGAATGATTAAAAAAATGAATGATACACTAAATAATGAAATGTAAAACAATGAATGACAATAATAACTAATGAATGAATGCAAAATTAAATATAGAAAAAAAAAAATGAAAATAGAAAATAAATGATGAATGAGACTGTGGAACACAAAATGATAAATGAAAAAAAATGAATGGGATGAACAAATAGGAAAAAAATGCATGAACATTAATAGTATAAATGAATAAAAAAATGAAAAAAAAAAATAAACTGGAATGAGGATAAAACACTAACATGAAAAATGAAAATGATATAAATGAAAAAAATGATATGATGATGGTATGTGAAATAAATGAAAAATGGGAAAAAACAATGATGAATACAAATGGAAAAATGGATGAAAAATGATGAGAAAAAAAAATTTTAAAAAAAAAACAAATGATTATGAAAACTACGAAAAAAAAAAATAAATTGTTGCAATAGAAAAGGACAAAATGACTAATTGATTAACCAATGAATGACAATAAAATCATGATGATATAAATAAATAAAAATTAATGGAAAAATTGGGAAAAAAATGATGGAAAAAATGAATAGAAAAATGGAATGGAATGAAAAATATGTAAAATGGATTGAAAAAAAAAATATAAGGGATGAAATGAAAAAAAATGATGAAAAGTGAATGGAAAACTGTGAAACAACAAATGATAAAAAAATAATGATGAGGGAAAATATAAACTACAAAAATATAGAAAAACTGAAAAATGATGGAAATGTAATGATGACCTGAACATATCTAATAAATAAAAATGGGTGAAAAAATAATGGAAAAATGGGAAAAATAAAAATATATGAAATAGAATATAAAGTGAAAATATGAAAAACAATGAATGGGACAAAAATAAAAAAAAATGATATGATAATGGAAAAATGAGTGAACAAAAATGAATGAAATGGAAAATGGGATACAAAATGAACCATAAAACTAACAATAAAACATTGACACACATAATTGGGAAAAAAAAACAGCGAAACTAATAACAAAATGAATGAAAAAATGGAAAAATAAATGATGTAAAATGATGGATAATGTATAAAAAAAAGAATGCTAAAAAATGGATGAGAATGCAAAAAATGGGAAATGGAATGGAAAATTGAACGATGGAAAATGGATGAAAAATGAAAAGAAACAACAAAAATAAACAAATGAAAATGGGTACAATGATGATGGATGAAATGAATGAGAAACAACAAAAAAAAATGATAAAAATAAAATGAACTAAATAAATAAATAAAAAAAAAATTAAATGTAATGGCAATGTAATACAAATATGGAAATGGAAAAAAAAAAATGTTATACATGGGAATATAAAATGAAAAGATAAAATAAAAGCCATAATCATATGGAAGATGGAAAGAAATGGAATGTGGCATACAATAAAATAAATGAACCAAAATGAAAAATACAAAAAAAATACAGAAAAAAATATTGATGCAAATGAATGAATACTTGACTGAAAAATAATGAAAAAAAAAATGCAAAATTATATGAATGAAGATGATATGATGGACAAAATAAAAAATCAATCGGAAACAATGAATGGTGAATCGAAAAATAGGGAAAACACTAATAAGACATATGTAATGGAAAAACTGTCCTGTGTCTGATAGAGAAACTGTGTGAGAGTTAATACAAAATCAAAAAAAAAATGCAAATAAAAATAATAAATAAAAATATCAAAAATGGTAAAAATAATGAATGATACACAAAAATGTATGAATAAAAAATGATGAGAAAAATGATTGATGTATGATAAACATAAATGGAAAAATGAAACAAAAAAAATAAAACTGCAAATGAAACATAAAATACTTAAATATGGGATAAAAAAATATGGATAAAAAATAAAATAATGTGATGAATTGATGGGAAAATAACATGGAATAATCTGAATATGAATAAAAGGAATCGAAATGGAAAAAAATAAAATGGAAATGAAAACAGAAACAATGAAAATGAAATGGGGAAAAATTGAAATGAATAATGGACTTGACAACAATCAATGAAGAAAATAAATCATATAATACATGAACGTAAAAAAATGCCAACCTAATTACAAAAAAAATGGACACAAAGTAAATAATGAATGAAAAATGGATAATGCCACATAAAAAAAATGAAACAAATGGAAAATAAAAATGAAACTAAATGAAAACAAAAACACTAAAAATGAATATAAATAAAACTAACAGCAAAAAAAAAAAAAAAAAAAAATGCCAATGGATAAAAAATAGGAAACAATAGATGATAATAAAATATATTAATGAGATGAAATCGAAAAAAAGATAGTGATGGGAATAATGAAAAACAAAATGGAAATGATGGGGGAAAATAAACAAATAAATCAAAAAAACCATCAAATAATAAAAAACAAAATGATCAAATATAAATGAATATAAAATATGATGAAAAAATGATGAATGGACCTCTAATGGGAAAAAACTGGATGAAATGAAAAAAAAAGAGAAAAATGACAAAATAACACTGTAATGTGAAAATTAAACACCATAAAATAAAAATTAAAACATAAAAATGCTATGGCAATAAATAATAAAAATAACAACAAAATGATAATCACAAAATCTTCTGAAAAATGTCAAAAATGAAGAAAAACAAAGAATGCAATAAAATAAAAATAATAAATTAAATGGTAAACATAATAAAAATGGATGAAAATTGATTAAATGCTGGATAATAAAAAATAGGGTAATGATAAATATGATGAAATAAAATAGATAATGAATTGGATATGGTGGGGTTCTGTAGAAATGATGAAAAAAAAAAATAATGAAAAAAAAGAAAATCTGACAATGATGATGGAAATCAAATTAATGGAAAAATGAAAATAAATAATAAATATGAATGATAAAATGAAAAAAAAAAAAAATAATCTATTGGAATGAATGAATGATAAAATAAAATGAAAAACAAAAAAAATATGTAAAAACACAAATAAAAATAATGGAAATAAAACTATGGAGAACATAAAATGCATAAAATGGATGATGATGACATCAATGGCAGAAAATAAACTGGAAATGAAAAAAAATGGGAATATATGATGTAAATATTGGGGCTGATGGGAAAACAAAAAATAATAATAAAGAAAATGAAACAAAATGAAAAAACAAAAATATGAAAAAAAGTAGATTATAAAAATGGGAATATGAAAGGACCATTGAAAATGGGTAATCAATGAAAAAATTAATATATTAAAACAAAAATGGGATAATGAAAAATGTAATGAAAAAAAAAAATAAATAATAATAACAAAAATCAAAATAATAACAACATAAAAAAAAAATCTAATGGGTATATGAATGATATAAAAATGAAAAAAAAATTAACTAATGATGAAACTGAACTGGGTAAAAATGAAAGATAAAACATGGACATTGGCGGTAAAGAATAAATGATTGAAAAAAATAAAGAAATAAATAAATAAAATTATTGAAATCATTCTACCAGGTAAATGGGAATCAAAAAAAATGAATGATGGAAATGATAGTAATTATCATAACAAAAAATGAAAAATGAGAAAAAAAAACAATGTATATGGCAAAAAATCAAAAAAATCAAAAAAAAAAAAATAAAAAAAAAAATGATGAATCAATACAAAATATGGATGAAATAAAATGGAATGATGGGGGCAAAAAATAAAATGATAAATAAAAGATGGGAAAAAAATATGAACATTAAAAAATGAATGAAACAATGAGTAAATGGAATGTGAAAACTTCGATAGAAAATAACTAATATGGAATGCGTAAAAAATGAAATGTAAGATGACATGAATGAAAATGATGATGAAAAATATAATAGTAAAAAAAACTGATATGCGAAAATATATAAAAAGCTAATGACAAAATATTGATGAAAAAAAAATGATGAATCGAATAAAAAAAAATAAATGAAAATGAAATGATGATATGCAATAAATAGATGACTGGAATGAAAAATATTGATGATAAAATGGATCGAAAATACAACAATAATGAAAAAAAAAAAAATAAATGTAAAATAATAACCAAAAAACAAAAAAAAACAAATACAATATGGAGAACGCTGATAATAACCAAATAATATATAGAAATGTCATGATTAATGATATGGCAATGTGGAGAAATAATGGAAATGTTGATGTGCAACAATAAACAAAAAAATGAATGGATAAATATATGAAATGAATTAAATAACAAAAGAAATGAAGAAAATTATCAATGCTGAATGCCGATAAAAAAAAAATGAATACAAGAATCATGATGAAAGAAAGTGAAATGTAATATGACCACTGAAAATATAAAATAAATGAAAAATAGCAAAACCAAATGGGAAACATGGGAATGATATGAACAGATATAAGAATGGAATTAGATGTGAAAAAATGAATAATGAACCCAATACTAATTATTTTAACAATGTAATAAAAAAAAAAAAGCAAATTAAAATGACATAAAATGTGATAACAACAATCTATGTATAAAAGAATATAAATGGATGATTAAAATGATGTGAAATAAATAAATAAAAAAATGAATGAATGGAAATGAAAATGACAAAAAAGTATGTAAATGAATAAAAAAGAATTATGAACAAAAAATGCATAATGAATAGAACCAAAGAAAGGTAATAAAATGAAAAATAACAATAAACAATGAACTGATATATGAAAATGAATGCAATAGTACAATTAAAGAGGAAATGAATGACATGAAGAACAATGACGATTACAAAATGTCAAAAAAATGAACAATGACTAAAAATGACTTAAAAAAAAATGATATCAGACAATGAAAAATAACCAGATGTTATGAAACTGAAACTGAATAAAATATATGACAAAAAATATATGATGTGACAACAATGAATAATGAACCAAAATGTGAAAAAATAAAACATGTATGAAAATTATGAAAAAATGAAAAAATCATCTAACCAAAAAAATGAAAGAAAAAGAATAATGATGAAATGTGTAAAAATGACTGTGGAATGCCAAAATGTCGACAATGGGGAATATGATGAACTGAGGAGCAAACTGGAAAATCAATGTACAATATCAAATATGATAATGAAAAAATAAAATAATGATGGTGAACTGTGGGAAATGATGATAAATATAAATAAAAATGGAAAAGAAAATGAAATTCGGATATGAATTGACATGGAAATGCATAAAAACATGAAATGAAAAAAATATAATAAATAAAATGCATATGGAATATGAAATAAAAAAAAAAAACTTGATGAAAAATGCTCTTACAATAATTCACTACAACAATGGATAATACTAAATCAATTATGAAATAACAAAAATGAATATGATGCCAATAATGATGATTATAATGGAATGTGTCTGCTCAAAATAATGTACAATACAAGAAATGAATGCAAGATGAAAGCTATGTGCAATATTAATGAATAATGTAAAAAATTTTGAATTTGTATGAAATGATAAATGAAAGAAACAATATGATATATATAAAAAATGACATATGATGTGAATGATGAATGATGAAAATATATCAATTAAATGATGAAAAAAAAGAACTTGGATAATAATGAAAAACATGACATATCAAATGGTAAAATTGCAACAATGGACAGTGAACAATGACTGATAAGAACATATAATGTAAAATAGATGCAATGCCAAGTAAAAAAAAAAAATGAAACACTGAAAAAATGTAAATGAAATACAAGCTGCTGAAAAAAAAATGATGAGTACATGTAATGATATTATGAAAAACAAATGATGAATCATGAAAAGAAAATGATTGAAATCATGGAAAACTGATAAAAAACCACATGAAAAATGAAAATGAAAATTGAAAACAATGCAAATATGCATGAAAACAATGGATGAATGATAAAAATAATAAAACAAAAAAAAATAAAAAAGAGTATGGGAATGAAAATGAAAATGATAGAAATGAAGAAAAAAATAAAAATGTATGAATAAATAATAAAATAATGAACAATAAATCATGAAATCGGACAAATGTCAATTAAAAAAAAATCGGGTACAAACTATGAAAAAAAATGATGATGAAAAAAAATGAAGAAATTAACACAAAAAATAAAAAATGATGATGACTATGAATAATTGATTGAAAACTTAAGAAAAAAATGAATAATGATGGAGAAAAAAGTGACTGTATATGGCAAATGGTGAAATTCAATAAAAATCAAAGGGCAAAAATAACAATAGAAAAAAAAAAAATATATGATGTATGAACAAATATGATGAAATAATGAAAAAATGATTGAAAACAATGTGATGGAAAAGCATGAAAATGAATCGAAGGTTCAAAAAGGGAAAGATAAAAAATGAACATATGATGTATGAATGTGATGAAAATGGGAAATGTGAAAAGAAATGATGAATGACATAAATGAAATACCAAATCTGATCTAAAATGATATAATGTTAAAATGTTATGAAAAACAATGAATAATGATGTAAGTGATGAAAATGTGCAAAAAGAAAAAAAATATAAAACAATGCAAATGAAGTAACAATGATAAAGAAAAAATGAAAAGATCGAATGAATATGCTGAATAATAAAACACATAGTCAAAGAAAATGAATGGTAACAATGAAAAAAATGAAATGATGAAACTGAAATGAAACTCGGAATACAAAAAATGAAAAAATATCAGATGGATATAAGAAAACAAAATCTAATGAAATGGAAAAATGATGCAAAAAATAAATGAAAAAAAAGATGATATGTAAATGTGTAATGAAAAGAAAATAAGAAAAAAAAAAATTATAATGCCACTGGATGTAAAAAAAAAATGTAGAAAAATATGAATGCAAAATATATGATAAAAGAAATGATGACATGATGAGAAAAAAGAAACTGAAAATGGATGGATGAAATAATGATAACCAAAATATAAAAAAAAATAAATAAAAAATAAAAAACATTAAATGCAAATGTTAAAATAGAGAAAGAAAATTTATGGATGATAATAATGTAAAATAATAAAATCGAAATGTGTTTTGAAATTAATAATAAATGTGGATGAAAAAAATGGAATGAAAACATCCAAAATGCATATATGTACTAAAAACAACTGAAACTTTGGTGAAAAATTCAACAATAAATGATGAAATGAAGACTGGTATTGCGGCGAACAATGTAAAAGAAAAATGATATTGCAAAAAATTCTGAACCTAAAATAGAAAAAAAAAAAATAAACAAAATAGAAAAAAATGAATGCATGAATAAATGATTGATTATAAAAAGAACAAATGAGAATACAATGAATGAATGGAAAATCAACAATGCAAACATGAAAAAAAATACATGGATGAAAAGAACAAAATGTATGATGAATAAATTGGGGTAATGAAAAAAAATGGAAAAATGGAAAATGATAAATGGAAAAAAAATGCAAAAAAACAGCAAAACAAAATATATGAAAAATGGATGAATGAAAAACATATACTGAAAAACATGACACAATGAATGAGCCAAGTGAATAAAACGGGTGATATAAAATGTAAAAAATGTATATCAAATGGAATGAAATAAAATGAATGATAAAATCAAAAATGATGATAATGACAAAAATGGAATGAAAATGTAGGTATGTACAAATAATAAACATGAATAAGGAAAATGATAGAATAAACTGAAATTAAAAATGAATGGCATGACAACATGCAACAAAATGCAAATAACAATGTATTATGCATGAATACAAAAAATGAAAAAAAAAATATATAAAAACTGAATATAAAAAGAATGAAAAAAAACTGAAACAAAATGAAACATGTACATGTGAATGAAAGGAATAAAAATGAACAAATGATGAAATGTAATACACACTAACAAAAAATACTAAATAAATAACACTTGAAGATATAGAAATGTATGAAAAAAATGTAAAAACATGCTGATGTAATAATAAAATAATGAAATATGCAATGAAATTGAATGACTACATGAAAAAATGAAATTCATATTAAAGAAAAATGGAAATAATGAAATGATATACAAATTGGATAAAAAAAAAAAATGAACATGATCATGAAATCAATAATGATGCAAAATCAAATGAATGAAAATGAAAAATAAATGTGATAAAAAAAAAAACATGAAGAAAAAAAATGTTATGCGCGAAAAAAAAAAACTGAAAATAAAGATGAAATGAATGCTCATGGAATAATGGGTAAATAACACCAAATGACAAAATATATGATATTAATGATATGATGTCAACATATGAAAAAAACAAGGAAATGCATGAACACAAAAGAACATGAAATGATGGGAAATGAAAATGGATAAACATAAATATGGAGATGATGAAATAATATAAAATGGAAAAAAGAATGAAATAAAAAATGATATGGGACAACAATAATGGGTTCAAAAAAAATAAATGTTGCCCAGATTGGAATAACTGAAAAAAAAATGAATAAATGGCAATAAATGAAAAATGCTAATGACTCACATGATAGAAAAATGGAAAATGATATAAACAAACAGCATAACTCGAAATGACTGGAAAACATTTAATAATATAGAACAACCAAATGAAAAAAAAATGATGTAAAAAAATGAAAAATGAATGTATAAACAATAATGCTGATGAAAAAACAAACATAATCAAATGGGAAATGAAAAAAATGTAAGAAAAAAGCATAAAATATGAAATACAAGATGAAATATCGATGGAAAAAAGTAAATGAAAATAATAACAAAAATAAATGCAATAATAAATAAAAAAAATGAAATGAATGGAATTAATGTGAATGCAAAAAATGACAACAATTGAACAATGAACAGATTGAAAAAAAATAAAATATTGTTAATGGAATCAAAAAAAAAAAACAATGGGTTAAAACTTGAAAAACAAAAAAATGAAAATTCTAAATAAAAAAAAAAATGAATGATATGATAATGACATGAAAAGAGAAATGAAAATAATAGAATGATGAAATAAGAAAAACAAAAAAAAAATCGGGAGATTGGAAAAGGAAAAAAAAAAAAAAATAAAAATAAACAATGATATGGAATGGGGGAAAATGTAAAAAAAATGCATATGATAATGAAAAAAAAACTAAAAAATGAAAAAAAGTATGAAAAATGGTATAAACAAATGAAAAAAGAAAAAATAAATGAGGGAAAAACTAAAGCAAAAATGACAATGAAAAGAATGAATGATGAAATGACTAATGAAAATGAATAAATAAAATAAAAAAAAAAATAAAAATAAAAAAAAATAAAAAAATGGAAAAAAAAAAAAGAAAATAAAAAGAAATAAAACAAATGAAAAAAAAAAAAAATAAAAAAAAAAAAAAAAATAAAAAATAATAAAAAAAAAAAAAAAATAAAAAATTTAAAAATGTTTTTATAAAAAAAAAAAAAAAAAAAAAATTATTGATAAAAAATTTGGGGAAATATTAAAAAGAAAATGGGATAAAAAAAAAAAAAATGAATTGCAAAAAAAATATAAAAAAAATAAATAAAAAAAAAAAAAAAAAAAAAAAAAATAAAAAAAAAAAAAAAATAAAATGAAAAAAAAAATGAAAAAAAAAAAAATAAAAAAAAAAAAAATTGAAAAAAATAAAAAAAAAAAAAAATAAAATTGTGAAAAAAAAAAAATAAAAAAAAATAAAAAAAATAAAAAAATGAAAAAATAAAAAAATAATAAAAAAAAAATAAAAATAAAAAAAAAAAATGGAATAAAATCAAAAAAAAAACCCAAAAGGGGGCAAAAAAAAAAAAAAAAAAAAAAAAAAATAAAAAAAAAAAAAAAAAATAAAATATCCAAAAATAAGGGACTAAAAAAAAGGGATAAAATGAAAAATGAAAAAAAAATGAAAAAAAAAAAAAAAATGATGAAAAATAAATAAAATAAAAAAAAAAAAAAACCCAAAATAAAACAAGGGGAAAAACAAATTAAATAATTGGACAAAAAAAATAAAAAATAAAAAAGAAAAAAAATGAACATAAAAAAGGGGAAAAAAACTAAAGGGAAAAGAAAAAAAAAAAAAAAATTTA
>JAIWJD010000215.1:0-16268 GCA_022818045.1 Neotoxoptera formosana | reverse complement strand
GAGGGGGGGGGGGGGGGGGGTGGGACGGGATGGGGGTGGGGGGGGGGGGGGGAGGGGGGGGAGGGGGAGGGGAAGGAGGGGGAGGGGGGAAGGGGGGAGAGGGGGGAGGGGGTGGGGGGGGAGGGGGGGGGGGAGGGAGGGGAGGGGGGAGGGAGGGAGAGGGGGGGGGGGGCGGGGGGGGGGGGGAGGGGGGAGAAGGGGGGGGGGAGGGGGGGGGGGGGGGATGGGGGAGGGGGGGGGGGGGGGGGGGGATGGGGGGGGGGGGAGGGGAGTGGGAGGGGGGGGGGGGGGGGCGGGGAGGCGTGGGGGGGGGGAGGGGGGGGGGAGGGGGGGGGGGAGAAAGGGGGGGAGGGGGGGAGGAGGGGGGGGGGGGGAGGGGGAGGGGGGGGGGGGGAGGGGGGAGGAAGGGGTGCAGCTTGGGGGGGGAGGGGATTGGGGGGGGGGGGGAGGGGAGGGAGGGGGGGGGGGGGGGGGAGAGGGGGGGGAGGGGGGGGGGGGGGGGAGGGGGGAGGGGGGGGGGGGGGGGGGGAGGGGGGGGGGGAGGGGGGAGGGGGAGGGGCGGAGGGAGGGGGGGGGGGGGGAGGGGGGGGGAGGGGGGGGAGGAGGGGGGGGGTGGGGGGGTGGGGGGGGGGGGGGAGGGGGGGGGGGGATGGAAGGGGGGGGGGGGCAGGAGAGGGGGGGGGGGGGGGGGGGGGGGGGAGGGGGAGGAGGGGGGGAGGGCGACGGGGAGGGTGAGGGGGGATGGGGGGGAGGTGAGAGGGGAGAGATGGTGGAGAGGAAGGGGAGGAGGGGGGGGATAGAGGGAGAGGGGAGGGACGGGAGGGAGGGGCGGAGAGGGGAGGGGATGGGGAGGGAAGGGGAGAGGGGGGAGAGGGGAGAGGAGGGGGGAGGGGGGTGGAAGATGGGGGAGAGGAGGGGGAGGGATGATGGGGGAGGAGGCTGGGAGGGGAAGGGGGAGGGGAGGGAGTGGGGGGATAAGAGAGGGGGGGAGGAGGAAGGGCGGGAGGGGGGGGGGAGATGGGCGAGGAGTGCGGAGAGGGGGGAGGGAGAGGGAGGAGGAGGAGGGAGGGAGGGGGGGGGGAGGGAGAGAGGGAGGGGAGGGGGGGGGAGGGAGGAGGGGGGGGGGGAGGAGGATGGTGGGGGCGGGGAGGGGGGGAGGGAGGGGGGGCGGGGAGGGGGGGATGGAGATGGGAGGAGGAGATGGGGAGGAGGAGAGGGAGGGGGAGAGAGGGGGGGGAGGGCGGAGGGATGGAGAGGGAGGGGGGGAGAGAGAGGAAGGGGGGATGAGGAGGGGGGGGAGGGAGGATGGGGGGGGATGGGGGGGAGTGAGGAGCGAGAAGGGAGAGGGGGGAAGATGAGGGGGGGGGGAAGGGGAGGGGAGAGATGGGGAGGGAAGGGAGGAAGGGCGGAGCGGAGAGAGGGGAGTGGGGAGGGGGGGGGAGGGGAGAGGAGGGGGAGAGGGGAGGGGATGGGAGAGGGAGGAGGATAGGGAAGGAGGGGGAGGGGGGGGGGGGCGGGGGAGAGATGGGGGGGGGGGGAAGGGGAGGAGATGAGGGGGGAGAGAGGGGAGGGGGGAGAGGAGAGAGGGGGGGAGGGAGGGGGGAGAGGAGGGGGGAGGGGAGAGGAGGGGGATGGAGGGGGAGGGAGGGAGAGAGAGGGGAGAGGAGGGGAGGGAGGGAGGGGGGAAGGAGAGGGAGAGGGGCGGGGGAGAGGGGAGGGGAGGAGAGGGGAGGGGGGGAGGGGGGAGGGGGAGGGGGAGGAGGAGAGAGGGAGGGGAGAGGGAAGGAGGGGGGAGGAAGGGGGGAAGGGGGGAGAACGGGGAGAAGAGGAGGGAGGGAGGGACGAGAGCGGGGGGGGGGGGGGGGGGAGAGAGGGATGGGGCAGGGGGAGGAGAGGGGAAGAGAGGATGGGGAGGATGGGGGGGGAGCAGGGGAGGGGGGGAGGGAGAGGAGAGGGCAGGGGGGGGAGCATGGGGAGTGGGGGATGGGGGGGAGAGAGGGGATGGGGGAGGAGAGGGAGAAGAGAGGAGGAGAGATGGGGGGAGGGGGGGGGAGGGAGAGGGGGGGAGAGGGAGAGAGGAGAGGGAGGAGGTGGGGGGGGGGGGAGGGAGCAGAGGGGAGGCGGAGGAGGAGAGGAGAGGAGATGGGGACGGGGGGGGGAGGAGAGGGGGGAGGGGGGGAGGAGGGAGAGATGAGAGGGGAGGGAGAGAGGATGGAGGGGAGGGGGGGGGGGAAGTATGGGAGGGGGGAGGGAGGGAGAGGGAGGGAGGGGGAGGGGGGGGATGGGGGAGGAGAGAGGGAGAGGGGGGAGAGGGGGAGGAGAGGGAGATGAGGAGGCGGGGGGAGGGGAGGAGGGGGGAGAGAGGAGAGTGGGGGATGAGGGAAGAGAGGAGGGGGGGAGAGAGGGGAGAGTGGGAGAGGAGAGGTGGGGGGGAGGGGGGGAGAGGTGGAGGGAGGAGATGGAGGGAGGAGAGGGGGGAGGGTGGGAGGAGGGGGCGGGGAGGGAGGGAGGAGGGGAGGGGATGAGAGAGGAGGGGGTGGGAAGGGAGGAGGGGGAGATGGAAGAGGGGATGGAGAGGGAGGGGGGAGGAGGGATGAGGGGGAGGGAGGAGGAGAGGGGGGAGGGAGGAGGAGGGGGGCGGGATGAGGAGGGAGGTGAAGAGGGGGCGGAGGAGTGGAGAGGGGGGAGGAGGATGGAGAGGGAGGGAGAGGGGAGGGGGGGGGATGGGAGGGGGAGGGGGGGGGGGGGGGGGGGAGAGGGGAGAGGGGGAGGATGATGGGAGGGGAGGGGGGAGAGAGGAGGGAGGAGGGGAGGGAGGGGGGAGGGGGGAGACGGGGGGAGGAGGGAGGATGGGGGGGGGATCGGAGGATTGAGGGGGGGAGGGGAGACGAGGAGGAGGGAGGGGGGAGGGGGAGAGGGAGGGAGGAGGGGGGAGATGGGGGGGAGAGGAGAGGGGAGAAGGGGGGGAGGGGATGGGAGAGGGGGGAGGGGGAGGACGAGAGGGAAGGATGGGAGGCGGGGGGGGGAGAGGGGGAGTGAGGGGAGGAGGGGGAGGGGGCGGGAGGGAGGAGAGGAGAGGGGGAGGGGAGGAGGGGGGAGGGGAGGGGGGGAGAGGGATTGGGGGGGGAGGATGGAGGGGGGAGATGGAGGAGGGGGATGTGGATGAGAGGGAGGAGAGGGGTTGGGAGATGGGGGGGGAGGGAGAGGGAGAGGAGCAGCGAGGAGGGAGAGAGAGGGGGGAGGAGATGGGGAGGGGGGGGGAGAGAGGGGAGGGGGAGAGGGATGAGGGGGAGAGGAGAGAGGGAGGAGAGGGAGAGGTGGGGGGGAAGAGGAGGGGGAAGAGGAGGGGAGGAGAGAGGGGAGGGGGGAGGAGAGAGGAGGGAGGGAGGAAGAGGGAGAGGTGGAGGAGAGGGGGGGGGGAGGGGGGAGGAGAGAGGGGGTGGGAGGGGGGGAGAGAGGAGGGAGGGGGGAGGGGGGAGAGGAGAGGAGAGGGGAGGAGAAGGAAGGGGGGGGGGAGAGGGAGGAGGAGTGGGAGAGGGGGGGGAGGAAGGAGGGAGGGAGGACGAGAGAGAGGGTGGGATGAGGGAGGAGAGAGGGGATGGGAGGTGGGGCAGGGAGGGAGGGCGGGGGAGGGGGGAATGAGGAGGGGAGGGGGAGGGGAGGGGGGGGGGGGGGGGAGGGAGAGAGGAGGAGGGGGGGAGGGGAGACGGGAGGGGGGAGGGAGGGGAGGAGGAGAGGAGGAGGGGGGGAGGAGAGAGGGAGAGGGAGGGGAGGAGGAAGGGGGGAGGGGAGAAGGGGGGAGGGGAGGGAGAGAGGGGGGGGGGGAGGGGGGGAGAGGGAGGAGAGCGAGGATGAGGGGGGGGAGGGGGGGGAGGGGATGGGGGGAGGGAGAGAGGGAGGGGAGGCTGAGGGGGAGGAGGAGGGGGGTGAGAGAGAGAGGGGGAGGAGGGGGAGAGGGGGAGGAGGGCGAGAGGAGGAGGGGGAGGGAGGAGGAGGGGAGAGGGGGGAGGGGGAGGAGGTAGGGGAGAGGGGATGGGGGGGGGGGGGGGAGGGGAGAGATGGGGATGGAGGGGGGGGGGAGATGAGGAGGGAGGGAGGGGGAGGAGAGATGGGGGAGGGGATGGAGGGAGAGATGAGGGGGGATGGAAGGCGGAGGGGGGGGGGGGGAGGGGAGGAGATGGAGAGATGGGGAGGGGGAGGGAGGGGAGAGAGGGAGGGGAGAGAGGAGAGGAGAGGAGGAGGGAGGAGGAAGAGAGGGGTGGGGGGAGAGATGAGAGGATGGGGAGGGAGGGGAGGAGGGGGGGAGGGGGGGAGGGAGAGGGAGGGGGGGAGGGAGGAGGAGGGGAGAGGGGGAGGGAGGGGGGAGGAGGGGGGAGGGAGGGGGGAGGGAGGGGGAGAGGGGAGAGAGGGGTGAGGAGAGGAGAGGGGGGGGAGAGGAGGAGGAGAGGGGGGAGGGGATGGGAGGGAGGAGAGAGGGTGGAAGGAGGGGGGAGAGGAGAAGGAGGGAGGGGAGGGAGGAGATGGGGGGGGGAGAGGGGATGAGAGGGAGGGAGAGGGGAGGAGGAGGGGGATGGGGGGAGGGAGGAGGGGGGGGAGGGGGGAGCGGGGGAGGGGAGGGAGGGGAGGGAGGGGGGAGGGGGGGAGGGATGGAGAGGGAGAGGACGGGGAGAAGAGGGTGGGGAGGGGGAGAGAGGGGGGGGAGGAGGGGAGAGGGGAGGGATGGGGGGACGAGAGAAGGGGGGAAGGAGAAGGGAGGGGGGAGAGGGGAGGAGCGGGGAGAGAGGGGGGGAGGGAGGAGGAGAGAGAAGGGAGGGGGGGGGAGGGAGAGGGGGGAGAGGAGAGGGGAGAGAGGAGTGGGGGAGGGAGAGAGGGGATGGGCGGTGGAGGGAGAGGGGAGGGGAGCGAGTGAGGGAGAGGGCGAGGAGGGGAGGGGAGGGGGAGATGGAGGGAGGATGGGGGAGGAGAGGGGGGAGGGAGGAGAGAGAGGAGGGAGAGGGGGGGGGAGGGATGGGAAGGGGAGAGGGGGAGAGAGGGGGGGGCGGGAGAGGGGAGGGGGGGGGGGGGAGGGAGGGGGGCGGGAGAGAGGAGGAGAGGAGAGAGAGGAGAGGGGATGGAGGGGGGAGAGGAGGGAGAGGGGGGAGGGGGAGGGGGAGGAGGGGGGGGGGGAGGGGAGGGGGAGGAGATGGAAGGAGAAGGGGAGAGGAGGGGGGGAGGGAGAGAAGAGAGGATGAGAGGGGGGAGAGGGAGGGAGAGAGGGGAGAGGAGAGGGGATGAGAGAGGGGGGGAGAGAGAAGGGAGGGGGAGAGGGAGAGGGGCGAGGGGGAGGAGGGGGGAGGGGAGGGAGGGAGGGGAGGGGAGGGGGGAGCGGGATGGAGGAGGGATGAGAGGAGGGAGGAGGGATGAGGGGGGAGGGAGGGAGGGAGGGAGAGGATGGGGGACGGGGGGGGGAGGGGAGAGGGGAGGGGAGGGGGAGAGGGAGCGAGGGGCGGGAGGAGAGGGGGTAGGGGGAGAGGAGAGGGGGAGCAGGGGGGAGGAGGAGAGGGGAGAGGAGCGGGGATGAGAGGGAGGGAGAGAGAGGAAGGGGGGGGGGGATGAGGGGGAGGGGGAGATGGGGAGAGCGGAGAGGAGGAGGGGAGGAGGGAGAGGGCAGAGGAGAGTGGAGGAGGGAAGGGTGGAGAGAGAGGAGGAGGGAGGAGAGAGGGGGGGAGAGAGAGGGGAGGAAGGGACGGGAGGGGGGAGAGGGCGGGGGGGAGCGGAGAGGAGGAGAGGAGAGGGAGAGGGAGGATGGGGAGAGAGGGGGAGCGAGATGGGGGGGAGAGGGGAGGGAGAGGGAGGAAGGGAGGGGGAGGGGGGGAGGGAGAGGAGGGGGAGGGAGGTGGGAGAGGGAGGGAGGGGGGGATGAGGAGGGGAGGGGGGAGGGGAGAGGGATGCGGAGGAGAGGAGGATGGGGGAGGCGAGGGGGAGGAGGGGGGAGGAGGAGAGGGAGGGTAGAGGGGAGGGGAGAGGGGGAGAGAGGGGGGAAGGGGAGAGAGAGGGAGGGGAGGAGGGGAAGATGGGAGAGAGGGAGGGAGAGAGCGAGGGGGGAGGGGGGAGGCGGAGGATGGGGGGGGGGAGGAGGGAGGAGCGGGGAGAGAGGGGAGGGGGGGAAAGGGGAGAGAGGAGGGAAGAGGGAGGGGGAGGAGGGGAGGAAGGAGTGAGAGGATTGGGAGGGGGGGGGAGGGAGAGGGGGAGGGGAGAGGAGGGGGGAGGAGAGGAGGGAGGGGAGAGGGAGGGGGAGGAGGGAGGGATGGGAGCGAGGGAGAGGAGGGAGGGAGGGAGGGGAGGAGGGGGATGGGAGGGAGAGGGAGGGGGAGAGGAGGGAGGGAGGAGGGGAGGGGAGGAGGGGGGGGGGGGAGATGAGGAGGGCGGGGGGGGGAGAGGATGGAGGAGGAGGGGAGGATGAGAGGGGGGATGGGAAGAGATGGAGGGAGGGGGGGATGGGGGAGGGAGAGAGGAGCGGGGAGGAGAGGATGGGGGGAGGGGAGAGGAGGGGGGAGGGGAGGAGGGGAGAGGAGGAGTGGGAGGGGGAGGAGGAGGAGGGGGAGAGGAGAGAGGGAGGAGGGAGGGGGGGGAGGGAGGAGGGGAGAGATGGAGGGGGATGGGAGAGAGAGGGGAGAGATGCAGGGAGGAGGAGGGGAGGATGGGAGATGGAGGAGTGGGGGATGGGAGGGAGAGGGAGGTGGGAGGGGGGGGAGATGAGGAGGAGAGGAGGAGGGGGAGGGGGAGGGGGAGGGAGGAGGAGAGGGGGGGGGAGGGGAGGAGAGGGGAGGGAGAGAGGAGAGAGAGGAGGGGGAGAGGGAGAGAGAGGGGGAGGAGAAGGAGGAGGATGGAGGGGGGATGGGAGGGGAGAGAGGGGAGAGGGGAGGGAAGGAGGGATGGGGGGGGGAGCGAGGGAGAGGAGGGGAGGGAAGGGGAGAGGAGGGGAGGGAGAGAGGGAGAGGGAGGAGGGGAGGGAGGAGGAGGGGAGGGAGAGGAGGGGGAGAGAGAGGAGATGGGAGGGGGGGAGGGGGAGGAGGAGAGGGGAGGGGAGAAGGAGAGGGGGAGAGAGAGGGGGGAGGGGGATGGGGGGGAAGAGAGAGAGGGAAGAGGGAGGGGAGGAGAGGAGGAAGGGGGGGGGGAGAGGGGGAGGAGGGGGGAGGGAGGGGAGGATGAGAGACGGGAGAGGAGGGAGAGGAAGGGGGGAGAGGGGAGAAGGGAGAGAGAGAGAGGGGAGGGGGGGGAGGAGAGGGAGGGATGGAGGGGAGGGATGGAGAGAGCGGAGGGAGAGAGCGAGGGAGGGGGAGGGAGGGAGGAGGAGGGGAGGAGGGAGAGGGGGGGGAGAGGGGAGTGGGAGTGGGAGGGGGGGGAGGAGAGGGGAGGAGGGGGGAGAGGAGAGAGGGGGGGGGAGATGAGAGGGGGGGGAGGGAGAGAGAGGAGGAGGAGAAGAGGGAGGAGGGGGGGAGGAGGAAGAGGGAGAGAGAGGAGGGGGGGGAGGGGAGGGAGAGGGTGGGGGAGAGGGAGGAGGGAGGGGAGAGGATGGGGGGAGGAGAGAGGGGGAGGAGAGGGGGGATGAGGAGGGGAGGAGAGAGGGGAGGAGGGAGAGGGGGGAGGGAGAGATGGGGAGGGGGAGAGAGGGGAGGGCGGGGGAGGGAGGGAGGAGGAGGGGTGGGAGAGGAGAGGGGGTGGAGGAAGAGGAAGGAGGGGGAGGGGATGGAGGGGAGGAGGGAGGGAGGAGGGAGAGGGAGGGAGGGGGGAGGGAGGGGGAGGAGGGGGGGAGGAAGGGGGAGGAGAGGGGAAGGAGGAGGGAGGGGGGAGGAGGGAAGGGAGGATGGGAGAGAGAGGGGGAGGGGGAGGGATGGGAGGGGAGGGGGGAGGGCGGAGGGAGATGGGGGGGAGAGGGGGGGAGAGGGAGAGAGGGGGAGAGGGGAGAGCGGGTGGGGAGAGAGGGGGGGGAGGAGGGGGGGAGAGGGAGAGGAGAGAGGGGGGGGAGAGGAGGAGGGGGGGAGGGGGGGAGGGAGGAGAGAGAGAGTGGGGAGGGGAGTGAGGAGGGCGGAGAGAGGAGAGGAGGAGGAGGGAGGGGGGGGAAGAGAGGAGGGAGGAGGAGGGGGGAGATGGGGGAGGGAGGGGAGGGGGGGGAGAGAGGAGGGGGGGAAGAGGGAGAGGTGGGAGGAGGGGAGGGATGGAGGGGGAGGGGAGAGAGGTGGGAGAGGGGAGAGAGAGATGGGAGGGGGGGAGGGGGAAGGGAGGAGGAGGATGAGGGGGAGAGGGGGGGAGGGGAGAGGGAGGAGGAGGAGGAGGGGGGGAGGGGGGGGATGGGGGAAGGGGAGGAGGGAGGAGGGAGGGGGGGGGATGGAGGAGGGGGGAGGAGTGGGAGAGGGAGAGGGAGGGGAGGAGGGAGAGGATGAGGGGGGAGAGGCGAGGGGGGAGAGGGGGGGGAGGGGGAGGGAGAGAGAGGTGGAGAGGGATGGGGGGAGGAGAGGGGGATGGAGGAGGGGGGGAGAGGGAGGGGGAGGGAGGAAGAGAGGGAGAGAGGAGAGGGGGGATGGGGAGAGGGAGGAGGGCGGGAGATGGAGGGGATGGGAGGAGGGGGGGGGGGAGGAGAGAGGAGGGGGAGGGGAGGAGGAGGGGGGGAGGTGGGATGGGGAGGGAGGGGGGGGAGGAGAAGGGGGATGGGGGGGGGGGAGGGGGAGGGATGGGAGGGGAGAGTGAGGAGATGAGAGAGGGGAGGGAGAGGGGAGGGGAGAGGAGAGGAGGAGGCGAGGGAGAGGAGGATGGAGGGAAGAGGGGAGGAGGGGGAGGGGGGGGGAGAGAGGGAGAAGTGGGGGGGGGGGATGGGGGGAGGAGAGGGGAGAGAGGGGAGGAGGAGAGGGGAGAGAGGGGGAGGAGGGGGGGAGGGGGAGGGAGGGGAGGGGGGGGGGGAGGGGAGGGGGGGATGGGGGAGGGAGGAGGGGAGAGGGGAGGAGGGGGAGGGGAGAGAGAGGGGGGGGGGGGGGGGGGGGGGAGAGGAGGGTGGGAGAGAGGAGGGAGAGGGAGAGAGGGGGAGGAGGGAGAGAGGGGGGGAGAGGAGGGGAGGAGGAGGGGCGAGGGAGGAGAGGAGGGGGGGATGGGGGGAGAGGGGGAGGGAGGGGGGTGAGGAGGGCGAGGGGAGGGAGCAGGAGAGAGGGGGGGGAGGAGGGGAGAGGAGAGAGAGGAGGAGAGGGGAGGGGGAGGGGGGGAGGATGGGGGGGGAGGATGGGAGGGAGGGGGGGGGAGGGGGAGGCGATGAGGAGATGAGAGGGGAGGGGGAGGGATGGGAGAGGGAGGGAGGGAGGAGAGGGGGGGGGATGAGGGGGGGGGGAAGGGGAGGGGAAGGAGGGGGGAGGAGGAGAGGGAGAGGGAGGGATGGGAGGGAGGGAGAGTGAGGGAGAGGGGGGGGAGGGGGGGGAAGGGGAGAGAGAGGGATGGAGGAGAGGGAGGGGAGGGGGAGGGGGGGGAGGAGAGGAGAGGGAGGAGGAGGGAGAGAGAGGGCGAGAGGGGAGAGGGGAGGGGAGGGGGAGGAGAGAAGGAGGGGAGAGGAGGGAGGAGGAGGGGGGGGGAGGAGAGGGAGGAGAGGGGAGGAGAGGGGAGGAGAGGGCGGGGGGAGGGGGGAGGGAGGGAGAAGGAGGAGGAGGAGGGGGGAGAGAGGAGGGGGGAGAGGGGGAGGAGAGAGAGGACGGATGGAGGGGGGGAAGGGAGAGGAGAGAGAGAAGAGGAGGGGAGGAGTGGGGAGGAGGGAGGGGGGGGAAGAGAGGGGATGGAGGGGAGAGACGGAGGGGGAGGGGGAGGAGAGGGGGGGGAGGATGGAGGAGGAGGGAGAGAGGGGGTGGAAGAGGGGGGGAGGGAGAGGAGCAGGAGGAGAGGAGGAGGAGAGAGGGGAGGGAGAGGAGAGGGGGGGGGGGAGAGGAAGGAGGAGGGTGAGAAGAGGTAGGGGGAGGGGAGGAGAGGAAGAGAGGAGAGGGGGATGGAGGGAGAGGGCACGAGAGCGGGGAGCTCTTTTCTTTCTCTCTTTTCTCTTCTTTTTATTTTCTCTTTCTCTCTCTTCTCTCTCTTTCTTTTCTCTTCATTTTTTTCTCTTTTCTTTTTCCTTCTCTCTTCTTTCTTTTTTTCTCTTTTTTTTCTCTTTCTTTCTCTTTTCTTTTTTTCTCTTCTTCTTCTCTTTTTTCTTTCTTTTTCTTTCTTTTTCTTTTCTTTTCTCTCTCTCTTTTTCTTTTCTCTTCTTCTCTCTCTTTTTCTTTTTCTTCTTTTTTTTCTTCTTTCTCTTTTTCTTCTTCATTTTTTTTCTTTTCTTCTTTTCTTCTTTTCTTTCTCTTTCTTTCCTCTCTTCTCTCTTCTCTTTTTCTTTTCTTTTCTTCTCTTCTTTTTCTCTTCTTCTCTTTTCTCTCTTTTTTCATCTCTTTTCTCTTCTTCTTTTTTCTTTTCTCTCTTCTTCTTTTTCTTCTCTTTCTTCTCTTTTTTTTTTCTCTTTCTTCTTTTTTTTCTTCTCTCTCTCTCTTTCTCTTTTCTCTCTCTTTTTCTTCTCTCTTTTCTTTCTTTCTTTTTCTCTTTCTTTCTCTTTCTCTTCTCTTTTTTTCTTCTTTCTTTCTCTCTCTTTCTTTCTCTCTTTTTTCTTTTCTTTCTTTCTTTTTTTCTCTCTTCTCTTTCTCTTCTTCTCTTCTTCTCCTCTTCTTTTTCTTTTTTCTTCTCTTCTTTTTCTTTCTTCTTTCATTCTCTTTCTTTCCTTTTTTTTTTTTTTCTTTCTTTTTTTTCTTCTCTTCTTTTTCTCTTCTTCTTTTTCTCTCTTTTTTTCTTCTTTCTTTTTTCTCTTCTCTTTTTTTTTTTCTCTTCTTTCTCTCTCTTTTTCTTTCTCTTCTTTTTTCTTTTTTCTCATTTTCTCTTCTTCTTCTTTCTTTCTTTCTTCTTTCTCTTCTCTTTCTTCTTTTCTTTCTCTTTTTTTTCTTCCTCTCTTTTTTCTCTCTTTTCTCTTTTCTCTTTTCTCTTCTTTCTCTCTTTTCTTTCTTTCTTTTTTCTCTTTCTTTCTCTTCTTCTTCTCTCTCATCTTCTTTTTCTTCTCTCTTCTTTTCTCTTTCTCTTCTCTTTTTTTTCTTCTTTCTTTTTCTTTCTCTTCTTCTCTTCTCTCTCTTTTTCTTTTCCTTCTTTTTTCTCTTTTTTTCCTTTCTCTTCTTTCTCTTTTTTTTCTCTTTTTCTTCTCTCTTCTTTCTTTCTTTTCTCTCTCTCTTTCTTTTTTCTTTTCTTCTTTCTTTCTTTTTTCCTCTTTCTCTCTTTTTCATTTTTTCTCATTTTTCTTTTCTTTCTCTCATCTCTCTTCTCTCTCTTTTCTTCTTCTTTCTTTCTCTTTTTTTTTCCTTCTCTCTTTTCTCTTTCTTTTCTCTTTTCCTTTTTCCTTTTCTCTCTCTTTTTCTCTTTTTTTCTCTTCTTCTTTTCTTTCTTTTTCTCTTCTCTTTTTCTCTTTCTCTCTTCTCTTCTCTTTCTTTTTTTCTCATTTCTTTTTTCTTTTTTTTCTTTCTCTTTTTCTTTCTCCTTCTTTCTTTTTTTTTTCTTTCTTTTCTTTCTTTTCTCTCTTTCTTTTTTTTTTTTCTTCTCTCTTTTCTTTTTCTTTTCTCTTCTTTTCTTCATTCTTTCTTTCTCTTCTCTTTCTTTTTTCATCTTCTCTTTTTCTTTTCTCTTTTTCTTTTTTTCTTTCTCTTCTCTTTTTTCTTCTCTTTCTTCTCTTTTTTCATTCTTTTTCTCTCTCTTTCTCTTTTCTCTCTTTTCTTTTTCTCATTTTTTCTTCTCATTTCTCTTTTCTTTTCTTCATTTTTTTTTCTTTTCTCTCTTTCTTTTTCTCTTTTTCTTTTTCTCTTTTTCCTCTCTTCTCTCTTTTTCTTCTTTTTCATTTCTCTTTTTTTTTCTCTTCTTTTCTTCTCTCTTTCTTTTTTCTCTTTTTTTCTTTTTCTCTTCTTTCTCTTTCTCTTTCTTTCTCTTTCTCTTTTTTTTTTTTTTCTTTTTTTCTCTTTTTCTTTCTCTCTCTTCTTCTCTTTTTTCTCTTTCTCTCTTTCTTTCATCTCATTTTTTCTTTTTTTTCTTTCTTCTTCTCTTCTTTTTTTTTTTCTTTTCTTCTCTTCTTTTTCTCTTTTTTCTTTTCCTCTCTCTTTTCTTTTTTTCTCTCTTTCTTTTTTTCTTTCTCTCTTTCTTTCTTTTCTCTTCTTCTTTTCTTTTCTTTTTTTTTCTCTCTTTTCTCTTCTCTCATCTTCTTTTTTTCCTTTCTTTCTTTTTTTCTTTCATTTTTTTCTTTCCTCTTTTTTCTTTTTCTTCTTTTCTTTTTCATTTTTTCTTTTCTTTCTTCTTTTTCTCATTTCTTTCTTTTTCTTTTCTTCTTTCTCTCTTTTTCTTCTCCTTCTTCTCTTTTCTTTCTTCTTTTTCTTTTCTTTTTTTTCTCTTTCTTTCTTCTTTTCTTTTCTTTTTCTTTCATCTTCTTTCTCTTTTTTTTTCTTTTTCTTTCTTCTTTTTTTCTCTTCTTTCATCTCTTTTTTTTCTCTTTTCTTTTCTTCTTTTTTCTTTTCTTTTCTTTCTTTCTTTTTCTTTCTCTTCTTTTCTTTCTCTTTTTTCTCTCTTCTATTCTTCTTTTCTTTTTTTCTTTTCTTTTCTTTTTCATTCTCTCTTCTTTTTCTCTTTTCTCTTCTCTTTTTCTTTTTTTCTTCTCTTCTTTTTTTCTCTCTTTTCTTCTTCTCTTTTTCTTTCTTCTTTTCTCTTCTTCTTTCTTCTTTTCTTCTTTTTCTCTTTCTTTCTCTCTCTTCTTTTTCTCTCTCTTTCTTCTTCTTCTCTCTTTTTTCTTTCTTTTTCTCTTTTCTCTCTTTTTTTTCTTCTTTCTTTTTTTCTCTCTTCTTTCTTTTTTTCTCTTCTCTTTTTTCTTCATTTTTCTTCTTTTTTTTCTTTCTCATCTCTCTTCTTCTTATTCTTTTTTTTCTCTCTTTCTCTCTTTCTTTTCTTTTTTCTTTCTTCTTTTTTTCTTTTTTTTCTTTCTTTCTCTTTTCTCTTTTTTCCTCTTCTTCATTATCTTTTCTCTCTCTCTTCTCTCTTTTTTTTTTCTTTATTTTCTTCATCTTTTTCTTTTTCTCTCTTTCTTTTTTTTTTCTCTTCTTTTTTCTTCTTCTTTTTTTTTCCTCTCTTCTTCTCTTTCTTCTTCTTTCTCTCTTTTTTTTTTCTCTCTCTTCTTCTCTCTCATTCTCTCTCTCTTCTTCTTTCTCTTTTTTCTTTTCTTTTCTCTTTCTTCTTTTTTCTCTCTTTCTCTCATTTCTTCTTTTTCTTTCTTTTCTCTTTTTCTTTCTTTTTCTTCTCTTCTTCTTCTTTCTTTTCTCTTTTTCTTCTTTTCTCTTCATTTTTTCTTTTCTCTTTTTTTCTCTTCTCTTTTTTCTTTTCTTCTCTCTTTTCATTTTTCTTTTCTTTCTTTCTCTTTCTTTATTTCTTTTCTTCTCTCTCTTTTCTTTTCTTCTTTTCTTTCTTTTTTTTCTCTCTTCTTCTTTCTCTCTTCCTCTTTCTTTTTTTTTTTTCTCTTTTCTTTCTTTTTTCTCTTCTTCTTCTCTCTTCTTTTTCTCATTTCTTTTTCATTTTTTCTCCTTTTCTTTTTTTCTTTTTCTTTCTTTTCTTCTTTTCTTTCTTTTTCTTTTCTTTCTTTTTTTCTTCTTTTTCTCTTTTTTTTTTTCTTTTCTCTCTCTTTCTTCTTCTCTTCTCTCTTCTCTCTTTTTTTTTCTTCTCTTCTTCTTTCTTTTTTTTTCTCTTTCTCTCTTTCATTCTCTTTCTCTCTCTCTTTTCTCTTTTTCATTCTCTCTTTTTCTTCTTCTCATTTTTCTCTTCTTCTTCTTTCTCTCTTTCTTTCTTTCTCTCTTTTCTCTCTTTCTCTTTTCTTCATTTCTTCTTTTTTTCTTCTTTTTTTTTTCTCTTTTCTTCTTCTTTTCTTTCTTCTTCTTTCTCTTCTCTTCTCTTTTCTTCTTTCTTTTTTTTTTCTTTCTTCTCTTTTCTCTTTCTTCTATCTCTTTTTTCTTTCATCTTTCTCTTTTCTCATTTTTTTCTCTTCTTCTTTCTTTTTCATTTTTTTTCTTCTTTTCTTCTTTCTTCTTCTCTTTTCTTCTTTTTCTTTTTTTCTCTTCTTCTTCTTCTTCTTTCTTTTTTCTCTTTTTTCTCTTCTTTCTCTTTTTTTCTTTCTCTCTTCTTCTTTTTCTTCTTTCTCTTTTTTTCTTTTTCTTTTTTTTTTTTTTTTTTCTCTTTTTTTTTCTCTTTTTTTTTCTTCTTTCTTCTTTTTTCTTTTCTTCTTTTCTCTTTCTTTTTCTCATTTTCTTTCTTTTCTTCTTCTCTCATCTTTCTCTTTCTTTCTTCTTTCTTCTTTCTTTTTTTTCTCTCTTCTCTTTTTTTTTTCTTTATTTCTCTCTCTTCTTTTTTCTCTTTCTCTCTTTTTCTCTTTTTCTTTCTTCTCTTTTCTTTTCTTTTTTCTTTTTTCTTTCTTTTTTTTTTTTCATTTCTTTTCTTTCTCTTCTTCTTCTTTTTTTTTCTTTTTCTTCTCTCTCTTTCTTCTTTCTTTTCTTTTTCTTTCTTCTCTTTTTTTTTCATTTTCTTTTCTTCCTCTTCTTTTTTCTCTTTTTCTTTTCTTCTTCTTCTTCTCTCTTCTCTTCTTCATTCTTCTCATCTTCTTCATTTTTCTCTTCTCTTTTCTTCTTTTCTTCTCTTTCTTTTCTTCTCTTTTCTCTTTCTTTCTCTTTTCTTCTTTTTTTTTTCTTTTTTCTCTCTCTTTCCTTCTCTTTTTCTTTTCATTTTCTTCTTTTCTCTTCTTTCTCTCTCTTTCTTCTTTTTCTTCTTCTCTTTTCTTTTCTTCTTTCTTTCTTCTCTTCCTTTCTCTTTCTTCATTCTTTCTTTTTTTCTCTCTTTTCTCTTTTTTCTCTTCTTTTTTTTTTTTCTTCTCTTTTTTTCCTTATTCTCTCTCTTTTCTTCTTTCTTTTTCTTTTTTCTTTTCTTCTTTTTTCTTTCTTTTCTTCTTTTTTTTCTCTCTTTCTTTTTTCTCTTCTCTCTTCTTCTCCTTTTCTTTTTTTCTTTCTTCTTCATTTCTCTCTTCTTTTTCTTCTTCTCTTTTTTTTTCTTTTTTTTTTCTCTTTTCTTTTTCTTCTTCTTCTTTCTTTCTCTCTTTCTCTTCTTTTTCTTTTCTTTTCTCTTTTCTTTTTTCTTTTTCTCTTTTTCTTTTTTTTCTCTCTCTCTTTTTTTTCTTCTCTTTTCTCTCTTTTTTTTTTCTCTCTCTTTTCCTCTTTTTTCTTTCTCTTCTTTCTCTTTCTCTTTTCTTTTTTCTTCTCTTTTCTTTTTCATCTTCTCTTTCTTCTTTCTTCTTTTCTTTCTCTCTTTTCATTTTCTTTTCTTTTTTTTTTTCTTCTTTCTTTTTTTTTCTTTTTCTCTTTTTTTTTCTTTTTCTTTCTTTTTTCTTTTTCTTTCTCTTCTTTCTTTTTCATTTTCTCTTATTTTTTCTCCTCTCTTTTCATTTCTTTTTTCTCTTTTTTTTTTCTTTTTCATTTTTTTCTTTTTCTCTCTCTTCTTCTTTTATCTTTTTCTTTCTTTTTTTCTTTTTTCTTCTCTCTCTCTTCTTTTTTTTTTTCTTTTCTCCTTTTTTTTCTTTTTTTTTTTTTTTTCTTCTTTTTTTTTTTCTTCTTTTTTTTTTTTTTTTTCTTTTTTTCTCTTTTTCTTCTTTCCTTTTTTTTTTTTTTTTTTTTTTCTTTTTATTTTTTTTTCTTTTTTTTTTCTTTTTTTTTTTCTTCTTTTTTTCTTTCTTTTCTTTTTTTTTTTTTTTTCTTTTTTCTCTTTTTCTTTTTTTTCTCTTTTTTTCCTTTTTCTTTTTTTTTTTTTTTTTTTTTTTTTTTTTTCCTTTTTTTTCTTTTTTTTTTTCTTTCTTTCTTTTTCTTTTTTTTTTTCTTTTTTTTTTTTTTTTTTTTTCTTTTTTTTTTTTCTTTTTTTTCTCTTTTTCTTTTTTTTTTTCTTTTTTTTCCTTTTTTTTTTTTTTTTTTTTTTTCTTTTTTTTTTTTTTTTTCTTTTTCTTTTTTCTTTTTTCTTTTTTTTTTTTTTCTTTTTCTTTTTTCTTTCTTTTTTGTTTTTCCTTTTTTTTTCTTTTTTTTTTTTTTTTTCTTTTTTTTCTTTTTTTTTTCTTTTCTTTTTTTTTTCATTTTTTTCTTTTTTTTTTTTCTTCTTTTTTTTTTTTTTCTTTTTTTTCTTTTTTTTTTTTATTT
>JAIWJD010000214.1:0-16318 GCA_022818045.1 Neotoxoptera formosana | reverse complement strand
GGGCGGGGGGGGGGGGGGGGGGGGGAAGGGGGAGGGGGGGCGAGGGGGCGAGAGGCGGAGCGAGGCGGGAGCGGCGAGGGCGGCGCGGGAGGGCGGAGACGGACGGGGAGCGGGGAGGCGAAGAGGAGAGAGGGCCGGGGGGCGCGCGGAGCGGGACGCGCGGCCGCGGGGGAGAGGGAGAGGGGGGCGGGGCGAGTGCGGGAGGGGACGCGAGGCGGAGGCGGCGGGGAGCGGGGGGCTGGCGGGAGACGGGGTGGGGGGGCGGGCGGCGCGGGCGAGGGGGGAGCGGGAGGACTGAGGCCGGGAGCGGGGCCGGGTGCGACGAGGGGGAGTGGCGGCGGCGGCAGGGAGCCGGGAGGTGCGACGCAGCTCGGGACAGGGGGAGGGGGCAGGGAGCGAGTGGAGCGGGGAGCGAGGGAGGAGGGGCGCGGGGGGGCGGGGAGAGGAGCCGGGGCAGGGGGGAGCGGGGGGGCGAGGGCCGAGGGCAACGGGCAGGCGGGGCGCGGAGCGGGGGAGGGGCGAGGTCCACGGGCGGGGCCGAGGGCGCGGGAC
This sequence comes from Neotoxoptera formosana, assembly GCA_022818045.1. Classification (NCBI taxonomy): domain Eukaryota; kingdom Metazoa; phylum Arthropoda; class Insecta; order Hemiptera; family Aphididae; genus Neotoxoptera; species Neotoxoptera formosana. The sequence goes on along the minus strand of JAIWJD010000214.1, from coordinate 15,766 downwards.
GAGGGGGGCGCGGGGGGGGGCGGGGGGGCAGGGAGCTAGGGCGTGGGGGCGGGGCGGCTGCGCCGAGGGGCGGCGAGGGCGAAGGGAGCGAGCGGGAGGCTGAGGGCGCGAGGGAGCGGGGGAGCGGGCGAGCGAGCGGGCAGGGAGGCGAGCGGAGACGGAGGGCGGGAGCGCAGGGACCGTGAGAGGGGAGGCGCAGGGCCGCGCGGGAGGGGGCGGGCGAGCGGCGGCAGGCCGAGTGGGACGAGCGCGAGGCGGGCGCCGCGAGGCGAGGGGCGCATGGCGGGCAGGAGCGAGAGGCGGGCGACGGAAGAAGGGCGAGGAGCGGGGAGACGGGAGCGGGGGAAGGCAGAGGAGCGGGGGGGGGCGGGCGGCGAGCGGGGGGAGCGGCAGGAGGGGCGGGAGAGCGAGGGACGAGGAGCGGGGCGGAGGGGGAGCGGGAGGGAGCGGCGAGCGGGGAGGGGGGCGGGAGAGGAGGCGAGAGGAGGGAGAGCGGCGGGGTGATGGTGGGAGCGGGAGGACGGGGCGGAGACGGGGTGGCGCGAAGGCGCGGGGGGCGGTGGCGGCAGGGAGGGGGGAGGGGAGGCGGGGGCGAGGGGCGAGACGACGGCAGGAGGGGGGCGGGGCGGGAGCAGCGGTGGCGGCGGGAGAGGGCGGGAAGCGGTGGCGAGGGGGAGGGACGGGCGACGGGAGAGGGGCCGGGAGCAGCGGCGGCGGGACGGCACGAGGCGGGGAGGTCGGGCAGGAGGGGAGCGAGCGCGGGGGAGGCGGGGCACGGGCACAGGAGGGGCAGGGCGCGGGGCGCAGGCGACGGGCGGGGGGCACGGAGGCGAGGGGGCGAGGGGCGGGGCGCGGGGCGAGGCTGCGCGGACGAGAGCGCTGGGGGGAGCGGGGAGGGGACTGAGCGGCAGGCGGGGGGGGCGGGGCCGTGAGCGGAGCGGCGGCGGGCGCGCGGGGCGCAGGCGGCGGAGCGTCGCGGCGACTGGGGGGAGGTGGGGGAGGCACGGGAGGGGAGCGGGAGCCGGCGCGCGGGAAGGGGAGGAGGCGGAAGGGGAGGGGGCAGGAGGGCTGTGCGCTCGGGCTGGACGGGCGCTAGGCGAGGGCGAGGGAGGGGGGGTTGGGGGCGCCGGGGAATAGGAGAGCCGGCGAGGTGCGAGCGGAGTGGGGGCAGGAGTGACGGCGGCGGCAGACGGGCCGAGCGACGACGAGGGGGGGCGGGGTGCGAGGGGCGTGCGGGCGCGGCGGGGTGGAGGATGCGGCTGGGCGAGCGCCCGCGCGGGGAGGCGCGGGAGCGGGAAGCGCGGGTGGCGCGTGAAGGGGGGGGGCGCGGAGACGCGCTAGGACGGAGAGGAGCGGGCGTGGGGGGCGGCGGCGGGTGCGGGGGCGGATGCACATGGGCGGGTGGACGGTGCGGGGGCGGCACTCAGCATCTCGGGGACGGCGGGGCGGGGCGCGACGAGGCGCAGAGGGCGGCGCGAGGCGGGCGCGGCGGGCGGCTGAGATGTGGGGCGGGGTCGTGGGGGGGGGGGCGAGAGGGGGCGCGGACGCGGGCGAGGAGCGAGGGGGAAGGCGAGAGCCGGCGGTGGGCGGATGGAGAGGCGAGCGCGATTGGGGGAGGCGCGGCGGCGGGCGGAGGGAAGAGGAGGCGGCGAGGGGGGACGGGCGCGGGGGAGGAGCGTGGGGGCGGGGGCGGGCGGGAAAGATGGAGACGGGGGGGGAGAGGAGGGGGCGGCGGGCTGGCGGGTCTGACTGGGCGGCGGCACGCGCGGGCGCGGGAGAGCGGTGACGGGCTGACGCACGCGAGGGAGGAGTTGGGCTGGAGCGAGAGCAGGAGGTAGAGGTCGAGAGGCCGGGGGGGTGCTGCATGCGCGGGGCGAAGATGAGAGAGCACGAGAAGAAGCTCGCGGCGGGGGCGAGGCACGCGGGGCAGTCGACGCGCAGACGGGGGCAGGGAGAGAGCGGGGAGCGCAACAGGGCGCGGAGCAGGTGGACGGCAGGCGGGCGGGAGCGGAGGGAGCAGGAGAGAGGGGTGAGGACTGATGAAGGGCGGCGCAGGGGCCGAAAGAGGGCAGGGGGCGGGGCGGCGCGGGCGCGCAGGGTGGCGGAGGTCGCGGAGATGCTCGGAGATCGAGCGAGCGAGGAGAGTGAGAGGACAGCAGGGGAGGCGGGGGCGCGCCGCGTGACGGAGGCACGGGCGCGGGGACGGTCCTGCGCGCGCGGTAGGGCGCAGCATGGGGAGAGCGGCGGCAAAGAAGCGGGAGAGAGGAGGAGGAGGGGCGGCGCGAGATCGTAGCGAGGAGAGCGAGGAGAGGGACAGAGCGGGGCGCGAGGGCCGGGCGCGAGCGCGCGGGCGGCGGACGGAGGCGGGAGGGGGCAGGTGCGCAGGAGTGAGAGAGAGACGGGCGAGAGGGCAGGGAGCGAGACTGATGGACAGGCGGAGGCGCTTGGGGAGGTGGCGCGCGCGGGGGAGGAGGAGACGGCGAGAGCGGCAGGAAGAGGCAGGGGAGGCAGGGGGAGCGGAGAGAGGGGGAGCCGGTAGCGGAGGGGGAGGCGCGGAGCGGGGTGGCGAGGCGGCGGGGCGGGGCGCGAGAGGGAGAGATGACGGGCGGCGTGAGGCGCGCGGGGGAGAGGGCGGGGGAGGGCGCGGGGAGCGGGCGGCGAGAGGAGCAGCGAGCGGAGGCGGCGCGGCGAGGGAGGGAGGCGGTCGAGGAAGCGAGGGGCTGGGGAGGATGGGGCGAGATGCGAGGGGGACGGGGGGGAGGAGGGGCGGGCGATGGAGCCAGGGCGAAGCGTGGATCGCGGCGGCGGAAGGAGGGAAGCGGTGGAGGCGTGGGCGACGAGCGAGGGGGGCAGTTAGGGGAGACGCGAGGGAGGGCGCGAGGGCTGAGTGAGCGCGGGGAGAGGGGCGCGGATAGATCAGCGGGGCGCGCGAGGCGAGGAGGCATGCGGCGCGATCGACGGGACGGGAGGAGTAGAGGCGAACGAGAGGGGACGGGGGGCGATGCAGACAGGGAGAGCTCGGTGTGGCGGCCGGCGGAGGAGGAGTTGGGCGGGCTGGAGGGGACGTGAGACGGGCAGGGGACTGGGGCGGGCAGCGGAACGGCGAGCGGGGAGAGTCGAGCGGCCTGCGGGCGGGAGCGAGCGGGGAGAGGGCGGAGATGAGGCGGCGGGGCGGCTGACGGAGGCGACACGGGGAGGCGGAGAGAGACGAGGGGAGCGGACGGGAGATAAGGAGAGCGGAGAACGACGAGCGAGGGTGGAGCAGAGGGAGCGGAGGCCATAGAGTGGCCGGGCCGGGCGGCGAGAGAGAGCGGGGGGGGAGAAAGAGGCCGGGGGAGAGACAGGCGGGAAGGAGTGAGGGGATGCCGGGCCTGGGGAGGAAGGAGTGCGACGCAGGGGGGAAGGGCACGGGCGCGGAAGCGCTGGGCATGGCAGTGGCAGTGTGCTGAAGCTGGCGGGTGGGGGAGCGAGGGGGCGCGAGCGAGGCGGGGAGGAGAGCTCGCAGAATAGCAAAGGCAGTGCGGAGGAGGGGGAGAGCGGCGCGAGGGGCTAGCGAGGGGCTATGAGCAGGGGGAGGGCCCCGGGGGGGGCGTGGGGGAGGCTCGGTGGGTGGCGCGGGCTGAAGGGGAGAACGCGCTGCGCGGGACGCGGGCGAGAGGGGAGAGGAGGCGGAAGGCGGCCGCCGGGCGCAGGCGGCGGACAGGGCGACAGAAGGGCGCTGAAGAGGAGGACGGGCAGCGGAAGAGGCAGCGGAGGAGGCGGGCGCCCTCGCGCGGATGTGCCGGGGGAGGGGGCGCCGGCGGCGAGGAGCTGGGCGCGCGGCGGGAAGGGGAGTGAGCGGGCGGGGGGCGAGCCCGAGCGGGGCGGAGAGGGGGGCTAGGTGTGCAGACGGGGAGAGGGGCGGACTGGGGGGGCAGGAGGCGCGGCGAGGATGACCGCGGCGGAGGGGCGAAGGGGGAGCTGGCAGCGGAGGAGAGCGGAGGCGATCGTGCACGGGCGGGAGGATGAAAGAGGCGGGGGGGCGGTGGCCGAGGAGGGGAAGGGCCGGAAGCGGGAGGGGGGAAGAGAAGGGAGGGAGAGAGGGCGGGAGCCGGGTGCAGTATGGGGGAACGATGGTGGAGGGGCGAGCGGGCGAGACGCAGAGCGGGACGGGACGACGCCCCACTGGGATCAGGGCCGCGGGGGGGGGAGCGGGGAAGCGGAGGGGCAGCGGGAGAGCGGCGCGGCGCGGGACGGGTCGGCGGCTAGGTGGCGCGCGGCGCGGGGCTGGCGGACGGGCAGCGAGGGCGGGGAGAGCGAGAGGGGCGCGCGCGGAGCGGCGTGACGGGCTCGGGCGGTGCGAGGGAGAGCGGAGCGGAGAGGGCCGACGAAAGAGCAGGCGGCGACTGTGCGGAGGGGCGGCGGCGGCTGGAGGGGGCCGCGGGCGCGAGTCCAGGGGAGAGAGGGACGAGAGGCGGGCGAGCGCGCGCGCCTGGCGGACAGGGAGAGCGCGGCGATCGCGATAGGAGCTGGGGGCGGCGCGCGCGCCAGGAGGAGCGTGAGGGGTGAGGCCGGGCGCGAGGGGGAGGCAGCGCTGAGGCGGAGGCGCGTAGCGCTGGAGGTGGGGACGAGGGTGGGGCGGCGGGCGTCGAGGGGCGGTAGGCGAGAGCGACAGGAGGAAGTGGCAGGCGGGCGGAGCGAGAGCTGGCATGCGGAAAGGACCAGCGAGAGACGGGAGGACGGAAGACGCGCCGCGCCGGAGGGCGCCGCGCTGGATGCGGCGAGCCGGGAGGGGAGGACGGGAGAAGGCCGGTGCAGAGGGGATAGGGGGGGGGGGGGTTTCGGGGGTGCAGGAGGGGTGGTCGGGGCGGGCGAGCCGGACTGAGGAGGGCGGGCTTGGCAGGTGGGCGGAGTCGCGCATGGAAGGGGCGCGGGGGTGGGAGCGCGCGGAGGATGTGGAGGCGCGCGCGCTGAGAGAGGGCGGCGCGGATCGAGGAGGCGAGGGGACGGAGGCGCGCGGAGAAGCGCGGAGGTCGAGGGAGGAGGCAAGGTATTGCGTAGGTCAGGGAAGCGTGGCCGGCTGCCGCGGGGCGCGAGGGCGGGCGGCGCGGGAGAGAGGGCGGTGTGGATGGGGAAGCGCAGCGGAGAGGCGAGCCGGGCAGCGCGGAGGTCGAGGCGCAGGCGGGCATGGGGGCGCGCTGGTGCATGGAGGGGGGGGACGTGCGGGGTGAGAGCGGGCGCGGGATGGTGGCCGACGACAAGCGGGAGAGGGTGCGCACCGGAGTGGGAGGTGGGGGGAGGGACGTGAAGAGGGCAGCGCAGGTGGAGAGGGGTGAGGGAGAGTTGGGGGCGCGAGTGTACCACGACGACCGAGCGAGGGAGCGGGAGACGCCGCGGAGAGTGAGACGAGCGCTGAGCAGGGCGGGAGGAGGGCGGCGGAGGTGAGGCGGCGGAGCCTGGCGTGGAGACGCGAGGCGAGAGGCGGAATGAGGGAGCGAGGAGAGAGTGAGTGGCGGAGAGAGCGCGAGCACGGGAGCGAGGGGATGGGCTGCGGAGATGGCAGCCGGATGGAGGTGTGGGAGGCAGATCGGAGAGAGGGCGGGGAGAGAAGAGCAGCAGCGGGAGAGGGACGAGGCAGGGAGGGGGATGGAGATGGGGACGGGGGGGGAGAGTTGTGTGCAGGCTGCAGCGGCGGCATGCGAGAAGACGGCGAGGAGGGGGGGAGGAGCGGGAGGAGCTCGGGGAGGCGGCGGCGGACGGAGCGAAAGGAGGAGACCAGGGGACACGGGTGTGCTGGGCGGCGTCGGCGGCTTCGCGAGGGAGGGAGAGGGGCACGCGAGGAGGGGCGGCGACTGGAGGCGACGCGATCCAGGCCGGAGGAGGTCGGCTGGATAGGGATAGAGCAGCGAATGAGGAGCTGGCGATGCCTGGGCAGGCAGCGCGAGGGGGAGCAGAATGAGGAGCGGCGGGAGGCGAGAGGGGGAGGACGGGCGAGGGGGGTGGCAGAGCGGGGAGGGAGGACAGAGCGGGTGCGGGCGGACGGGGGGGGGGCGAGGAGGAGGCAGGAGGAGGCCGGAGAGCGGAGTGGGGGGGGTGGGGGAGGGAAGGGTAACAGGGGAGAGTAGAGGGAACGGAGAGAGGGGGAGGGGCGCGAGCGCGGGCGAGACGGGAGGGGAGGACGAGGCAGAGGAGGGAGAAGCGCGAGGCGGGAGGCAGACAGGGGCTGGCGAGTGGAGGCGGCCGAACGGCGCGGCAGAGAGGGAGCGTAGGGGCGTAGCGAGCGTGCGAGAGGGGCGCCGCGGCGGAAGGGGAGCCGAGGTAGGGCGAGCCGGCGAGCAGGTGGGAGGGGCTGCGAGGGACGAGCGCGATGGAGACGAGAGGCGGGCGAGGAGCTCAGGGGGGGGGGACGCGAGAGGACGGACGGAGGCGGGGCGGGCGAGCTGGCGACGCAGCGGCGAGAACAATGGTAGAGGGGAAGGCTGCGGGGAGCCGAGGGAGTGGGCGGGACGCGGGACTAGAGGGGACGGGAGGCGGTGGCAGAGGGGGGGGGGAGGGGAGCTGGGGGGCGGGCACAGAGGCCGCGAGGGGGGCCCGGGAGGAGGCGGGTGAGGAGGGCGGTCGGCGGCGGGCGGGGAGGGACAGGGCAAGGCGGGTTTTCGGGGGAAGCCGGCGAGAGGAGCGCGGGAAGGGGGGGGAGGAGGCGGGGAGAGGAGGCAGAGAGCTAGCGGGGCGGGCGCAGGCGGCGGCGGGAGGGCAACGAGGAGGGAGGGCGGATGGGAGCAGGATGGAAGTGGTCGCGCCGCGGGCGGGGGAGCGGTGGGTGAGCAGGGGGCAGGGAGCGAGGAAGGAGGGGAGCGGGGGGAGCGGAGGAGGACGAGGGCGGAGAGAGAGAGGTGCAGCGTCGCGCTAGCGGGAGAGAGGGGGAAGAGAACGAGGCGGAAGGGGGCTGGCGGAGGAGAAGGGAGCGCCGTGAGCTCGCGTGGAGGAGATGCCGGGGCGAGTGCTGGGACCGATAGGGCGGGGGCTAGAACGGGGGCGGTGGTAGGATTGGCGGGCGGGAGCGGAGGGGAGGAGGCGGCGCGCTCGAGGAGGAGGGAGAGCGGACGGGGGAGGCGCGGGAGCAGAGCAGGCGCGGGCACAGGCGGAGCAACTGGAAGACGGGCGCGAGGGCGGAGACGGGAAGAGCGGTGCGCGCGGGCGGAAAGGCGGGCGGAGGGAGGCGGGCAGGAGCGATCGGCGGCAGGCGGGGAGCGGCGGGCGGCGCGGCGGGACGAGTGGGCGCGAGGAGAGGAGCAGAGGCTGGCGGACAGGGGCGGAGCCCCGAGATAGGACGGGAGGAGGCGGAAGAGGGAGGCTGTGGATGGACGAGGGATGCGATCGGAGCCAGCGGACGAGGGGCGGGCGGGAGAGGGCACGAGGCGTCGAGAGGAGGCGGGGCGGGGCGGGCGACGAGGCCGCGGAGGGAGGAGGAGGGCGGCGCAGGAGGAATGGAGGGAGGGGGCGGAGGCGGGGCTGGGGGAAAGGGGAAGGAGGAGGTGGCGGGTGGCGGGGGGCGTGCGGTGGAGGGGGACGGGGGCGCGGAAGCGGGTGCGGCGGGGGAGCGGGCGGTGGCGCAGCGGCATGGCGGCAGGCGGGCGGCGGAGCAGGCGAGGGGGGGGGGTGGAGAAGGGAAGCGGGGATGCGTGGGAGCGTGGACGACAGGGAGGAGCGCGCCTGAGGGGGGCGGCCGAGGGAGACGGGGCAGGCGCGCGGGCGACGGGCGTAGCAGGCGAGGGCGTAGCAGAAGCGCGGGTGTGGGAGCGAGGCGGGAGCGCGGGAGGTATAGGGGAGGGGTGGGACGCGGCGTGAGAAGGGCTGGAGAGGCGGCGGCAGTGCCGGGCGAGGGCGTAGAGAGTGGGGGGGCTGGGCGCGACTCGCGGACGGTGCGGTGCGGCGGCATCGGGCGAGAGGCAGCGAGTGCGAGCGCGGGAGGAGGAGCCTGCGCGCCTGGGCGGAGGCGTGGGGCGCGGAGGCGAGTAGAGGGAGAGCGGAGCGAGCGCTCGGGCGGGGAGGGTGCTGGACGGAGAGGAGAGGAGGGCGCGAGCCTGCTATGATGGGGGCAGGAGGCAGCGCGGGCGGAGGAGGCGGAGGGGGCGCGTGGTGGGGGTAGGCGGCGGCGGGGGAGCGAGAGCTGGCGAAGGGGTCGCGAGGGGTGGTAGCCGCTAAGGGCGGAGGTGCAGCGGGGAGGGGAGGCGCGGGGGATCGCCGGGCGTGGCGAGGGGGTGCGGGGCGGGACGATGCGGCGCGTCGGGCGCCGGCGGGAGGGGGGGGCGTTGCCTGCGGGGGGAGAGGGAGGCGGCGCGAGCGCTGCGCTAGAGAGCGGGGGAGGCGAGGGAGGCGGAGGGGCAGAGGAGTGAGGGGGGGGGGGGGACGATGCGGGGGGGTGCGGGGGCCGCGGCAGGGCGCCCGCGGAGAGTAGGAGAGCCGGGCGGCGCGAGGAGAACTGCGCAGAGATAGCGGGAGGAGAGCAGCGCGAGAGGGGGTACGGAGGGGGGGGGAGAATAGGAAATGGGCGGAGGGGCGTGAGTGGGTCGGAGAGGAGGGGGCGCGCGAGGGTGGCGTGTCAGCTGAGTGAGGTGCGGGGGATGGCAGAGCGGGGGCGCGAGGACGGCTGCGGCCGGCGGCCAGGCCGCGGGGGGCAAGGAGCGAGAGGCGCCCGGAAGCAGGCGCGGGGCGAGGGGGAGCGTCGGGCCAGGGACGGGCAGGCGCTCGGCGGGTCGCGCGGCAGCAGGGGCGTGACGCGCGGCCTCGGCGAGGAGGGAGGGAGCGGTGCAGGCGGGTACAGCGCGGGGGCTGCGCGCGCGGCTGACGCGGGCGGTGTGGGGGCGCAGGCGCGGGGCGACTCGGGGAGGCCGTGTGCGAGGGGAGAAGGAGGCGGGGCGAGTCGCGGGGGGGGGGGGGGGGGGCGGGGGGGAGCGGCGGGCAAGGCGGCGGGGGCGCGTGGCTGCCGACACGGCGAGTGGCGCGCGTGGCGGCGCTGGGGGTGCTGGGAACGGACAGGCTGGGGGGGAGGGGAGCGGGGGCGCGGCGGGAGCGGGGCGGGCGATGCGGCGGCGAGGCGAGGCGGAGAGGAGGAAGAGGAGGAGAGCGGCGGGGCAAAGGGCGAGCGGCGACTGGAGGGCGCAGGCAGGGGGGCGCGTGGGGGAGTCGGCGGGCGGGAAGCGCGGGGAGGCGAGCGCGCGAGCAGCAGGGACAGGGGGGGGAGGAGCGGCGAGGGGCTTGCACGAGCACGGGGGCAGGGAGAGCGGCGTGCTCCCGCGCATGGCGACGGTTGCTGCGGAGGGCAGCGGGCGGGCGGTGAGCTCGGACTGAGTGGGCGTCGAGGGGGGGCCGGCTGCCGCGGGCGGGGGAAAGCAGGGGCTGGCGGAGAACGGGGGGAGAGCGAGAGGCGCGAGCGAGGGCGCTGGAGGGAGCAGCGGGAGCGAGGTCGAGGGGCGGGGAGGCGCGTGAGGGTGAGAGCGGGAGCGCGAGCGGGCATGCGTGAGCGGAGGAGAGGCGGGGGCGGCGGTGACGAGCGACGGGAGGGGAGGGTGGGGCCGAGGGCGGGCGGGGGAGTGGCGGAGCGGGGCGGGGGGCGCGTCGCGGCGGCGGGAGCGGCAGGACCAGGCGGCGGGGCGTGGACGTGCGAGAGCCGGCGTGACGAGAGGGCGCGGCTGGCGCGAGACGCAGGGACGTCGCGGGCGCGGGGCGGATAGCAGAGACGACTGGTCCGGACGAGGGGACAGGTGAGCGAGGCCGGGCTGACGCGGCGTGGCGCAGCACGCGGACGCGCGACAGCGGCGCGGGGGGAGCATGCGGCGGCGTGAAGGCGCCGCGCGCAGCCAGGGGCGAGCGCGCTGGGAGGGCGAGAGGGCTGGAGCGGGAGCGGGCAGGGACGTGAGCGCGGAGGGGAGCGCTGGGCGGGCGGCAAGGTGGCGCGGCAGAGGATGAGACAGGGGAGGGGCGCGGGCGTCGGCGGCGCGGGAGGGCGGCGCGGGCGCGGAGGAGGGGGGGGGTGGCGCAGGGGCGCGGCGATGGCAGGCAGGCGCAGGGGGGGAGCGAGGGGCAAGAGGCTGCGCTGGGCGAGCAGGCGAGCTGCAGGAGGAGGAGAGGTGCGGGATGGGGAGGGAGGACGGCGCACGGTAGCGCGGGGCGCGCGACGCGGCGCGGGAGCGGCGGCGCGTGCGCGGGGACGCGGGAGAGGAGGCGCGGGCGAGCGGGGATCGAGGAGGGCGGCGAGCACGCGCTGCGAGGGAGGCGGTGGCAGGCGGTGCGGGCGCGGGAGGAGAGGCACGAGCGGAGTGAGGCGGGGGGCGGCTGGGAGAGGCAGGGGAGTCGCAGAGAGGGACGCGGGAGGGCGGATTCCGGGCGGGCGGGCTGGAGATAGCGGGCGGGAGGGCGGCGGCGGGGGGGTCGGGGGGCGAGAGGCGGTGGGCAAGCGCGGGCGCGCGCGAACGACGCGGCGCTCGGACGAGGGCTGGACGGCTGGCGCGGCGACGGGGCGGGATAAGAGCGGGGGCGAGGGGGGAGGGATGAAGAGCGCGGGGTGTGAGCGCGCTGAGCGAGGAAGAGGGGGGGCGGCGGAGGCGTCGGGCTGGTGGCCGGGGCGACGGGGCGGGCGGTTGCTGTGGGAGGTGAGGGGGGGGGGGCGGCAGGAGGAGGAGGGAGGAGAGGCGTGGGGCGACAGGGGGAGAGGAGCGCGGGGCGCCGCAGGAGGATGGGGGGGGGCTGGAGCGAGGCAGGGCGAGAGAGAGGGCAGGAGGGAGGCAGCGGGAGCGAGATGCGGTCGGCCGCGGACGCGAGCGGAGAGAGGGGGAGGCGCGCTGAGGAGGGGGGAACAGGGGCTGCGAGAGGAGGCGGCGAGGAGGGAGGGGGGCGGGCGGGGAGGGGAGGCGTGACGATGGGAGGCGGGGGAGCTAGGCGTTGGGGCGGCAGGCGGGGAGGTGAGGGGGAACGGAGGAGCCGGAGCGCGGAGCGGAGCGCCAGGCGTGCGGCGGGGGACGCTGGGGGCGGGCGGCGGCGGAGGCGGGGCAGAAGTCGGAGGCAGGGCGCTGGCGCGCGCGGGAGAGAGGCGAGGAGGGGCGGGAGGCGGGTGAGGGCATGGACCGATGCAGAGGGGGAGCGGGGGTGGCGGGGGGGGAGCGGAGGCGGGCGGTGGACCGAGCGCGCGGCGCGAGCGTGGGCGCTGCGGGCGCGGGCGATGAGGGCGGGAGGGAGGGCGGTGGGGGAGGAGGAGAGGGGAGCGAGCTAGAGGCTGATCGAGAGGCGGGGCGGGGAGGAGACGATGAGGTGCTGACGCAGGAGGGCTAGCGGCGGAGAGGGAGGGAGGAGACTGCGGAGGGAGAGCGTAGACGGGGGCACGCGAGAGGCAGAGCGAGGAGGGAGGTGAGCCGGGAGGCCGGGCTCAGGGGAGGGAGGGAGGGCGAGAGAGGGGGCGGGATGGGGCGCTGCGACGCGAGGGGCTGGCCGCGCGGGCAGTGCTGTGGCGGGGGCGCCGGGGCGGGCGCGGGGAGGAGAGGAGCGGGGATGGCGCGGGGGGGGAGTGAGAGAGAGGCGGGCGTGCGGGCGGAGGAGCGCTAGGCGCAGGCGTGCGAAATGAGAGTGGGCGAGGGGCGGGGAGGCGAGGGGGCGAGGGAGCGAGCGAGAGGGCGCGCCTGCGCGAGCGCAGGGCGGCGAGGAGGCGCGAGAGCGAGAGCGAGGGAGGCGGGGAAGGAGAGGCGGAGGTGGGAGTGGGGGGGGGGGGGGGCCGGCGGAGGGCAGAGACGTGCGAGGGGGCGCGGGGAGCGCGGCAGCGAGGACGGACGGTCCGAGCAGACGAGAGAATCGAGGGCGAGCGAGGGCTCGTCGCGCGGAGGGGAGGCACGATGAGGGGGCACGAGGCTGGGGGGCGGAGCAGAGCGAATAGCACGGCGAGGCGACCGGGGAAGCGGAACGCGCGGAGGCGAGGCAGCAGGAGGCGAACGCAGGGGGAGGCGGGCGCGCGGCAGGGGGAGGCGAGGACGCTGGCAGGCGGGTGGGGCGCGCGGAAGCGGGGCGGATGGGGCGAGCATGGCGGCGAGGCATGATGACAGGGGGGAGGGGCGCGAGGAGCAGGGGAAGGAAGCGGAGGAGGGGGGGGGGCGACGGAGGGCGGGCGGGGCGATTGCGGGAGGGGAGCAGGACGGCGTGCGGAGGAGGCCGGCGCGCGCGAGGAGAGAGACGGTGGGTGGCGGTGAACGGGATGGGAGAGGCTGAGGAGAGAGACGGTGAGGAGCGCGCGGGCTGCTAGAGGCGAGGGCGGCGGGGATTGGAGCAGAGGCGAGATGGAATCCAGGTGAAGCGAGATGAGAGCGCGGCAGTGCTGGCCCGGATGAGGAAGGGAGAGGGGACGTGCGCGGAGAGGGGAGCGGTAGAGGAGCAGGAGCGCGAGCTGGGGAGGGGGAGAGGGGGGAGGACGAGGCGGAGGGAGGAGGAGGAGGTGGGGTCGAGGCGGCGGCGGCGGGCGCGGAGCGGCGGCGCGTTGAGCGGGCCGCGGCGAGGATGGCGGCGAGCGGCCGCGCGACGGAGAGGCGCGGCTGCGACCGAGAGGCAAGGCTGAGGACGAGGGGGCCGAGGAGAGTAGGGTGAAGGGCGGCTACGGGGGGGGGCGGGAGTAGGAGGACGGACCGGAAGGTGTGAGGAGGGCGGATAGAGGGAGTGCGAGGCGAGGAGGCCGGAGAGATGGCGGCGCGAAGAGATGTATAGGGGAGCAGAGGGCGATGGCAGCGGGGCGGGGGGGAGAGCAGGGGGGCGGGGCGCGGGTGGACGAGTGGAGCGCGGCGCGATCGCGAGGGCGAAGGCGTGGTCGGGAGAGGGGCGGCCGAGAGCGGGAGGTGTGGCGCGCGGGAGGTGGGGGCAGCGCGACGGCGCGGCGAGAAGTGCCGGCGGAGGGGAAGAAAGGCGGGCTGCGGGTCGAGGGCGGGAGCGAGATGCGAGGGTGGGGGCTGACGCGGAGGGAGGGGTGAGCGGGCGTGCGAGGGTGGAGGGACTGGAGCGGAGGATACCGGGGGAGGGTGGGCGAGCGCGGGCGGGTGCGGGAAGGCGCGCGGGGCGGGTAGCCGGAGGCGCGGGGAGGGGGGCGAGGGGGCGAGGGGTGGCGAACGCGGGGCGATGCGGTGAGCGCGCGGGAAGGGCGGGCAGGCGAGAGGAGCTGAGGACGCGGAGCGGGGAGTGCGTGTGGCTGGATGGCGGGAGGAGGAGCGCGGCAGTGGAGCGCAGCGGGGGGGTGGGTGAGGTCGGCGAAGGCGGAGATGTCGAGGGGGAGGGCGCGCGGAGCCGCGGGAGGACAGGGCGGAGGGCGCGCGGGGGGCGGGCGAGACGGCGAGCGGGCGCTGGGAGCGGCCGGCGGTGCGGGGGGGGGCAGGGCAGCGGGAACGCGAGGGCGGAGGGCGACGAGTCGCAGCGAGGGGGTGGATGGGAGGGAGCGCGGCGGGCGGCACGGCGGGGAGGGAGGAGCCGCGAAGCGCGCGTGAGTGGAGAGGTGTCTCGCGAGTGCGGTCTGAAACCCATAGGCAGAGAGCGGGCGCGGGCGGGGGCGGAGATGGCGGGGGGAGGCAGGGAGGAGGAGAACGGGGGGGAGGAGTGAGGGGGCGGCTAGGTGGGCCCGAGCGGGAGGGCGCGGGGGAGGGGGCGGGCGCGCGCTCGCGGGCAGCGGGCGCCGCTGCGCGCGGCCGGTGCTGGGGGCGGGCTAGCGGGTGGCGGCGCTCGATGAGGAGGCAACGCGGGCAGGCGCGGGGCGAGGCGGCGCGGCAGAGCAGGCGCGCGAGGCGGAGCGGCGCGGGGGTGCGCGGGAAGGAGGCACGGGATGTAGGCGGCAAAGGGGGGAGGCGGGAGGGCGACAGGAGTGGCGGCGCGCGGTGTTGCGGTGAGGCGGACGGCGCGAGGGCGCGGGAAGGGGCATGATGCGGCGCGGCTGGACCGGGCGCGCCAGGGCGGGGGCGCGAGCGCGCGAGGAGCAGCGAGCGAGAGGCGGCGCTCGGCGGAGGAGGCCGGAGGAGGGGGTAGGCGCGCGGTCGCGCGGAGAGCAGGAGTGAGGGAGAGGGGGTGGTCGCCGGAGAGGCGAGCGTGAGGCGCGAGAGGGGGCGAGAGGGCGCGGGGGGAGCAGCGGGCTGCGTGCAAAGAGGCGGGCGGGACTGGGCGACAGGTGGGCAGCGGGGCGGGGCGGAGAGGTGGGCGAGGGGGAGGAAGGAGGGGCGCTCGGCACGGTGGGGCGGGGGGCGGCGGCACGGGTAGAGGGAGGCGGGGCGGGACGCAGCGGAGCGGGGGGGGAGAGCGCCGTGCGCGGGGGGGGGCAGGTGGGAGCGTTGTTGGGTATGAGGTGTGCGATGAGCGAGGAGCGGGCGAGGTAGGGGGGGGAGCGGCGCGGGCGCCGGCGGCGCGGATCGAGGCTGGGCGAGAGAGGAGAGCGGGTGGAGCGGCGGGGCCGGGGGGCAGAGGAGGAAAGCGGGCGAGAGCGGATGAGGGCAGCTGAGCATCGGGGGACGCAGCGAGCGAGACGCGGGCGGACGAGGAGGAAGGCGAGATGCGACCGCCGCTGCGGAGTGGGCGGGGCAGAGCAGAGCTAGGGGCGGCGTAGGGGTTGCGGGGCGGCGGGCGTGCGGGCGGAGGTGGACGGCGCGGTGTCGCGTCTTCGGGCGGTGGAGCGGAGCGAGATGGCGGCTGCGGCGAGCCGGTGGCGGAGCGGGGTGCGCGCAGCGGGGGGTCTCCCTGGGGCTGCGGCGCGGGGGAGCGACGCGACGATAGCGAAGGGCGGCCGGGAGGGGGAGGGCTGGACGAGCGGCGCGGGCGGGGGAGGGCGCGAGCGCGCGGTAGGGCCGCGCGAGGAGGCGCGCCGGCGGAGCGGCGGGGCGGGCGCGCGTGGGCACGAGGGCGCGAGGCGCGGGCCGCGCGGGACTCGAGGCGGACGGGCGGCAGAGGCTGGCCGTGGAGATGACCAAGGCGGGAGCGAGCGCGGCGAAAGAGAGGGGCGGGGGGGGGCGCGGGGCGGCGGGGGGGCGGGGGGCCGGGCGGGGGGGGGCGGGGGGGCGGGGGCAGGGAGGGGGGCGGGCGGGCGGGGGGGCCGGGGGGGGGGGGGAGAGGAGGGGCGGGGGCGCGGGGGGGGGGGCCCGGGGGGTGGGGCGGGGGGCGGGCGCGGGGGGGGGGGGCCCGGCGGGGGGGGCGGGGGGGCCGGGGGGGGGCGGGGGGGGGCGGGGGGCGGGGGGGGGGAAGGGCCCCGGGGCCGGGCTGGGAGGGGGGGGGGGGCGGGAGGGGGGGCGGGCGGGGGGGGCGGGGGGGGGGAGGGGGGAGGGGCGGGGAGGGGGGGCGTGCGGAGGCGGGGGGGGGCCGGGGGGCGGCGCGGGGGGGGGTGGCGGGGCGACGGGGGGCGAGGGGGGGGGGGGGAGGGGGGGGGGGTGGGGGGGGGCGGAGGCGGGGGGGCGGGGGGGGGGGCCGGGGCGGGGGGGGCGGGGGGGGCGGGGGGCGATGAGGGGGCGGGGGGAGGGGGCGGGGGGGCGCGGGGGGGGGGGGGGCGCGAGGAGGGGGGCGGCGCGCGGGGGCGGGGGGCGAGGGGGGCGGGGGGCGGGGGGGGCGGGGGGGGGGGGGATGGGCGGGGGGAGGGGGAAGGGGAGGGGGGGGCGGCGGGGGGCGGGGGGGCGGGGGGGGCGGGGGGGGGAGGGGGGGGGGGGGGGGTGGGGGGGGGGGGGGGGGGGGGGGGGGCGGGGGGGGGCGGCGGGGGCGGAGGGGGGCGGGGGGGCGCGGGGGGGCCGGCGGGGGG
>JAIWJD010000213.1:0-16326 GCA_022818045.1 Neotoxoptera formosana | reverse complement strand
CCCCTCTTTTTCTTGGGGCCCCCCCCTCTCTTGGGGGCCCTTTGGGCTTTCTCTTTTCCCTTTTGCCTTCCCCTCTTTTGGTCCCCCTACGACCGGTTCCCCTTTCTTCTTCTTCCTCCCTGCCTCCCCTTTCCCCCTCCCCTTCGCCTCCCCCTTCCCTTTCTTTTTTGCCCTTTCCCTCCTCCTTATCTTTTCTTTCCTTTTCGTCCTTTCCTTTTGGTCCCCCCTTTCACCTCCTCCCCTCCGCTTTTTTTATTTCTTTTCCCCCTTTTCTTCGTTCTGGCCCCGCCTTTTCCTTTTTTTTCCCCTTTCCCGCCCTCTCTCCTCTCCTTTTTTTCCCCTTTTCGTTCTCTCGCCCCTTTTTCCCTTTTTTTTTCGGCTTTCCGGCCCCCCCTTTTTCCCCTTTCCCCGCTTTTTTCTTTTTCCTGTGCTTCCCCCCCTTTCCTTTTCCGCCTCTTCCCCCGGGCTGTGCTTCTTTTCCCGTCTCTTTCCCCCCGGGCTTCTTCCTTTCCTTTCCTTCTTTTTCGCCCTCGGCCCTGTTCTTCCTTTTCCCTTTTTCCCTCTTGTTTCCCTTTTTCTTTCGCTTCGGTTCTTTGCCCTCTTTTTCTTCCTCCTCCCTTCTTTTTCTTTTTTTTCCTTTCTCTCGGCTTTTCCCCTTTTCCCGCCTGCCCTTTTTTCCCCGGGTTTTCCCCTTTTCCTCCCCCTCTCTCTTTCCCCCTTGCGGCTCTTCCCCCCTTTCCCCCTTTTCCCCCCTTTCCCCTTCTTTTTTTCGTCCCTTGTTCTTTTTTCCCCTGCTGCTTTTTTTCCTTTTTTCCCCTCCTTCTTCTGCTCTGCTCCTCCCGCTGTTTTCCCCCCTGCTTTCTCGCTTTTCCTTTTTCTCACCCTTCTCCTTTTGGGCTGTTTCTTCTTGCCCGCTCCTTCTTTTTTTTTCCCCTTTTCCCCTTTTTGCTCGCTCTTTCTTCTTTTTTTTTCCCTCTTTTTTTCCTTTTCTCTTTTCTCCCCCCCCTTTTCTTCTTTTGCCCGTTTCCCCTCTTCCCTTTCCCTGGCTCCCTCTCCTTCCCCCCCGCCTTCCTTTCTTTTCTCTGCGCCCGCTTTTTTTTGTCCTTTTTTTCCCTTTCTTCCCTTTTTCCCCTTCTTTTTTTTGCCCCCTTTTTCTCGTCCCCCTTTTTTCCCTTATTCTCCCCTTTTCTTTTTCTTCTCCCCCCTGCGGTGCTCCTTGGTTTCTTTCCTTCTTTCCCCCTTCCCCCCTCCCGCCCCCCTTCTTTCTCGACCGTCCTTTTTCTTTTGCCCTCTTCTTTTCTCTTTTTCTCTCATGCTGCTTTTGGACTTTTTGCTGCTGCTCTTCTACTGCTCTGCTGCTTGCTGCTGTTCTCTCTCTGCTCTTCTGCTGTCTTGTCTCTTTTCTTGCTGCTACTTTTTGCTGGCTCTGCTTCCTTCCTCGCTTGCTCTTGATACGGCTCTTCTTCTCTGCTTCTTTGCTGCTTCTAGCTGCTTTCTGCTTTGCTCTCGTTGCTTCTTGCTCTCTCTTTGCTCTTTCTGCTTGCTGCTGCTTGCTTGCTTGCTGCTTCTTTTTCTTTCTTTGCTTGCTCTGCTCTGCGTTCTTCTCTTGTTGCTGCTGCTGCTTGCTCTCCCTCTGCTGCTGCTTTCTTGCTGCTTCTGTTTGCTGCTCTCTGCTGCTCTCATCTCTCTGCTCTGCTCTCTACTTGCCCCTTAGCTGCTCTTGCACTCTCTTTCTGCTCTTGCTGCTGCTGCTGCTGTCTACTCTGCTTGCTTCCTACGTTGCTGCACTTTTGCTTTTCTCTCTCTCTCTGCTCTTCTCTTGCTGCTGCTCTCTGCTCTGGCTCTTGCTGGCTCTACTCCTTCTGCTGCTCTTCTGCCTCTGCTATGCTCTGCTGCTTGCTTTGCTTGCTTGCTTGCTCTCTGCTTGCTGTATTCGCTCTTGGTAGCTCAGCTGCTTGCTGCTTGTCTTCATGCTTAGCTTTCCAGCTCTGCTCTAGTGCTTTCATCTGAGCTCTCTTACTACTGCTACTCTGCTCTCTTCAGCTCACACTTTCTGCTAGCTGCATGCTTGCTTTTGTGCTCACCTTGGCTCTGCTTCTCTCAGTCTGGCAATTTCTTTGCTTTTCGGCTGCTGAATACAGCTTCTGCTTGCTCTGCCTTTCTTGCTTCTTAAAAGCTCTGCTTGCTGCTCCTCTTCTTGCTGCTACTGCGCTTCTTGCTCTGCTTCTGCTGTGCGCTGCTTTGCTGCTACTTTTTTGCTGCTTTGCTCTGCTCTTGCTTTAGCTGGCTGTCTCTGGCTGCTGCTTTGGACTTCCTCGCACTCTTGCTGCTGCTTACATGTTGCCTGCTCTTGCTTCGTTCTACTTGCTTTGGGCTGCTGTTGCTCTTCTGCTGCTGCTAAGCCTCCTGCTTAGCTTGCTGCTGCTGCTGTGGCTTGCTTCTGTGCTGCTGCTTTGCTTCTGCTTTTCGCTGCCTGCGCTCTTGCTTTATCTTCTTCTGCTGCTGCTGCTGCTAGCTCTCTGCTACTTTGGCTGTCTTGCTTTGCTTTTTGCTTTCTGCTTTGCCTTGCTTGCTTAGCTCTGCTTGCTTGTTAGCTGCTATGAGCTTTGCTTGGCTTCTATGCTCGCTCTGCTCTCATGGCACTTTGCTTGGCTTCTGCTCGGCTCTTGCTGCTTCTGCTGCTCTGTTGCTTCTTGCCTGCTCTTTTTGCGTTCTATTGCTTATCTGCTCTGCATGGCCTCATAGCTTGCTGCTTGCTCTAGCTTGCTTACTGCTTGCTTGCTGTTTTCTTGCTGCTCTTTGCTTGCCTAGCTGTTGCTGCATCTCTTTCTTGCTTGCTTGCCTCTTGCTTCCTTGCTGACTGCTTTCTCTTGGCTGCTTTTGCTGCTGCATTTGCTTCTTGGCTGCTTCTGCTGGCCTTAGATAGCTGGCTCATTAGCTCTCTATCTCTTCTGCTTGCTTGCTGTCTCTGCTCTGCTGCTATCTTGCTTGCTGCTTACGCTCTTTGAGCTTCTGCTTGCTTCTACTTTTGCTCGCTATCTGCTTCTGCTGCTTCTCTGCTCTCTGGCTCTGACTCTTATCTCTCTCTCTGCTCTTGCTATGCTCTCTCTCTTCTCTTCTGTCTCCCTGTCTCCCCTTCCTGCTACTCCTTCTACTGCTTTGCCTGACCCTGCCTCCAATTCCTCCCCTCTGACTCCTGCTGGGCCCTTCTCTGGACCCCCTCCCTCCTTCTCTGCCTCTGTGCTCTCTGCTCATCTCTTGACTCTCCCTCTGCTTTCTTCCCCTTCTGGCTCTTTTGCTGGCTCCCCCTCACCTCACTCTTCCCTCTGCCTTGTCTGAGACTCCTCCTCTGCTCTGCTTCTTGCCCTCCACTCCCTCCCTTCCCCCCTATGGACTCTGTTTCCCCTGCTCTGCTGCTCTGGCTCCTGCTCTCTCTTCTACTCCTCTCCTCCCTTCCCTGTTCTGCTCCTCTCCACCTCTTGGTCTGTCACGCTCTCCTGCTGAACCCCCTACCCTCACCCCTCGTGCTCCCCTCCTGCCCCCCCTCTCTCTCACCTCCACGCCATCCTGACCCCTTCCACCCCCCCCGTCCTTCTCTTGCTAACTGGTCCTGCCTGGCTGCTCCCCTCTCCCCCTCTCTCACCTTTCTCCTCCCCCTCTCCACTGGCCTGGGCTCTCTGCACCCCCCTGTTCCCTCTCCTCTGAACTTCTTTCCGCCCTCTGCTCGTCCTCCTCCTCTTCTTGCTGCTCCCTTCTCACCTTCTGCTTGCTCACTCTTGCCCTCTCTCCCTCCCTGCTCTGGCTCCTCCTCTCGTCTTCGCTTCCTCTCTCCTGCTGACCTCCTCCCTATCTCTCTCCTGAGACCTCACCCCTCCTCCTCCCCACTCCTGACTCCCACCCTGTCCCACCTGAAAACTCTCTGCCTCTCCCTCTCTGCTCCCCCTCCCCTCCTGGGGTCCTGCAGCACTTTCTGCTTCCTCTCGCCTCTGGCCTCCCCCTCTTCCCTCCCTCTCCCTCCCGCCCTCCCCGCTTTCCCCCCCTCTTCTCTCCCCTCCCTCTGACCCCCCTCTCCCTGACCTCCTCCTGGCCCCTACCCTGCTCTCCCCCCCACCCCTACCTGCCTGTCTGACCTTCTCTCCCCCCTTCCTTTCCTTCTGCTCCCTCTCACCCTCCTGCCTCTTCCTCCTCTGTACTCCTCCCCACCTCCCCTGATCCTCTGTCTCTTTCATCCCCCCCAACTGCACCTACTTCCTGCTCTGCCCCCTGTACTACTCCTCCTCCTCTGGCTTTTCTCCTCCCTGCCTGCTCTCTCTGATCTGCCTCCCTCCTGGCTCCTCCTTTCCCTCTCCCCCTGCTCTCTCCTCCTCCCCCCTCTCCCTCTGAATGCTCTCTCCTGGGGTCTTCTCTTGCCTCTCCCCTCCTCTCCTCTACTCTTCTGTGAAACCTGTCTGTCTGCTCTGCTCCTTATTCCCTTCCTCCCCTCTTCCCTCCCTGCCTTTCTCCTTTCTCTCTGCTGTTACTTCCTATCCTGACCTTCTGACCCTCGACCTCTCTTCTTGCTCCTCCGCTCCTCTCCCCTGGTCTTCTCCTCTCACCTGCCGATCCCTGACTCACCTTCCTCTCTCTGACGCTCTCCCCCTGACTGGCTTTCTCTCCTGCTGTTCCTCTCCTGCCCTGCCTCCTGACCTCCTCTCTCCTGTCCCTCCTACCTATCCTGGCCTGCCAACTCCTTCGCATTTGGCTCTGCCCTCCTTGCTCCCTCCTTGTCCGCGCTGCCTCGCCCCCTCTGCCGGGCCCGCGCTTCTGGTCCGCCCGCGCCTCGCTGTCGCCCGCGCATCTCGTCACCGGGATTCGCCCTTCCTGCTCGTCTCTGCTGCCGTTCCCGTCCCTTCTCTTGAAATTCTCCCCTCCTCTCCTCTTCCTCCTCTCTTCGTGAGCTGCCTCCTCCTCTGACCTGCTCCTTCTTGGCACACCTCTGCACCTCTGGTACATCCCCTGGCCCCTGCTCTGCCCCTCCGCCGGCACACCGGCGCTCGGCCGTCTGGTGCGTCCCTACGCCCTACCAGCCGACCCCTCGCCCCCGCACTCTCGCCCCCTCCCACCCTCCTTGCCTCCCCCTGCTCACCTGCTACTGGGCCTTGTCTCCCCCCTCTTGTTCCCCCCCCTTTCCTCCCTGTCTTCTGACTCCTCCACTCTCTTTCTTGGACTTGTGCTCCTCTGCCTTCCCCTTCTTGTAACTCCACGCCTGCTTACCCTTGACACTGCTCCACTAGCTCCCTCTGTCCTTCCCTCCCCCCCTCTCCCTCTCTGCCCCTGCCCCCTCCCCTCCCCCTGCCTTTCTCTTGATTCCCTCTCTACCTTCCTTTTCACCTCTTCCTCTCTCTCTCTCTGTTTCTTCTCTCCTACCACTCCTCTCCTCTGCTGCCTTCTGCTGCCCTCTGCCAGCACTCACTCCCGTCGGCCCTCCCTCTTGGACATCTCCTCCTGAACCTCACTGTTCTTGAACTCTGTCCCCCTCTGCTCTCCCTGTCTCTGTCCCTCTACCGACTGCCGTGCAACTGCTACCTGCCTTCTTCTTGTCTGGCTCACCTACCTGCCCCTCCCTCTGTCCTTGACCTCTCCTTGTCCGCTCCTGCCCCCTCTGCCTGACCCTCCCTTGCTCTGCTCTCGAACCTCTACTGCTCTCTTCTCCCGACCCCCTGTTGCTCCCTCCTCCTGCACCCCTTCTCTGCCCACCTGGCCTGACTCTCCCTCATATTTCTCCTGTTTCTCTGACTTCCACACTTGTCCTGTTCACTTCTGCCAGCCTTGTTGCACCTTCCCTGCTCTCTGCTGCCTTTCTGCCTTTCCCCCCTCCTTGGTTCCTCTTGGGCTCTCTACCCTCTCTCTGCACCTCATCGCTCCCCTACCTCTCTCTCCCCCCTCCCTCACTCTCCCCCCTCCCCCTCCCCCCTCCCTTGCTGGCTCGCTGCCTCCCCTCCCTGCTTGATCCTTCTTATCTCCTTACCTCCTCCTCCCACTGTGGTCACCTGGGTCTGCACACTTCCTTCTGGTTCCACTGACATCTCTTCCTCTCCTCCCCCCCTTCTCCTTCCCACCGCCTGCCTGCTCCTGGGCCACCCTCTGGCCTGTCTGTACCTCCTCCTCTCTCCTCTCTCCTCTCCTCCTGCCAACTGATCCCTCCCTCTCCTCCCTCTCCCTCTCCTTCCTGCTGGGGACTCCTTTCCCCCCTGGCTACTCTCTTCCTGGAACCACTTCCTCTCACTCCACTGTCTCGCCTACCCCTGCACTCTTGGACATCCCTCCTTGTCCATCTCTGCCCTCTCTTTGCTCTGCCCCTCTGCTGCTCCCCCCCCCCCTCTGCTCCTCTCCCTCTGATCTCACCCCTCCTGACCACTTTCTCTGCCCTGCCCTCTTATCTGTGCCCTCCTCCCCTCCTTCTGTCGTGATGGGGTTGCTCTCCCCTCCTCTCCTTGCCTGACTCTCCCCCCTGGCCTCCCCTGCCCTGCTCTCTCACTCCTCACCTACCCCCACTCCTGGGCTCCTCTGTTACTCTCTAGCCCCCCCTCTTCCTACCTTCGCCTCCCCTCTGCCCTGAACCTCCCTCTCTGCCCACTCCCTCCCCTCCTCTGCTGCCACCTCCTCCCCCTATCTCCTCCCTCTCTCTCTATCCTTTCTCCTCCCTGGCGCTGATGTGCCTCCATCTCTCCTCCTCCACTCTACCTTTCTGCTCTTCCTTCTTCTGTTCCCCCCTCTTCCCCTATTCCCCTCCCTCCCTCCCCTGCTCTCTCACTTCCTGCTCTCCTGCCTCTCCTCCCCTACTCCACTTCCTGGCTCCTTCCTCTGGGCCCTGCTCTGCTGCTCTCCCTCTTCCACTCCGCTTCTCTCCTCTCCTCCCCTGCCTCCTGTTCCTCCCCTGCCCCCCTGTCTCTCTCTCTGCTGCCCCCCACTCTTTGAGAAAACTCTCCCTCCTTGCTTTTCTACTCTTGACTTCTCGCTCTGCTCCCATACCCCGGCTGGCTACCTTTATCCACCTTCCCCCTCACCCACCCTCTGGACTTTCTTCCGCCTCCTTACGCCTGGTGCCCTCCTCTGCCTGCTGTCTGCTCTCTGTTGCCTGTCTCCCCACTCCTGACTCTGCTCTGCCTCCCTACTCACCTACTGCCCCCTGCTGATTGACGATCCATCCACCTCTTGCTCTCCTTCACCTTTCTGGGGTCTCTCCTGTCTTCTCTTCTCAACCCTGCCCCCTATCCTGCCCCACTGCACCTTCTGCATCCTGCTCTCTCTCCCTGCCCCTCTGATGCCACTCCCCCCCCTTCTCCTCTCTCTCTCCCCTATCTGACCCTTTCCTCTACCGCCTCCTGCTTGTTGCCCTCCCTCCTGGCACCCACTGGTTCTTAACCCCCTGACTCGTACCCTCTCCCTGTCCTCCTCCCCCCCTTCCTCTCTTCCTAACCCTGGCTTTCACTCCCTCTGCTCCCCCTTCCTCTGTCTTTCCTCACTTGCCACCCCTGCCCTTCCTGTACTCGCCCTGCTGGCACTCTCTTCTCTCTCACACCACTGCTACCTGAACCCGTCTGTCTAAACCATCTCCACTATCTCTTGGCTTCTCCCTCCTCTGCTCCCTCTCCTGTCTACCTTTCTCCTTTCTGACCCATCTCTCTATCTCCCTCCTCCCTCCCTCTCTCCTTGCCGCTTCTCCCCTGGCCCCCTCCCTCCTCGCCCTCCTCTCCCTCTCTGCCCCTCTGCCAACTCTTCCCACTTCTGCTTGAATCTGCCGCCTCTGCTTCCTGACCCTACCCCTTCTTCCTGCCTCCTCCCCCCCCCTCCCCCCTGACCTTTCCTACACCATCACTTTTCTTGCTGGCCTGCCACCTCGGCCACCCCCTCCCTCCTCTCGCTCTTCCCCCTCCCCCCTCCCCCCTGCCCCCTCTGTCCTCCTGCCCTCTCTGCTTCTCTAGTCTCCTTCTTGCCTCACTGAAAACCTCCCATTGTCCCTCCCACCCCCCTCTCTGCCCTCCCCGCTCCTTCCCTGCCCCTCATCCTACTGACTGCTTCCCTCTTCCCCCCCTCTTTCTTCCTTCCACTTGACCTGCTCTGTGCCTACTCCCTCCCCCGCTCTCCCCCTCTGATATCTCTGCCCTTCTCCTTCTCATGCTGCTTGCTCTTCCTCCTCTCCGCTCTTGTCCCATTCTCTCCTCCCCCTATCTCCTCCCCCACACTGATACCTCCGCCTGAGACCTTGCCTATCCCTCTCTTTGGAGCTGCGTCCTTGACCTGCCCTCACCACTCCTCTCTACTGCTCCCCCCTCCGCCCCCTCTGCCCTCTCCTCTCGCTTTGCCCCTGACTGCCTGCCTCCTCCCTCACTCCCCCTCCCCTCCTCCTCTTGGGCTGCTTCCTCGCCCCCTCTCACTGTGGGCCTCCTCCTTCCCCTCTCGGCCTCTTCACCCCTCTCTACATCCCCGCTCACTCGCTGGCCCTCACTATCCTTTCTGCCCTGCTCCCCTCTCCCCTCCTACTCCCTCCCTCGCTTGAATCCTGCTCCTCTTCTCCTTTTACCCTCTTCCTCTCCCCCCCTCTCTACCTCTGACCTGACCTCTTCTTCTTCCCCTGCCTGCCTCCCTACTACCTTGCCCCCCTCCCCTCCCCTCCTCCCCTCAGCACCCCCCTGGGGGGCTCTCTTCCCTGCTTCCACGCCTTCACGGTCCCTCTCCCTCCTGGCCCCCTCTAGTCGCTTATCTCTCCCTAACCCTGGGAACCCCGCCGCCTTCTCCCTCCTCTCCTGCCCCCCTGGACTGCCTTGGCTTGCCTCTGCCTCCTCTGGACTCTGACCTTCCCTGCTTCCCCACTTCTGCCTGCTCTGACTCTCTCTCCTCTCCCTCTTTCTCTCCTTTGATCTCTTCTTGAGCTCTCTCTCTTTTGACCTGGGCCGCCCTGCTCCGCCTGGGGCTTCTCTTCCTACTGCTTTGCTGTCCCCCCTACCCCTGCCTCTCACCTCTCTCCTTCCCCCCTCCCTGTCTCTTCCTTTCCTGCTGCTCCTGCCACTGGCCTCTCCCACCACTTTCCCTCTTGCCCTGCTCCTCTTCCTGGGGACTGGCTGCCCTTCTTGACCCCCCCCCACTCCTCCTCTCCCACTGCTGCTCCCTCTCTGACCCTCCCCTTGCGCTCTCCTGCCCCTGTTCGCCCACTGTCCCTGGATCTGTCTCCTCCTCTCTCACTTACTGCCCCTCTCCCCTTTCTGACTATTCCTGCTCTCTGCACCCCCTGCATCTTCTCCCTCTTCCTGTTCCTGCTCCTCCTCCCCTCAGGCTCTCCTCTCTGCTGTCTGGAACTCCCTCTCCCTCTGCACCTCCCCTCTCACCCTTTTCCTTCCCTCTGTTTCTTACTCCCTCCTCCCCCTCTTCCCTGGCCCCCTGGCTCCTTACCCGGCCTCCCCCCCTCTGCTTGCCTCTACTGGGCTCTCTTTGCTCTTCTCCCCTGGCCCCCTGGAGCCTCCGCTTTCATGTTCCCCCCTTTCCTCTCCTCTCCTCCCCGCTCTTCTCTTCTACCCTGCTCTCCTCGCCCCCCTCACTCCTGCTCCCCCTGCCATCTCTCCTTGATCCCCTTTCCTCTCCATCTGCACTTCTTCTGGACCCTTTACCCTTGCCCCCTCTCTCCCTCTCCATCTTGAAGTCTCTGACCCTCACCTCTCTTTTCGCCACTCCCCCCGTACTTCCCTCTCCCTGCCTCCTCCCACCACTGGGCACTCCCACTACTACCACTCCTCGCACGTACCCTGCCTCCTCTCTGCAACTCATGCTGTCTTACCCCTGCTCCTCCCTGAACTGCTGCCTGTCCATCTCTATCTCCCTCTCTTCTCCTGACTATCTTCTCCCTGCTCCTCCTGCCCCCCCCTGCTGCGGCTCTGCCACTCTCCTGCTCTCTCCCCTCGCCTCTGCACCACATGCCTCCCCCCTGAGTTCTCCTGCTCAACTCTCCCCCCTGACTTGGCTTACCCCTTTTCTCTACTCTCGCTCTCTGCTTATGCCCTACACTCCCTCCCTTCTCTTGTCCTCTGGCCCTCTCTCCTCTCCGCTCTTGTCTCTGTCACATGCTCTCCCCCCCTCCTCTCTTGCGTCCCTCTCCCTCTCCCCCTGCTCTGCTAGCTCCTGACCTCTCGCCTTCTCCTGCCCCTTCCCCTTCTTCCTCTCCTTTCTTTCCCCCTCCTCCCCCTGTGACTACTTCCCTCTCTCTGCTCCTCTCACCCCTGCTCTGCTCTCTCTCCCCCCTGTCTCTTGATGTTCCCCTCCCTTATGCTCCTCCCTCCCTCTCTCTTCCTTGTGATAACCCTCCCCCCTCTGCCTACCTCCTCCTCTCCCACCTGCTCCTCCTCCTCTCCTGATCCACTCCCCCCTGCCCTCCTGCTCCCTTAGCCATCCCACCTTCCTCTCTTCTCTTGCCTCCTCCTCCTGTGCTGACTTCTGACCTGCCCCTTCTCTGAATCTGAGACCTTCCACCCTTTGCCTCCTTTGCTTCTCTCTTTGACTCTTTATCCTCTACCTGGTCCCTCACCTTCTCCCTTACTACTCTCCTCTGCCTGTCCCCTCTGGCTATCTGCTTGACCTCTCTTCCTCCCTACTCTCTCTCTGACTCTCCTCCCTGCCTCCCCCTTGGACCCCCCCCCCCTGGGGGTAGACTTCCTGGCTCTCCCCCGCCCCTCTCTGCCCTGCTTCCTCCCCACCTCCTCCCTTCTCCCCTGACCCTTCCCTCCGGCTACTCCTCCCATGCTCTCATCCTTCCTCCTCCCTCCTTGGCCTGGCCTCTCCCTGCCCCTACTCTCCCCTCCTCCCTCCCACTCTGCCTTCCCCTCCCTCCCTCTGCTCCTCTGTCCAAACCCTCTCTAAATCTGCTCTACTCCTCCTTACTGCGACACCCCTCCCCTCTCTGGCCGTTCTCTGGCTCCCATCTTCTTTACTCTCCCTGCCTCCTCCTCTGCTCCTGGCCTGACTCTCTACCCCTGAACTCCTGACCCTCTGCCCTCCTCTTGCTCCTACTCCCCTGCTGCTTCCTCCTCCGCTCTGCCGCTACTCTGCCCTCTCCTCTGACTTCCCTTCCTGGCAACACCTCCCCCCCCTGCTGGTCCTCCCCCTCTGCTTGCCTCCTTCTGCCTCCCTGACCCTTTCTCTCTCTCCCGGTCTCTACTCTCCTCAGACTCCCCTGTCTTTCCTCTCCCTCCCCAACCTCTCCCTTCTCTGTGATCTGCCTCCACCTCGAGCCCTGGCTCTCCCCTGCCTCACCTCTACTTTCTCTGTCCTCCTGCCCTGCTCTCTTCTCGTCCTGGCTTCCCCTCTCTGTGCCCCTCACCCTGAGGTCTGCTCCCTCACTGACTCTCTCCCCTCCCTCCTCCTGCTCCTTCTCCTTCCTTGGGGCACCCTTTTCCCCCCTCCCCTTCTGCTTTTACTCTTCCTCCCTCCACCTCTCCCCTCTCTCTCCTCTTGCTTACCTTGCTGCCTGCTTACCGTACTTCTCCTGTTATTCCCTTCTCGTACGTCTCCTCCCCCCCTGCCTCCTCTTTCTGCTGCGACACTCTGTTCGTCTACCGCTCTCCCCTTCCTCCTCCACTGACTACTGTCCTACCCCCCTGACATCTCCTCTCCTTTGTTCCCCCTTGCTCCTCTCCTCTTCTGTGTTTGGTCTCCTGACTGGATCCTCCTTGCCCTCCCCTTTCTGACTTTCTGCTCGGCCTATCCAGAACTGCAACGCTTCCTTCTCTCCTCCTATCTCTGCTCTTCCACAACCCACTCTTCCACCTACTACTGCTCTCTGCTTCTGCTGGTTTCCTCCCTCTCTGCTCTGTCCCTCCCTGCTTCTCCTCTCCCGCTCTCTGACTTTCCCTGCTTCTCTCTTGGTCCTCCTTCTCTGCCTCTCTCGCTGCCTTGGCTCCTCCTGGTCTTGGGCTTCCCTCCCCTTACTCCTCTGGTGCACTGTTTCTCTGAACTCCTCTCTGCCTCCCATCCTGTACCTGTGCCTCCCTACCTGCCCCCCCTTCTCGCTACCCTCCTATCCTCTTCCACTCCCGCTCTTGGTTCTCTACCCTCCCCTTCCACTACTCCCCCCTACCTCCTGACCCTCTTCTTTGAAATGCTCTCCCTCTCTCACTCCTCCCTTACCATCCACCTCCCCTTACTGGACTGGAACCTGGGGCCCTCCCCACTCCTATCCTCCCCCTCCTCATGCCCTATCTCTCCCTGCCCTCTCTCTTTCTCTGCTTGCCCTTTCTTCCTTCCCTGACTCTGTCTGGCCCCCGCCCTGCTCCCCTCTCTGCCTCCTCTTTCCTTCCTGCCTTTTCCTTGACTGTGCCCCCTGCTGCTCCCCTTTCCCGACCTCCTTTTCCTTCCCTCTCTCCCCCCTCCCCTCACTGCTTTGTCCCTGCTCCTGCCTCTCTTTCTCTGCCTGTAACCGCGCTCCTATCCCAACTCTTTGCTCTCTCTGCTCTCTGCTGCCTTCTCTGACCCCTCCACCTCTACGACTCCCACTCTCTGCCCTCTCTGCCTGACCTGCTACTGCTCTTCCTCTACCTTCCCCATTGCCCCTCCTGCACCTCATGACACACCCTCCCCCTGCTTTCTCGACCTTTTCTCTGCTCTGGCTACCTCTGTTCCATCCTACCCTCTTCTCCTCTCTGCCCTCTGTCCCTCTGCTCCAACTCCCTTCCCCCCCCCGCTACTCTCTCCTCTCCTCTTCTGCTCCTCTTCCTCTCCTCGTTCTCCTGGCTCCTGTACTGCACCCTTCTTCTGTTCTCTCTCGCCCTCTTCCCTCCCATCCGCTTGATTTCTGCTGACTCTCTCTCCTCCCTCCTGGACGCCCTCCTCTCCCTTCTGCCGCCCCCTCTTCTGGTGTCCTCTCCATATCCTGACCCTTGTCTCGCCCTCTTTGTCTCCTCTCCTC
Organism: Neotoxoptera formosana; assembly: GCA_022818045.1. Classification (NCBI taxonomy): domain Eukaryota; kingdom Metazoa; phylum Arthropoda; class Insecta; order Hemiptera; family Aphididae; genus Neotoxoptera; species Neotoxoptera formosana. Next base: position 3,395 of record JAIWJD010000213.1, on the reverse strand, counting down.
GGCCTCCTTTCTTCCCTCCATCGCCCTGCTCCTCTGGTCTCCTCCCTCTCTTTCTCCTGCTCCCTTACTGTCCTCCTACTCCCTTCTCCTGAACTCTCTTGACCCTACTGACTCTCTGCTCTGTCTTTCTCTCAAACCTCTCTGCTGTAACCCCTCTCTCCACTGCTTCCTGCCCTCTCCTGGCTACCCTCCTCCCTCTCCCCTGACCCCTTCTCCTGACTCCCCTCCTCTCTCTGCTCTCCCCCTCCCCTCCCTTGCCCTTCTGCCCTCTCCCCTGATGTCTCCTGGCTGGCACCTGCCTGCTCCCTCTCTTGCCTCTCCTTTATTCTCTTTGGACTCCTCCTCTGTCTGCTCACCCATCTTCCTCCCCCCCTTCCCTCTCCTCCTCTTCTCCTCCCTTACCCTCCCCTACTTCTGCTTTCACCTGCTCTCCTACCTCTGCCCTCTGCTCTGTGCGATTAGACATATTGATTTCCTGCTCTATCCTTTCTCCGACTACCTCCTCCACCCCCTCAGAGCTCACTGTTCCCTGGACCTTCCTCTCCTTCCCCAGCCTCTCCCCTCCCCTGCCTGCCCTCTGAACTCTTCTAACTCCTCTCTCCTCCTTGATCTCCTGCCCCTGTCTACTGACATCTCTCTCCTCCCTCCTCCCTCCCTGAACTCCTGCTCTTGACTCCACTACTCTCTCCTTGTCTCTCTCTTCTCTCTCTGACACCTGATCTGCTCCTCTTTACTCCTCTCCTCCTCACCTCACTCCCCACACCCCCTTCTTCTAACCATCTCCTCCTGTGCTCCCCCCTTTGCGTGCTCCTCCTTCCTCCCCTGCTGACCCTCCTCTCTTCTCTACCGCTCACCTTCGACTGCCCCCCCTCTCCTTCTGCTCTCTTGCCTACCCCCTACTCTACCCTCTCCCTGCCCTCACTGTCTGACCCCTCTGTGCTCCTCTTCCCCTCATCCTGGCCCCACCTACCCCTCTGGACTCCTGAGCTCTACTTCTCTTCTGCCTGAAAAACCCTGCCTTCACCTCTCTGTCTCCCCTCTCCCTGCTCCTTCTTCTCCTGTCCTGGACCCTTCTGCTCCACCCCCCCCTTCCCTCCCCTCCTGCCCCTCACTGCTGACCCCTCATACTCCCACTCCCCCCGGCTGCTACGTCTCTCCACTCATCTGCTTCTCTCTATCCTGCCCCTACCCTGGACTACAACTTGCCCTCCCCTCCTCCTGGGGCTGCTTCTCCCTTCCTGTCTCTTCCTACTGGCCCCACTCCGCCTCTCCTCCTGGCTCGCTCCTCCTCTCCCTTGCTGCTGACCGGTCTATGCTCCCGGCCCTTCGCTGACTCATCTGCTCCCTGCCCTCCTCCCAACTTGCCCTTGTCCCTTCTCTGCTGCCCCCGCTCTCGCTACTTGGTCCTCCGCACCGCCTCTCCGCCCGCTGCCTCCTTGGGCCCCCCTCCTCTTGACTGCCTCCCTTCCCTTCCTCCTCGAGTCCTCGCCTCTCCTCGCTGTCAGCTTATCCGCCTGACCTGGCCCTCTCCCTTGCCTCTCCTCTCTCTGCCTGCCCTGGGGCCCCCTCCTTCGATTCTCCTCCACTTCTTTGATCTCTCCTCTAGCTTCTCTACTTTGTCGCTTCCTCCTGCCCACAATCCCCCCTCTCTCCCTGAGCTACTCTCTACCCCTCCACCTGCCTCTTGCACCCCTCCACTGGATGCTCGCCTCCCTCTCTCCCTCTGGTTCCTGCTCTGTCCTGTCCTCTCCCCTCCCCTCTCCCTACCCTGACTCCGCCTCCACTTCTCTCCTCTGTCCTGACCCCCTGTCCACTCTTTGCTGATCCTCTCCCATGTCCTTCTGCTGTGATGCCCTCGCCCCCCCTTCGTCTTGACTCCCCCTGGGCCCCCTCCTACTACCTGGACCTCCCTCCTCTTGATTCTCTAACTGACTGGCCTCTGCCCTCCCTCTCTGCCCCTCTGCCTCTGGACCCTCCTCCTTCTCTACTTCACACTCTGCCTGCTGTCTGACTTCCTCCCCTCCTGCTCCTGCCTTCTACTGCCCCCTCATCTCCTGTACCTCTGCTCTCTCTCCTTCCTGGACTTTGCCTCTGCTGAATGCTGCTTGCTTGCCTCTCCTCGGTCTCTGCCCCCTGCCCGTGCCTGTACCTGTCATACCTGCCTCTGCCGTCTGCCCTGGCTCCCTCCCCTCTCTCTGACCTCCTGGACTCTCCCCCTCCACCTCGCTCTCTCTTTCTCACTTCTCCTCCCTCCCCCTCCTCCCTCTGCTCTCCCCTCCTCTGCCTTCTGCTGGTCTGGGCCCACCTGCCTCTTCTGCCTACTTCCCTCTTTTGCCCCCCCTCTGCTCTTTGCACTCCTCTCTCTCTGCTGCCCTTCCATCACTCCCTCCTTGGTCCCTCTGCTCCCATGGTCCTCCCTGTACGTTCTGTCCTCCTCTCTGACCTCCTCTGCCCCTTCGTCCTACCTGCCTCTCCTCCTTCTCCTGCCTCTTCCCTCTGCCTCTCTGCCCTCACTCCTCTCTCCTCTGCCCCTTGCCTCTCTTCTCTGCTCACCACACTTCCTCTCCCTAACACGACGCATCCCACACAACACACAACACACCCCCCCCCCAAATGAAGAACGCTCCTCTATCCCCCTTCCTTTCTCGCCACCTCTGGTGGCTCCTCCCCCTGCATACCTGTCAACCCTCCGCCACAGCTCTGGCTCCCCTCCTACCTGTCTCACTCCTCCGGACTGCCTCCCTCCCCCCTCCCTCTTCTTCCCTTTCCCTGCCTCACCTCTGGCCCATCTCCCCCCCCCACTAACGCCTCCGCGACCTGACCCGTCTCGCTACGCATCGCTCCCTGCTTTGCTACTCTCCTCCTCCTTGCTTCCTCCCCTCTCTCTGACCTTTGTCTGGCCTCTCTGCCCCTGTCCCCCACCTTTCCTCTCCTCTCTCCCTTGATCCCTGGTCCTCCCCCTCCCCATGCCCCCTACGCCCCTCCCTCCTTTCCTCTGTCTTCCCTTTCTCTGTACCCTCTTCCTCCTCTTCTCGCGCTCTGCTTTTTCCTTCCTCTTTGCCTCTCCCCTCCCGCTCTCTCTCTGCTCTCTCTCTCCCCCTGCTCTTCTCTCTCTTGCTCTCTCTGCTTTTTCTGCTCCTGCCCTTGCCTCTCCCTTGCTTTCCTCTCCCTTTTCTCCTGCCTTCTCTCTCCCCACTTCCTGCCTCCTTCCTCTCTCTTTGCTCCCTCTACTTGTTCCTTCTCTCTGCCTTCTTTCCCTCCTTTCCTCTCTCGCCTTTCTCCTACCGTGCTCCCTGCTCCTTCCTTTCCCCTCTTTTTTCCTCTTTCTCTTCTTGCTTTCTGTCTCGCTTTTTCTTTCCCTCTCCCCCCCTGCCCCCTCTTCTTTTTTTTCTTCA
>JAIWJD010000212.1:0-16529 GCA_022818045.1 Neotoxoptera formosana | reverse complement strand
TTTTTTCTTCTTTTCGTTTCGATTTTTTTTTTTTTGTTCTTTCCCCTTTTTTTTTTCTTTTTTTTTCTTCATTCCCTTTTCGGTTTTTTTCGTCCTTTCGTTTTTCGACTCTTTCTTTTTTTTCTTTTCGGTTTTTTTTTTTCCGCCTGGGGGTTTTTTTTTTGGTTTTTTTTTTTTTTGGGTTTTTCGCTTTTTTTTTATCCTTTCGTTTTTTCCGTCCCTTTTTTTGGTCGATTTTTCTGTTTCTTTTTTCCCCGCTCTTTCTCGGTTCTTTCGTCTTTTTTTCGTTTTTTTTTTCGTTCCTTTTCCGTCGCTTTTTCTGGGGTTTTGGGGTCGTTTTCCCGCGTCTTTTGGGGGGCCTTTCTCCCTCTTTTCCTTTTCTTTTTTTTCTTTCGTCGTCTTCTTCTGTCGTCATCGACGTTTTTTATCGTTGTTTCGTTTTTTTGTGTTTCGTTCTTTCTCTCGTTTTCGTCTTTTCGTTATTTTCGTTTCCGTGATTCTCTTCGTTTCGCTATCTTCTTTTCGTTCGTCAGGGGGTGTCGATGTGTGTTGGGATGGACGCTTGAGAGGGTGTTGCGAGGACGGGTTGGGACGGTTCTCTCGATGAGTTTTGTTTGGTTTTTTTGCTTCGGATCGCATGTCTTGTCTCGATTCTTTCTTTCTTTTTTTTTTCCATCTTCTTTTTCACTTTTTTTTTTCGTCTCTCGATCTTTTTCCTTTTTTTTTTTTTTTCGTTTCGTTTCGTCTTTCTTTTTTTCTTCTCGCTCTCGTTTCTTTTTTCTTTCTTTTCGACGTCTTTTTTTTTTTTTATCTTTTTTTTTTCCTTCGATCGTTTTTTTTTTCTCGATTTTTTCCTCCTTTTTCCGTTCTTTTTCTTCGTTCTACTCTTGTCGTTTTTTTTTTCTTCTCTTTCCTTTTTCGTTTTATCTTTTGGGCTTTCTTCTTTATCCTTTTTTCGTCCCGGTCTTTTCTTTCTCGTCGATTTTCATTTTTTTTCTTTTCTCTTTTCTGACGTTTTTTTATTTTTTTTTTCTTTTTTCTCTCTTCGATATCGATCTTTTTTCATTTTTCTTATTTTTCTTTTTTTTTTATCGTTTTCGTCTCTTTTTTTTTTTGGGGGGTGGGTTTTTTCGTTTATTTTTACGATCTTTTTTTTTTTTTCTTTTCGTTTTTTTCTCTCTTCGTTTTCGTTTTCTCGTTTCGTCTTTCGTTTTCTTTCCTTTTTCCTCTTTTCCCTTTTGGGCTTTTCGTCGTTTTTTTTTTCCTTTTTTTTTTTCCCCTCTTCTTTTTCTTTTCCCCGGCTTTTTCGCCTCTTTTTTTTCTCTTTTTCTTTCCCCCTTTCTTTTTCTTTTCGTTTTCGTTTTCGTCGTCTTTTTTCCGTCCTTTCGCCCTTTCCCCGGACGTTTTTTTTTTTTGGGGGGGTGCTCTTCCTTTTTTCTTTTTTTCTTTTTTTTTCTTCCTCGCCTTCGTTTTTTCTTTTTTTTCCCCCTTTTTTTCGTCGGTTTTTTTTTTCGTTTTCGCTTCGATCGATCGGTTTTTTTTCGACTTTGCGTTCGTCGTCTTCTTCGATCGCTCTTCGAAGTATCTTCGAATCTCGGATTTCGACTTCGTTCGATTGGATTGTCGAATTCTCGTGTCTCCTCGGTCGATTGCTTCGAATCTCGATCTTCCTCGGGCTCGACGATCTTCGATAGCCTTTCTTCGTTTTTCTACGTTTCGAATTTTTCCTTCGATTCGACTTCTTCGAATTCGTCTTTCCTTCGAATCGATACGATCCGAGTTTCTTCTCTCTCTTTCGTCGACTCGTCGAGTTCTTTTCTGAATTTCGTCTTTTCCTTCGATCCTCGTTCGTACGAATATCGTTTGATCTTTCGTTCGTTCTCTTTCTTTGTTCTTCTTCTTTGCGAATTTCGAATTTCGTTTTTATCTCAGTCGATCTCGGTTCGGTCTCTTATTTTTTGTTTTCGATTCTCGATCGTATTCGTTTGTTTTTTTCGGTCGACCTCGTCGCTTCGTCTTTCGAATTTTTGTTTCGTTTCGATTTTCGATACTTCTTGCGTTCGTTCGTCGTCGCTCTTCGATCGATCTCGATCTTCGTATTTCTCGTCGTGTTTTCTTTCGTTCTCTTTCTTTGTCGAATCGAATTTCGTTCATTTCGAATTCGATCTTCTTCTTTCTATTTTTCGAATTCTTTTTTTCTAGGATCGATTTGAATTCTTTGTTTTTATCTCGTTTTTCTCTCGAGTCTTCGTCTTTTTCTTTCGATTCTCTCTCTTCTCGGGATTTTCGTTTCGATTTTTCGAATTTCGACTTTTTCGCTTTTCTCGTCGAAATCGATTCTTCGTTTCGATTTTTCTTTCGAATCGTTATCGGTATTTTCCTCTCGTCTCGATTTTCGATCGCATCTCGAATACCTAATCCTATCTCGTCGTTCTCTGATCGATTTTTTCCTCGATTGTCGAATTTCGTCGTATTTCTTTCGGTTTTGTTTTTTGATCGTCGTTTTTTCGTTTCGATATTCTCATCGATGTCGTTTTTCCTTCTCTCGTCGAAGTTTTTCGCTCTTCGTGTTTTTTTTTCATCTCGACTTTTCGAATTCTCGTCTCTCGTTCGATCGAAATCTCGAATCGGATAACTCTTCGTTTCGTCGGCTATCTCGTCTCGACTCTTCGGCGAATCTCTTCGTCTTCGGAATTTCTTTCGATTTTTCGTTCGGTCGATCGTTCGATTTCTCTTTGAATTTTTCGTTCTTAATCGTTTCGTTTTTCTTCGTTTATCTCGATTGTTTTTCTTATCGATTCGTTCTCGATCGATTTCGTTTCTTTTTTTTTTCGATTCGATGTTTCTTCGCATTCGGCTTCGAATTCTATACTCGAAATTTTCATTTATTATTTTTCTTTTCGTCTCGTCTCGCTATTCGGATCGAGATCTCTTTTTTTTCGGTCGTCGGTCGTTTTTTTTTTTCGAGCGATCTTCTTCGGAATTTTTTCGAATTATTTCGGTCGTTTCGATAATTTCGTTATCATTCCCTTTCGTTCTTTATTTTTTTCGATCGACTCGGATATCGACTCGAATCTTTTTTTATTCGTCGATTTTTCGGAATCTTTTCGCAGTCGTCTCGCTTCGTTTCGATTCTGAATTCTTTTTCGCCTCTCAATTCTTCTCGTTTCTTCGTTTCTACTTTTCCTCGATCGTCGAATCCTTCGTTCTTTTTTCGTTCTTCGTTTTTCTCTTCTTTTTTCTTGATTTTTTGTTTTTTTTCTCGTCTCTCTCGATCGAATGTCTCTCGATTTTTTTTTCCGTCTTTCGATCTATTCGTCGAATTCGGATTTTCTCGATTTGTTCGTCATTTTCGTTCGTTCTCGATCGTAAATCGGGATCAGTTCTTCGATTTCTGATTTCGATGTCCTCGTCGAGCGAATCGATTTTTATCGTTCTTGTTTTTGCGTTTTTCGGTCGTCTTTCGAAATTTTTCGAATTTTTCGAATATTTTTCGACATCGGATCTTTCGTTCGTCTGTTCGAATTTTTTTTTCTTTTCGTCGATCGCGGTTTGTCTTCGATCGATTTCTTCGTCGATTGCTTCGTTCTTCGTCGGGATTTCTTTCGTTCTTTCGAATTATTTCGAATCGTGACTTTTTCTTGCTCGTCTTTCCTGTATATTTCTATGCGTCTCGAATTTCGATCTCGTTTCGCTTCTCGTTTTTCGTCGGATTTCTCGGTTTCGATCGAGATTTTCGATCTTTCGTTCTTCGCAATCGTTTTTGCGTCGATCGGATTCGATTCGAATCGTGTTTCGTTTTCGAATCGTTTCTTTATCCTTTTTTCTTCTTTCGATATCGTCGTCGTCTTTTCGATTTTGTTGTATCGTCGATTTTTTATTTTCCGCGATCGATATCGTTTTTCGACTTCTCGATTTTCTTTATCTCGATTTTTCGATCTCGATCTTTTCGGATCGATTCGTTCGTTCTCTCCGTTCGATTTTCTCGATTCTCGTTCGATCTTCGATCGATTCGACTCGTTCGCGTTTCTCGTTCGTCTATCCTCGATCTCTCGTGCGATTTTCGATTTCTCGTCTTTGTCGTTCGATCGAATTCGACTCGGCTTCTATTCTTTCGTCGTCTTTTCGATCGTCGTTCGTGTTTTTCGATCTATCGTTCTTTTTTCGATTTTCTCCTTTCTCTCTTCGCTTCTTCGTCGAATTTTCTCGTCGACTTTTCGTCGAATTTTTCGATTGTTTCAGTTACGATTATTTTCGTTCTCTCTTCGTTTTTCGATTCGTTGCGAAAATCTCGACGATCTTTTATTCTCGATTCGATCGCTCGTTCGATTCGTTCTTGCATTATCCTTTTTATTCGAAGTTTTCGATCGAATTTTGCTTCGTTTCGAAGCGATTTCGTTTTTTCGATCTTTCGTTTTCTTCTCTCGATTCTTTTGTTCTTTTTCGTATCCTTCTCTTCTCGTTCTTCTTTCTGTTTCTATATCACTGAATCGTCTCGTTCTCGTTCTCGTTCTCTTTTCGTTCGTTTCGAAGTCTTTTCTGTCTTTCATCGATTTTTTCGTCGTTCGAATTTTCGAATTTCTTCATTTTTTTTTTTTTTTTTTTTTTTTCGAATCGACCTTCTTTTTCCTTCGTCGGTCGTTCGAATCTTTCGTTATCTCTCTTTTCTATATTTTTGGTCGAATCGTATTTCGTTTTTCTTCGTCGTCGTCTTCGAATTTCGATTCTTCGTCTCCTTTTCGAAGTCGATTTTGTTTTCGTTTTCGGTCTGAATTTCGGATTCGTTCTTCGTATTCGATTTCGACTTATTTCGTTCGAATCTTCGATTTTCTTATTTTTCGAATCGTTTCGAAATCTCTTCATTCTTCGAATGCGATTCGTTTTTTCGTTTGTCGAATCTTCGCGTTCGATTAATCGTAATTCTTTCGATTCGATCTTATCGGTCTCGGTCTTGTCGATCGTTTTTCGAAAGCTAGAATTTTTTTCTCCTCGTCGTTTTGCTTTCGGTCGATCTTCTTTTCACGTTTGTCTTTTTTCGATGCTCGCTTCTCGATTCGTTTTATTTCGAATTCGTTTTTTCTTCTCCGTCTCGAATGTCGTTTTATTCTTTCGAATTGGGTCCTTCTTGTCATTTTATCTTCGAATGTTCGAATCGATGAATTTCTTTTTGAATTCGAAATTAATCAGTTCTGTTTCTTCGATGATATTCATTCGTTTTTCTTTCTATTCTTTTTTTCGTTCTTTCTCTCTCGAGCATATCGCTCGATTCGACTATGATTCGATTTTCCCATGTTCCTTCGATTTTTTCGTTCTTCTTCGAATTTCTTTATCGTTTCGGAGCTATTTCGAATTTTTCGTACTCTTTCTCTTTTTTTTTCCTCTTTTTATTTTTCCCCGGTTTTCTTTTCGAATCTCGATTCGATTCGAATTCGTTCGATTCGACGCTCGATCACGTTCGAATTGTCTCGTTCGTGTCGATTTTCTTCCTTTCTCGATTTTCTCTATCGTTTCGAATAAGATTTTTCGATTTTCGATGTCGATCGATTCGGTCTTTTCGCGAATTCTTCGATGCGTCGTCTTTTCGTATTTTTTTTTCGTTTTATCTGTTCGTCTCTTCGATTTTTCTCTTCGATATTTCCGGAATTCTTTTCGACTTCTTCTCGATATTTTTTCGGTCTCGATCGAATCCTCTTCTCGAATCTCGATTTTTTTTTTCGATCCTTCTCAGTTTTCGAATTCTTTTTTCGTTCTCGATCGTTCGTTCGTTCACTTGATTTTTCGATGTCTCGACTTCGAGAATCTTACTCTTCTCTTCCTTTCGTCTCGATCGTTTTTTTCTCGTTTTCGGATCGTCGATATCGTTCATGTTCGTTTTCGATCGATTCGATCCTCTTTCTTTTCGAATCTTTTTCGTTCTATCGATCTTTTTTCATTATCGATTCGTTCTCGATCTTTTTTCGAAATCTCCTTCGTTCCTTCGAGTCGAAATCATCTTTCTTTCGTGTTTTCGATGTATCGAATTCATCGATCGTTCGATCTTTCTTCTGATCTTTCTTCTATTTTCGATTCGTATTCGATTTCGAATTCTTTTTTTTCGATCTTTTTCTCGAATTCGAATTTCTCGAGTCGTTCTTTCTCGAATCCTCGTTTTTCTCGTTTTTCGTTTATCGTTCGTTTTCGTCTTCTCCTCTTTTCGTCGATTTCTTATCGTCTTTTTTCGTTTTTCGATCGTTTTCTCTCTTCGTCTCCATCGATGTCGATTCGAAATCTATCGTTTCCTCGAATTCGATATCTCGTTTTTCGATCGATCTTTCGTCATATCATTCGATTTGTTTTCTCGATTTTCTCGTTATCGATTCTCCGTTCTTCGTACGATTTCGCGAATCGATTCTCGCTATCGTTTTCGTGTTTTCTTTTTTTTTCTTTCGATCGTCTTTTTCGTTTTGCTTCTGTGTCGTTTTCTTTCGTCTCTTTTCCTCTTTCGTTTTTTTCTTATTTCGTCGTTATCTCGTTTCTCGATCGTTGAATGTATTTTTAATCGTATCTTTTCGATTCTCTTCTTTCGTCGTTCTTCTTTGCGCTTTCTCTCGATTTCTTTTTCGTCTTTGTTGTTCTTTCGATCTCGATCGTTCGTCGGTTTCTCTTCATTTCTTCTGTCCTCCGTCTATTTTCGATTTCGTCATCGATTTCGATTTCTTTCGATATCTTCGATCGTCGATTCTCGTTTTCAGTCTTTTATCTTCTATCTCGTTTTTCGCCTTTCGTTCTCTTCTCGCTCGATTCCTTTGATTTCATCCGACTGTCTTTCGTTTCGATCTCTCTTCTTTCGTTTCTTCTCTTCTCGAGCTTCCTTTCGTCACTTTTCTCGATTTTCGATCCTTATCTCGGGTCTTCGTTCCTAGTTTCGTTTCGAATCTCTTCGTTCTTTCGTTATCGAATTTTCAGTCGATCGTTTCTTCGTCATTCGTCTTTTTCAGAATTTTCTCGAATTTTTCGATCTCGATTTATTCGACTCGACTTTATGCTACGATTTCTTGATTCGTTCGTTCCTCTTTCTTCTTTTTTCGATTTCTGTTTCGGATTTCGATTTCGACTTCGACTTCGATTTCTTTTCTCTTTTCTTTTCGAATTCGTCCTCTCTCGAATATCGTTTCGAATCATTCTTTTTTTTTCGTTTTCGGCGTTCGTCTCTTCCTCGTATTTCGATATCGATTCGTCTCGCTTTTTCGAATCGTCTTTTATTTCGATCGATTTCGGGTTTTTCGAACTCGTTTTCTTTTTCGATTATCGAATAATATTTTTTCTCGATTTTCGATGTTTCTTCGATTCTGCGATTCGCTCGATTTCAGGCTCTTCGATTTCTCTCGAACCCCTCGTTCTCTCGAAATCTTCGTCGTTTTGTCGGTCGATTCTTTTTTTTCGTCGTTTCAGTTTCTTCTTCGATTTTCGACTCGAATTTGTTTTTTTTGTATCTGTTCGTATATTCGATTTTTTCGATTCGCTCGGAATTTCGAATTCATCGCGGTGTTCTTCGTCGATATTCTTTTCTCTCTTCACGATTTTTCTCGATCGTCGTTTTCGACTTCGTTCGGAATTTCTTTTTTTTCGATCGATCCGTCGATCACGTCGTTCGCGATCGAATTCGAGACGATTTGATCGATACTTTCTTCATTCTCGATTCGTTGTTCATTTTTCTATCTCTCGATTCGTCGAATTGCGCATATTTCATCGAATCTTCGTCTCCTCTTTATTTCTCGACTTTTCGATCGATTTCGATATCTTCTTCGTTATTCGAGTTTTTTTTTTTTCGATTCGATCATTGTCTCTGTTACGTTTTTTTACGATCTTCTTCTCGTCCGAGTCTCGGTGCTTCTCGTCTCTAGCTCTCGTATTCTTATTTCGTTCTTCTCGATTTCTCGTCTTTCTTTCAGTTCGTCGTTCTGATTTTTTTTCTTTTTCGTCCTTCGATTTCTCGATTCTTCTGTCTCTCCGATTTTTTTCGTTCGATCGATTTTTTCTTCTCTCGATTCTTTTTCGATTTTACGTTTTCGTTTTTCGTCGATTTCGATCTCTGTCTTTTGGGTCGGATTTCTCGACTCGTCCTTTTCCTTCGATTTGATTGGTCTGAATCTCTCGTCGCTTTCGATTCGATTATTTTCTCTTCTCGATTTTTCTTCGCTCGATTTTCGTCTTTGATCTCGTTCGTTTTCTTCTTTCGATCGAATCGAAACTTTCCTTGAATGCGATTCGTTTTCTTCGTTTTTTCTCGGATTTTCGTTTCCTCTCTTCGTTGTTTCTCTCGTTTTTTCGCTTCTTTGCGAGTCTTCTTTCTCGATCTACGAATCTTGCGTCGTCAACTTCGTCTTTCTCGATCGACATTGTATCCTCGACTTTCTTTTTCGTTCGCGTTTCATCGTTTCGACGGTTGTCTTCGATCGTGACTTTCGATTCGATTCTTTTTTCGAAAATCTCGATTCTCGACTCTCGATTCTTCGACTATGTATTATTTTTGTTTTTGTCTTTGTTAGCGTATCTCGTCGTTTCGATTGTCTTTTTCGGTCGAATCGATCGTTGCGTCGATTTTTCGAATTATTTGTTCGATTTTCTTTTACCGTTATCTTTTTCTCGTCGTTCGTCGTTATCTCTCTTCTAATTTTTTCGTTTTCGATCGATTCTTTTCGTGTTTCGATGTTTTTCGCATTATTTTACTTCGATTTTTTTCGTCTTCGTCTTTTTCTTCAATCGATTTCGCTTTTCTCGTTTTCGATTCTCGATTCTCTCGTATCTTTCGATCGTAGTTTTCGATCGAATTTCTCGATTCTCGTTTTTCTTTTTTATCTCTTCGATTTATCGTCCTCTTTCGATTGCGTCTCTTCGATTCGTTTTCGATTTCTTCGATTCGCTCGTCGTCGATTTTTGCGAGCTCTTTCGTTTTCGATCGAATACGCTATTCTTTTGTTAGTTCGAATTTTTTTCTCGATCGAATTTCTCGTATTGTTTCGATTTCTCGAAATATCGACTTGTTCGGTTCGAATTTTCGGCGATAGTTCGTCTTCTTTTCGTCGGCTCATTTTTTCGTCGTCGCGTGATTCGAATTTCGATTCTTTGTTTTTTTTTTTTTTTTTTTTCGTTTCTCGTCTCGGTCGGTTCTCGTCGACTTATTCTTCGTTCGTCGTCGTGCTTCTCTCTTCTTTTTTAGTTTCTTCTTTCTCGTTCGATTTCGAAATCGTTTCGATCGTATTTCGTGTATTCTTTTCTCTTTTTCCTCTCGTTTGCGTCGATTTTTTTATTTGTTTTTTTTTTTTTTCGGCTCTCTTCGATTTTCTCGTCTTCCTCGTCTTTCCATCCATTCCATCGTTCTGAATTTTTTCTCGATTCGATTCCTCACTTTTCTTCGATCGATATTGTTTTTTCGATTCGTCGAAATCGTTTTCGTTCGATTCGTCTTCGATCTTTCTTCGTTCGTCGATTTATTTGTTTTCGAACTTTTCTTTCGATTTTCTCTTTTTCGTCGATCTTCGTTCTTCGTCGCTCGGTATTTTTTTTCGATTTCTTTCCCTTCTTCTCGGTCTCCGAATTCGATCTTTCGTCTCATTCGTCTTTTTTCTCTTTCTTATCTTCGTTTTTTTGTTTTCGTTTCTTCGTTCGTTTGATTCTCGATCGATTCGAGTCGAACTCGTCGAACTTCTCGATACTCTCTCGAATTTCTTTTTTCTTCGAATTTCCGATTTTTCGAATCGAATCGTTGTTTCGATTTCGAGTTCGCTTTCTTCTAGTTTCGATTCGATTTCGATATTCGTTTTCGATCTTTTTTTCGGGGTCGACTTCCGTCTTCTTCGTTTTATCTCGTTTCGATTTTCCTTTTCGATTCGGATTCGATTTCGATCGATTATTTTCGAAATCTCGATATTTTTTCAGTTCGAACTTATCTCGCTTCGTCTTTTTGTCTCTTCGTTTTCTTTTCGATTTCTTCGGGTTCGTTCCTTTCTCGATTCTTTTCGTTTTCTTTTGCTCTTCGTCGAATCTCGTTTCGAATTTCGTTTTCGTCGTACTCCTCGGTTCTTCTTTCCTTCTTTGCTCGAACTTCTTTTTTATTCGTATTTGTCCTCTTCGAATTTTTTTTTTCGACTTCGGCTCGATTCTCGTTACCTTTTTTCGTTCGATTCGGTTATTCATCGTCTTCCTTTTTTCTTTTCTCGTATCGAAACTGTCGATTTTTCGCTCGATTTCGTTCTCGTTCTTTCGTTTTTTTTTCGATCTCGTTCTTCTTTTTTTCCTTTTCTCGCTTCTTCTTACTTTCTTCTCGTATCGTTCTTTCCTTCGTTTCGTTTTTCGCGGTCGATTCATTTCTTTTCTCGATTTCGATTCTCGTTTTCTTCTCGTCGAAATGTTTCTTCGAATCTCGTCGTTCCGTTTCGATTCTTCGATCCTCCTCGTTCGTCGAATCTATTCTTCTTCTCGTTTTCTTCGTTCTCGATCATCTCTGAATGCGCTTTGTCCCCATAGTACATCTTTCGTCGTCTCTCTCTCTCTGCGTCGATATGTCGACCTCTACCCGAATTTATTTCTTCGTGTTCGTTCGTCGATCTTCCTCTCGAATCTATTTCTTCTGTCGAATCGAATTTTGCGATTTTTTTCGGTTTTTCTTTCTATTATCGATCGTCTCGTCTTTTTGATCTCGGTCTCGACAGCGTGTCGTAGTGTCATGCGGGGGGGAGGCGCTTTACAGCCATCTCTTTTCGATCGAATCGCGTCTTCACGATTCTCTTGGTCTTTTTTCTTTTCTTTTCGATTTCGTTTCGCGCTCTTTCGATCGAATTGTTCGATTTTGTTTCGATCTCTTCTATTTTCGTTTTTTTTTTCTCGGTCGAATTGTCCTTTCGAATTTGCGTTTTTCTTCGTCATCTTCTTTTCGTTTTCCGAATTTTGTTATCGTCAGTTCGAATTTTTTCGAATTTGTGTTATGTTCAATTCGATCTTTTCTTTTCTCGATTTCGTTCGATTTTTTCTCTTTCTCTCGAACAATATCTTTTTTCTTGTCTTCCATCGATCGTATTTTTGTCGGGCTCTCTCTCTCTCGTTTCTGTATCGATTCGTTTTCGAATCTCCTTCGATTTCGAATCGTTTTTCGTCCTTCTTTTTTCTCTCGCGTCTCGTATTCGATCTTTTCTCTGAATCGTCTCTCTTTCTTTTCTCGTACGATTCGAATTGATCGATTCATCGTTCTTCGGAGGTCGTTTCGATTCGATTCTATCGTCGATCGTCATCGAATCTCTTTTTGTCGAATTCGATTTGTATCTGTCCTCTTTCGAATTCGCTCTTCTTCTTGCTTTCGAATTTTTTCTCGATCTTCTTCGTTTTGTTCTTTTTCGTCTCGATTTTATCTTCTTCGTCGCTCGTCCTCGTTCATCTTTTCGAAGTCGAATTCAGAAATAGTTTTTTCTTCGAATTTCTTTTGCCTTATTCTCGATTCGATGATTTTCTATTCGAATTGTTTCTTGAATATCTTTCCTTCTATCGAATTACTTCGATTCTTCTATCGTTCGGTTTCGTCATGTTTCTACTTCGTTTCGTTCCTCTCGCCGGGGTGGGGGGGAAAAATTTCTTCTTCGCTTTTCGATATTTTTCGAATTTTCGTAATTTCGTTCGAATCGTCGTTCTTTTCGTCGTCGCGGATTTTCGATCGTTCTCTCGTTTTCTTTTTCTCCTTCTTTTTTTCTCTCGTCTTTTTCTTTTTTTTCTTCCTTTTTTTTCCCCTTTCTTTTTTTTTTCTACTTTTCGTGATTTTTTTTTTTCTTTCGTCTTTCGATTCTTTTTCTTTTTTTATTTCTTTCGATTTTCTTTTCGTTTCTTTTTTTCCTCTTTTTTTTTTTATTCTCGCGTTTTTTCGTTTTTTCCTTCTCTTTTTTCTCCTTCGAATCTTCCGTTTCGTCTTCTCGTTTTTTTCTTTTTTCCTTTCTTTCGTTTTTTTCTTTTCTTTTTTTTCTATTTAATCTCCTCTTCTTTTTATTTTTTTTCGTTCCTTCGTTTTTCCTTTTTACTTTTTTTCGGATTTCGTTCTTTTTCGATCTCCATCGCTTTACGGGTCTTTTCCGCTCTTTTTTTCGTTTTCCCACGTTCTCTCTCATTTCTCTCCTCTCGTCCTCTTTTTTTTTCGTTTCTGCCGCCGTCTTTTTTTTTTCTCCGCGTTCAGTTTTTCTCGTCTTCCTTCTTTTTCTCGAATCTTTTTTTCTTTCTTTCTTTTTTCTCTTCCTTTTTTCTTTTTTCTTTCCTTTTTCTTTCCTTTTTTTCTTTCGAAACTTTTCTCTTCCCTTCTTTTTTTTTCTTCTCCTTCTTCTCGTTCCTCACCTCGTTCTTTCTCTCTTTCTTTTGTTCCCTTTTTATTATCGAATTACTTTCCTTTTTTCATTATCACGGTCGTCTTTCCCCCTTTTTTTCGTCTTTCGAATTTTTTTCGTCTTTCTCCTTTTCTTTCCTTTTTTCCGAATTTTTATTTTTCCTTTTCTTTCTTCGTTCTCCGTTCCTCCTTTTTCTGTTACTCTCTTCCTTGTTTCTTTTTTTCGTCGTCGACGTTTTATCGTTTTCGCGTTTTTGTCGATTTTTTTTTTTTTCGTTTCTTTTTCTTTCTTCCTCTCGTTCAACTTCTTTTCGCTTTTCGTTTTTCTTTTCGTTCTTTCTTCGTTCTCACTTATTTCTCTTTCCCGTCTTCGGTTTTTTCTCGAATCGTCTCTTTCTTGTTTTCTTTCGCTTCTCTCGAATTTTTTTTTTCTTCGTTTCGTTCTCGTTCGTTTTCGTTTTTTTTCTTCTTTCGTTTCGTTTTCTTATTTTTTACTCTTTTTTTCGTTTCAGTCTTTCGAATTTTCTCGAATTTTCTTCTTTTTTCCTACTTTTTTTTTTTCGATTCTTCGATTTCCCCTTTTAGTTTTTTTTTTCCTTCGTCTTCCTTTTTCTCGCATTCTTGAGGAACTTTCTTTTCGTTCGCTCTTTTTTACTATCCCTTTTCTTCGATTCGTTCTTCTTCTCGCCTTTTCTTTTTTTTTCTTTTTCTTTTCAGTTTTTTTCTTTCTCGATTTCGTGTTTTTTCTAATTTTTCCTTTTTTTTCTCGTTTCTCGGTTCTTTCTTCGATCGTCCGTCTTTCTTTTTCGTCGCTTTCTCGTCCGCGATTCTCGTTTTTTTCTTTTTACTTTCCTTTTTCTCGGTCTTCTTTTCGATTCTTTTTTTCCTTTTTCTCGAATTCCTTCGCGCCTTCACTCTCTCCGTTTCTATTCTTTTTTCGCCCCTCCCCGGATTTCTTTCGTTTTCTTTCTTTCGTTTCGTTCTTTCTTCTTTTTTTTTTTCGCGTTCGTTTCTTTCTTTTTTTTTCGTATTCTTTTTCTCACCGAAAATTTCTTCGATTTCTCTCTTTTATTTTCCATTCTTTTCGAAATTTCTTCGTTCTTCGACGGTTTCGAATTTCTTTCTCCTTCTCTCTTTTCTTTTTTTTCTCTTTCTCGTTTTTCCTTTTTTTCTTATTTTTTTTTTTTTTTTTTTATCTCTTCTTCCCATGCTTTCGTTTTTTACGTCCGTTCGTTTTCTATTCTTTTTTCCCTTTCGTTTTTTTCTTTCATTTCCGGTTCGTCCGTCTTTCGTTTTTCGTTTTTGTTTCTTCGTTCTTTTCGTTTCGCGTTCCGTTTTCTATCGCCTATTCTTTCTCCTCGTCTTCCCTTTCTTTCTCTTCTTTTTTCTCGTTCGTTTTTCTTTTTTCCTTCTCCCGAAACCTTCGTTTTCTCTTCTTTATTCTCCCCTTTTTCCCACTCTTTCGTTTTTTTCTCTTCTTTCTTTTCTTTCGAAACTCTCTCTTACTTTCTCTTTTCTTTTTCCGTTTTTCGTCGCTCTCTTTTTTTTCTTTCCTTTTTTCTTCCGTTCTTCGATTTTTTATTCTTTTTTTTTAGTCTCCTCCGTCGAACTTCTTCTCTTCGCCTTTTCCTTTTCGAATTTCTTCCTTTTTTCGTTTTCTTTCTCTTCGTCGCTCGCGGGCTTTTTCTCGAATCTTTTTCTTTTTCTCCTTTCTTTCTTCCCTTTCGCTTTCTTCTCCCGCGTTTTTTCGCGTTTCTTTTCGCTTCGCATTCTCGAACGGTTCTTTTTCGTTTTTTTCGTTTTTTATTTTTCGCGTCGTTTCCTTCTTTCTTTCGATATTTTTTTTTTCTCTTCGTCCTTCTCGTTTTTTCGTTTTCCGAAAATTTTCTTCTTTTCTTTTGTTCGAATTTTTTTTCTTTTTTTTTTTCTCTCTTTACTTCTCTTTTCGAATCTTCGCTTTCTTTTTTCGTTTTTTTTTTTTTTTCTTCGTTTTCGTCGAAACTGTTCGGTTTTTTCCCGAACGTTCTCTGGTTTTCGTTTTCTTTTCTTTTTTCTTTTTTCTCTTTTTTTTCCTACTTTATCTTCCTTCGAATTTTTCGTTTTCCGCGTTTTTTCTTCTCTTCGCTTTTCGTTCGTCGTTTCCTTTCTTTCTCTCTCTCTTTTCCACTTTCGGAACTTCTTTCTCTTCGAACTTTTTCGTTTTCCTTTTTTTTTCTTTTCGTTTTTTTTTTTTCTTTCCTTCTCCGTCCTTTTTCTTTTTCTTCGTTTCGTTTTTTTCTTTCCCTCTTATTTTTTTTACGTTATCTCCGTCTTTTTCTCCCTTACGTCGTCTCGTTTTTTTTTTTTTCTTTTCGCTTCTTTTCTTTTTCTTCGATTCTTTTTTCTTTTCGTCCTTTCCTTTTCTTATTTTTTTTTTTCTTTTTCTTTCGTTTCTTCTCTTTCGACGTTTTTTTCTTGTTTTTTCTCGCGAATTTTTTTTCTTTCTTTTTTCTTTTTTTTTTTTTTTTCCCCCCCCTTTTTTTTTTTTTCCGTTTTTTTTCTTCTTTCTTTTTTTTTTCCTTCTTCTTTTTTTTCCCCTTTTTCCTTTTTTTCTTTTTTTTTTCTTTTCGCGTTCGTTTCTCGCCTTTCTTTTACGTCTTTTCGTTTTTTTCTTTCTCTTTTTTTTTTTCCCGCCCCCTTTTTCTTTCTCTTTTCCGTTTCCCTTCCCTTTCTTCTTCCGTTTTTTTTTCTTTCTTTTCCTTTTCTTTTCTTCTTCCTTTCCCCCCGGGTTTCTTTTTTTTCGCCCCCCTTTTTCTTTTTTTTTTTCCCCCTTTTCGCTTTTTTTTTCCTTTTTTCTTTTTCTTTTTTTTCCCCTTTTTTCCTTCCATTTTTTTTTCCCTTTTCCTTTTTTTTCCCTCTTTTTCCCCCTTTTTTCCCCCTTTTTTTTTTTCTTTTTTTTCCCTTTTTTCCTTTTTTTTTTTTTCCTTTTTTTTTCCCTCCTTTTTCCCTTTTTTTTCTCTTCTTTTTTTCCCCGTCCAATTTTTTTTTTTTTTTTTTTTCCCTTTTTTTTTTTTCCTTTTTTTTTCCGTTCCCTTTTTTTTCTTTTTTTTCTTCTCTTCTTTTTTCGGTTTTTTTTTCTCTTCTCGTTTTTTTGGGCTTTTTTTTTCCTCTTCCCCCTTTTCCCTTCTTTTTCCCTCGTCGTTTTTTTTTTCCCTTTTCCCTTTTTTTTCCCCTTTCTCTTTTTCTATTTCGTTTTTCCTTTTTTCCTTTTTTTTTTCCCTTTTTCTTTTTCCCCCTTTTCCCTCACTCCCTTTTTCCCGGTTTTATTTTTTTCCTTTTTTTCCCCCCTTTTTTTTTTTCCCTTTTTTTCCCTTTCCCTTTCCTTTTTTTTCGTTTTTTTTTTTTCCGTTTTTTTTTCCCCTTCTTTTTTCCCCCCTTTTTTTTTTCGCTTTTTTTGGGTTTTTTTTTTTTTCCCTTTCTTTTTTCGCCCCCTTTTTCCTTTTTTCTTTTTCCCTTTTTTCTCGACCTTTCTTTTTTTTTTCCCTTTTTTTCTTTTACCCCCCTTTTTTTCTTTTTCTTTCCCCGGATTTTTTCCCTTTTTTTTCCCCTTCTTTCTCAATTTTTCGTTTTTTTTTTTCCCCTTTTTCCCTTCCCTTTTTCTCTTTTTTTCGTTTTTCTTTTTTTCTCTTTTTCCCTTTTTTCCCTTTTCGTCTTTTTTTCCTTTTTCTTTCGTTTTCTTTTTCCTTTTTCTTTTCTCTTTTTTTTCAATTTTTTCTTTTTTTTTTTTCAAATTCGTCCCCCCCTTTCCCTTCCCTTTTTTTTTTTTTCCTTTTTTTTTTTTTCACCCTTTTTTCTTTCCTTTTTTTTTTTTCCCTTTTTTCCCTTTTCTTTTTTTTTTCTTTTTTCCTTTTTCTTTTTTCTTTTTTTTTTTTCTCGTTTTTTTCCTTCTTTTTTTTCGCCCCCCGCTTTTTTCCTCTCCTTTTCCCCTTTTTTTTTTCCCGTTCTTTTCTTTTTTCAAACCCCCCTTTCCTTTTTTTTTTTCTTTTCTTTTTTTTTTTTTCTTCTTTTTTTTTCCCTTCCCCCCTTTTTTTCCTTTTTTTCCTTTCGTTTTTTTTCCCTTTTTTCTTTCTTTTCTCTTCCCCCCTTTTTTTTCCCCCGGGGGTCGTTTTTTTTCCCTTTTCCCTTTTCTTTTTCCCTTTTTTTTCCATTTCGA
>JAIWJD010000211.1:0-16633 GCA_022818045.1 Neotoxoptera formosana | reverse complement strand
AGCCCCCGCCCCCGCCACCGCCGCGCCCCCCCGCCCCCGCGCCCGCCGACGCGCGCCCCAGCCCCCCGCCGCCCCCGCCCGCGCGCCGCCCCGCGCGCCCGCGCCCCCCGCGCCCCCCCCCGCCCGCCCCGCGCGCGCGCGCCGCGCCCCCGGCGCGCCCCCGCGCCGCGCGCCCCGCGGCCCCGGCGCGCGCCCCGCCCCCCCCCCCGCGCCCGCGCGCGCGCCCGCCCGCGCCGCGCCCCGCGCCGCGGCCGCCGGCGCGCGCCGCGCGCGCGGCCGCCGCGCGCGCCCCGCCGCGGCGGCGCCCCGCGCGCCGCGCGCGCGCCCCGGCGCGCCGCCGCCCCCCGCCGCGCGCCCCCGCGCGCCCGCCCGCGCCGCGCGCCCGCCGCCGCGCCGCGCCGCCGCCCCGCCGCCGCGCGCCGCCGCGGCGCCGCCCGCGCCGACCCGCGCCGCCGCCCCGCCCGCGCCGGCCGCGCCCCGGCGCCGCGCCCCGCGCCGCCGCCGCCCCCGCGCCCGCCGCGCGCGCGCGCCGCCGCGCCGCGCGCCCGCGCGCGCCCGCCGCCCGCCCCGCCGCCGCGCCGCGCGCGGGCGCGCGCCGCCCCGGCCCCCCGCGCGCGCCGCGCGCCGCCCGCGCCCGCGCGCCGCCCCGCGCCCGCGGCCGCCGCGCGCCCCCTCGCCGCCGCGCGACCCCGCCGCGCGCGCGCCGCGGCAGCCCCGCCGCGCGGCCGCGCGGCCGCGCGCGCCGCCCGGCGCCCCGCGCCCGCGCGCCGCCCCCCCGGCGCGGCGCCGCGCGCCGCCGCCGCCGCCCCGCGGCCCGCCGCGCCCGGCGCGCCCCGCGCGCGCGCCGCGACCCGCGCCGCCCGCCGCGCGCCGCCGACGCCGCGCCCGCGCGCCGCCCCGCCGCGCCGCGCCGCCGCGCGCCCGCGCCCCCGCGCCGCGCGCCGCCGCGCGCGCGCCGCGCGCGCCCGCCGCGCGCGCGCCCGCGCCGCGACGCGCGCGCGCCGCGCGCCCCGCGCGCGCGCGCCGCGCCGCGCGCGCCCGCCACGCGCCGCGCCCGCCGCCACGCGCGCCGCGCCGCCGCGCCGCCCGCGCGCCGCGCGCGCCGCCCCGCGCGCCGCCCGCGCGCGCCGGCCCGCCCGCGCGCGCGCGCGCCGCGCCGCCCGCGCGCCCCGCGCCGCCCCGCGCCGCGCGCGACCGCGGCCGCGCCGCCGCGCGCCCCGCCCCCGCCGCCGCGCCCCGCCCGCGCGCCGCCGCCCGCCCCCCGCGACGCGCGCCGCCGCCGCGCGCGACGCCCGCCGCCGCGCGCGCCCGCCGCGCCGGCCCCCGCCGCCCGCGCCCCGCGGCCCCGCGCGCCGCGCGCCCGGCCCCGCCCCGCGCGCCGCCGCGCCCGCCGCGGCCCGCCGCCCCGCGCGCCCGCGCCGCCCGCCGCCGCGCCGCGCCGCCGCCGCCCGCGCGACCCGCCCCGCCCGCCCGCGCCGCCGCCGCGGCCGCGCCGCCGCGCCGCCCGCGCTGCCCGCCCCGCGCGCGCGCGCCGCCGCGCGCGCCCCGCGCGCGCGCGCGCCCCCGCCGCCCCCGCCCGGCGCCCGCCCCCGCCGCGCGCGGCGCCGCGCCGCGCGCCGACGCCCGCGCCGCCCCGCGCGCCCCGCCGCGCGCCGCGGCGACCGCGCGCGCCGCGCGCGCCCCGCCCCCCCGGCGCGCGCCGCGCGCGCGCCGCCGCCCCGCCCCGCGCCGCCCCGCGCGCCGCCGACCGGCGCCCCGCGCCCGCCCGCCGCGCGCGCCGCGCCCCGCGCGCCCGCGACCGGCGCCCGCCGCGCCGCCGCGCCCGCCGCCCGCCCCCCGCCCGCGCGGCCGCGCCGCCGCGGCGCCCCGCGCGCGCGCGGCGCGCCCCGCCGCCGCGCGCGCGCGCCCCCGCGCCGCCGCGCGCCGCCCCCGCCGCCGCGCCCGCGCGCGCGCGCGCCCGCCGCGCGCGCCGCCCGCGCCCGCGCGCGCGCCCCGCGCGCCCGCCCCGGCCCCGCGCGCGCCCCGCCGCCGCGCGCGCGCCCCGCGCGACCGACGCCGCCGCGCCCCCCCGCCCCCGCCCCGCGCCGCGCGCGCGCGCCGCGCGCCCCCGACGCCGCGCGCGCGTCCCGCCCCGCCGCCCCGCGCCCGCCCGCGCGCGCGCGCCGCCCCCGCGCGCCGCCGCGCGCGCGCCGCCGCCGCCCCGCCCGACGCCCCCCGCCGCGCGGCGCGCGCGCGCCGCGGCCCGCCGCGCGCCCCGCGCCGCCGCCCGCCGCGCGCCCGCCCCCGCGCCGCGCGCCCCCGCCCGCCCCGCCGCCGCGCGCCGCGCCCGCGCGCCCCCCGCGCGCGCGCGACCCGCCCCCCGCCCGCCGCCCCGCGCCGCGCGCCGCCCCCGCGGCCCGCCGCGCGCGCCCCGCGCGCGCCGCCGCCGCGGCCGACGCGCCGCCGCCGCCGCGCGACGCACCGCCCGCCCCGCGGCGCCGCCGCGCCCCGCGCGCCCCGCGCCCCACCGCCGCCGCGCCGCCGCGCGCCGCGCCGCGCCCGCGACGCGCCCGCGCGCCGCCCCGCGCGCGCCGCCGCCGCGACGCGCGCCGCCGCCGCCCGCGCCGCGCGCCGCGCCGCGCGCGGCGCGCGCCCGCGCGCGCGGGCCCCGCGCGCGCCGCGCACCCGCGCGCCGCCCGCCGCGCCGCGCCGGCCCGCCGCGCGCCGACCCGCCGCGCCGCGCGCGCCGCGACCCCGCGCGCGCGGCCCGCCGCCGCGCGCGCCGCGCCCCGCGCGCGCCCGCCGCCCGCCCCGCGCGCGCCGCCCCGCGCGCCCCCGCCGCCCGCCGCCGACGCGCGCCCGACCGCCCCGCCCGCCGCGACCCCGCCCGCCCCGCGCCCCGGCCCCGCCCCGCGCGCGCGCCGCGCCGCGCGCGACCCCGCCGCCGCGCGCGGCCCCGCCCCGCGCGCCGCCGCCGCGCCGCACGACCGGCGCGCGCGCCGCCGCCCGCGCGCGACGCCGCCCGCGCCGCCGCGCGCGCGCCGCCGCCGCGCGCCCGCCCGCGCCCGCGCCGCCGCGCCGCCGGCGCGCCCGCGCCGCCCGCCCGCGCCCCCCCGCCCCGCCCCGCCCCGCGCCCCGCCGCGCGCCGCGCCCCGCGCCGCGCGCGCCGCTCGCCGCGCGCCCCGGCGCCCCCGCGCGACCGCGCCGCGGCGCCGCGCGCCGCCGCGCGCCCGACCGCGCCGCGGCGCGCCGCCGCCGCGCGCGCCGCGCGACCGCGCGCGCCCGCCGCGCCCGCGCGCGCGCCCGCCGCCACGCCGCCCCCCGCCCGCCGCACGCCGCGGCGCCGGCGCCGGCCCCGCCCCCGCCCACCCCCGTCGCCCGCCCGCGCCGCGCGCGGCCGGCGCGCGCGCCGCCCGCGCCGCACCGGCCGCCGCCGCCGCGCCCCGACGCGCGCCGCCGCCCCGCGCGCGCCGCCCGCGCCGCGCCCGCGGCCGCCGCCCCGCACGCCGCCGCCCGCCGCGCCCGCCGCCGCCGCCGCCCCCGACGCGCCGCGCCGCGCGCGACGCGCGCGCCCGCGCGCGCGCCACCCCCCGCGCCGCGCGCGCCGCGCCGCCCGCGCGCCGCCGCGCCCCCGCGCCGCCGCGCCCCCGCCGCCCGGCCGCCGCGCCGCCGCGCCGCCGCGACCGCCGCGCGGCCCCGCGCGCGCGCCCGGCGCCCGCGGCGCGCCGCCCGCGCCGCGCCGCGCCCGCGCCGCCGCCGCCCGCCGCCCGCCGGCCGACGCCGCGCCGACGCCGCCGCGCCCCCCGCCGCCGCGCGCGCGCCGCCCCGCGCGCCCCGCCGCGCCGCCCCCGCCCCCGCGCCGCGCGGCCCGCCGCGCCCCCGCGCCGCGCGCCGCCGCGCCGCGCCCGCGCCGCCGTCCCCCGCGGCGCCCGCGCGCCCCGCGCCGCCGCGCGCCCGACGGCGCGCCGCGCCCGCGCCGCCCGCGCCGCCGCCGACCGCGCCGCCCGCCCGCCCGCGCGCCCCGCGCCGCGGCCCCGCGCCCACGCGCCGCCGCGGCCCGTCGCCGCCCGCCCCGCGCCGCGCGCCGCGGCCCCGCGACGCGCCCGCCCGCCCCGCGCGCCGCCGCCCCGCCGCGCGCGCGCGGCGCCCGCGCGCCCCGCGCCGCGCGCGCCCCCGCCGCGCCGCCGCCCGCGCCGCGCCCCGCCGCGCGCGGCGCGCCGCCCGCCCGCGCCGCGCGCCGCGCCCGCGCGCGCGCCGCCGCGCCCGCGGCCGCTCCGCGCGCCGCCGCGACCGCGCGCGCGCGCGACCGCGCCCGCACGCGGCGCCGCGGCCCCCTACCGCGCCCGCCGCGCCGCGCGCGCACCGCGCCCCGCGCCCCCGCGCGCGCCGCGCCGCCGCGCGCCCGCGCGCGCCCGCGCGCGCGCGCCGCACGGCGCGCCGCCCGCGCCCGCGCCGCCGCGCCCGCGCGCCGCGCCGCGCCCGCGCCGCGCCGCGCGCGCCGCGCCGCGCCGCGCCGCGCCCCGGCCGCCCCGCGCCGCGACCCCCCGCTCGCGCGCCCCGCGCGCGCGCGCGCGCGCGCGGCGCCGCGCCGCCCCGCGCCTCGGCCGCCGCGCCCCGCCCGCGCGCGCCCGCCCGCCCCGCGCCCGCCGCGGCGCGCGCGCGCGCCGCCGCGCCGCCCCCCCCGCGCCGACGCGCGGCGCCCGCCCGCCGCCGCGGCGCCGACCGCCCGCGCCGCGCCCGCGCGCGCGCCCGCGCCGCCGCCCCCGACGCGCCGCGCCGGCCGCCGCGCCGCCCGCGCGCGCCGCCGCGCCCCGCCGCCGCCCACCGCGCCGCCGGCCGCCCGCGCGCGCCGCCGCGCGCGCGCCCGCCGCGCCCGCGCCCCGCCGCGCGCCGCCGCCGCCCGCCGCCCGCGCGCGCCGCGCCGCCCGCCCGCCGCCGCCGCCCGCCGCGCCGCGGCGCCGCCGACCGGCCCCCCGCGCGCGCCGCGCGCCCACGACGCCCCCGCGCCCGCGCGCCCGCCGACGCCGCCCCCCCGGACCCCCCCCGCCCCGCCGCGCCGCCGCGCGCCCCCCCGCCCCGCGCGCGCGCCGCGCGCCGCGCGCGCGCCGCGCCGCCCGCCCGCGCCGCTCCGCGCCGCGCGCGCGCCCGCCGGACCCCGCCCCCCCCCGCGCGCGCCCGCGCCCCCGCCCGGCCCCCCCGCACGCGCGCCGCGCGCGCGCCGCCGGCCCCGCCCCGGCGCGCCCCGCCGCCCGGCGCCCGCCCGCCCGACCCCGGCGCGCGCCCCGCCGCCGCCCGCGCGCCCGCGCGCGCCGCGCGCGCCGCGGCGCCCCCCCGCGCCGCCGCCCGCGCCCCCGCCCGCCGCGCCCCGCGCCGCGCGCCGCCGCCGCGCCGCCCCCCGCGCCGCCCGCGCGCGCCGCGCCCCCGCGCGCCGCGCGCCGCCCGCGGCCCCCGCGCCCCGCGCGCGCGCGACGCGCCGCGCGCCCCCCGCGACCCGCCGCCGCGCCCGCCGCGCGCCGCGCGCGCCGCCGCCCCGCCGCCCCGCGCGCGCCGCGCGCGCCCGCGGCGCCCGCCCCGCGCGCCCCCGCGCCGCCGCGCCGCCGGCGGCGCGCCGCGCGCGCCGCGCCGCGCGCGCGCGCCCGCGCGCGCGCGCCCCCCCGCGCGCGCCGCGCGCGCGCGACCCGCGCGCGGCCGCGCCCGCCGCGCGCCGACGCGCGCCCGGCCCCGCCCGCCCGCGCCGCGCGCCGCCGCGCCGCGCGCGCGCCCGGCGCCCGACCCCGCCGCCCCCGCGCCGCCGCTCGCGGCCCCCCGCCCCGCGCGCCGCGCGCCGCCGCGCACCCGCGCCGGCGCCCGCGCCCCGGCCACGCCCCCCGCCCGCGCGCCCCCGCCGCGCCCCGCCCGCGCGCCGGCCCCCCCGCGCGACCGCCCCCGGCCCGCGCGCGCCGCGCGCGCGCCGCCGCGCCGGCGCGGCGGCCGCCCGCCCGCCGCGCCACGCGCGCGCCCTCGCCCGCCCGGCCGCGCGCGCCGACCGCGCGCCGCGCCGCGCCCGACCCCGCGCCGCGCCGCCGCGCCCGGCGGCCGCGCCGCCGCCCGCGCGCCCGCGCGCCGCGGCGCCGCGCGCCCGACCCGCCGCGGCCCCGGCGCCGCGCCGCGCCCGCGCGCGCCGCGCGCCGGCCCGCGCCCGCCGCGCCGCGCGCCCGCCGCCCCGCCCGCGCGCCGCGCCCCCGCGCGCGCGCGCCGCGCCGCGCCGCGCGCCGCGCCGCCGCGCGCACGCCCCGCGGCCGCCGCGCCGCCGCGGCCCCCGCGCGCGCCGCGCGCCGCGCCGCGCGCCCCGCCGCGCGCGCGCGCGCCGCGCGACCCCCCCCGCGCGGCCGCCGCCGCCCCCCCCCCCGCGCCGCGCCCGCGCGCGCCGCGCCCCCCGCCGCGCCGCGCGCCGCGCCGCCGCCCGTCCCCGCGCCGCCGCCGCGCCGCCGCGCCCCCCGCGCGCCGCGCCGCGCCCGCCGCGGCCGCGCCCGCGCGCCGCGCGCCCCGCCCGCGCGCCGCGCGCCGCCGCCCCCCGCGCGCCGCGCGCCCGTCGCCGCGCCCGCCGCGCCCCGCGCGCGCCCCACCGCCGGCCGCGCCCGCCCGCCGCGCGCGCGACGCGCGCGCGCCGCGGCCCCCGCGCCCCGCGCGCGCGCCGCGCGCCGCGCGCGCGCCCCCCGCGCCCGCGCCGCCGCCCGCGCGCTCGCCCGCCCCGCCGCGCCGCGCGCCCGCGCCGCGCCGCGCCCCGCGCGCCGCCTCCGCGCGCCGCGCGCGCGACGGCGCCGCGCCCGCCCGCGCCGCGCGCGCCGCGGCCGCGCCGCGCCGCGCCGCGCGCGCCGCCCGCCGCGCGCCCCGCGCCCCGCCGCGCGCGCCCGCGCGCGCGCCGCCGCCGCGACGCGCCGCGCGCGCCGCCGCCGCGCGCGCCGCCGCGGCCCCGCGCCGCCGCGCGCCCCCCGCCGCGCCCGCGGCGCGGCCCGGCGCGCCCGCGCCGCCGCGCGCCGCGCCGCCCCGCGCCCCGCGCGCGCGCGCGCCGCCGCGCCCCCGCGCGCGCGCCGCGACCGCCGCGCCGCGCGCGCGACCGCCGCCCCCGCCGGCGCGCGCGCGCGCGCCGCCCGCGCGCCCGCGCCCCGCCGCCGCCCGCCGGCCGCCCGCCGCGCGCGACCCCGCCGACCGCCGCCGCGCGCCGGCCGCGCCGCCGCGCCGCGCGCCGCGCCCGCCGCGGCGCGCGCCGCGCGCCCGCGCGCCCGACCCGCGCGCGCGCGCGCCGCCCGCCGCGCGCCGCGCCGCGACCGCGCCGCGCCGCCCCGCGGCCCGGCCCGCCGCCCCGCGCCGGCCGCGCCCGCGCCGCGCGCGCCGCCCCCCGCGTCCCCCCGCCGCGCCCGCGCCGGCCGCGCCGCCGCCGCCGCCACCCGCCGCGCGCGCGCCCCCGCCGCGCGCGCCCCGCCCGCGCGCGCGGCCGCGCCGCGCGCGCCCGCGCGCGCGCCCGCCCCCGGCGCGGCGCCCGCCGCGCGCCGCGCGCCGCCGCGCGCGCGCGCGCGCGCGCCTCGGCGCCGCCGACCGCCCGCGCCGCCGCGCGCGCGCCCGCTCGCCGCCGCCGCCGCCCGCCCGCCGCCGCCGCTCCGCCCCGCCCGCGCGCGCGCGCCGCGCGCCCCCGCGCGCCGCGCCGCGCCCGCGCCGCGCGCCCGGCCCGCCCCGCGCCCGCCCGCGCCGCGCGGCCGCGCGCCGCGCGCGCGCCCCGCGCGCCCGCCCCCGCGCGCCGCCCGCGCCGCGCGCCGCCCCCCCGGCGCCCGCGCCGCCGCGCCGCGCGCGCGCGCCGCCCCGCCGACCGCCGCCCGGCGCCCCGCCGCGCGCCCGCCGCGCGCCCGCGCGACCCGCGCGCCCGCGCCGCGGCCGCGCGCGCGCCCCCCCCCGCCCCGCGCGCCGCCGCGGCGCGCCGCCGCGACGCCGCGCGCCGCGCGCGCGCCCGCCCCGCCGCCGCCCGCGCGCCGCGGCGCCTCCGCCCCGCGCCCCCACGCCGGCGCGCCGCGCGCCCCCCGCGCCCCGCCGGCCGGCGCGACCCGCCGCCGCCCCGCCCCCCCCGCGCGCGCGG
Source organism: Neotoxoptera formosana (assembly GCA_022818045.1). NCBI lineage: Eukaryota > Metazoa > Arthropoda > Insecta > Hemiptera > Aphididae > Neotoxoptera > Neotoxoptera formosana. The sequence continues at coordinate 8,547 of JAIWJD010000211.1, read as the reverse complement.
CGGCGCGCCGCGCGCGCCCCGCGCGCCGCGCGCGGCCGCCCCGCGCCGCGCGCCCCGCGCGCGCCCCGCGCCGCCCGCGCGCGCGCGCCGCGCCGACCCCGCGGCCGCGCCGCCCCCGCCGCGCCCGCGCCGCCCGCCGCGCGCCGCCGCCGCGCGCGCCCGCGCCCGACGCCGCCGCGCGCCGCCGCCGCCCGCCCGCGCGCCCCGCCGCCGCCCCCGCGCCGCCGCGCGCGCGCCGCCGCCCGCCGTCCCGCCCGCCCGCCGCGCGCCGCCGCCCGCGCCGCGCGCCCGCGGCGCGCGCACCGCGCGCGCGCGCCGCGCCGCCGCGCGCGCGCCGGCGCGCGCGCGCCCCCGCCGCGCGCGCCGGCGCCGCCCGCCGCGCGCGCCGCCGCGCGCCCCGCGGCGCGCCCGCCGCCCCGCGCGCGCGCGCCCGCCGCCCGCGCGACGCCGCGCGACCGCCGCCGCGCCGGCGCGCCCGCCGCGCGCGACGCGCCCCCGCGCGCGCGGCGCACCCGCGCGCCCGCCGACGCGCGCCGCGCCTCGCGCGCCCGGCGCCGCCCGCCGGCCGCGCCCGCCGCCGCGCCGCGCGCCCCGCGCGCCGCCGCGCGCGCCCCGCCCGCGCCGCCCCGCCCCCGCCCCGACGGCGCGCCGCGCCCCCGCCCCGCCGCGCGCGCCCGCCCCGCGCGCCGCGCGCGCGCGCCGCGCGCGGCGCCGCGCCGCGCCGCGCGCCCGCCGCCGCGCCCCGCGCGCCGCCCGCGCCGGCGCGCGCGCGCCCGCCCCGCGCGCCCCGCGCCGCCGCGCCCGCGCGCGCCGCGCGCCGCGCCGCGCCGCGCGCCCCGCGCGCCGCGCCGCGCGCGCCCGCCGCGCGGCGCGCGCGCCCGCGCGCGCGCGGCGCCGCGCCCCCGCGCCCGCCCGCGCGCGCCGCCGCGCCGCCCGCCGCGCGCGCGACCCGCGCCCGCGCGCCGGCGCCGCGCGCCGCCGCCCGCCCCGACCCGCGCGCCGCGCCGCGCGCCGCCGCGCCGCGCGACCCCCCCGCGCGCGCCGCGCGCGCCCGCCGCCGCGCGCCCCCCCGCGGCGCGCCCCGCGCGCCGCCGCGCGGCCGCCCCGCCCGCGCCGCGCGCGCGCGCGCGCCGCGCGCGCGCGCCCCGCGCCGCGCCCGCGCGCGCGGCGACGCCGCGCGCCCCCGCGCGCCGCGCCCGCGCCCCGCCCGCCCCGCGCCGCCGCGCGCGCCCCGCCCGCGCGCGCGCGCGCCGCCCCGCCCCCGCCCGGCGCGCGCCCGCCGCGCCGCCGCGCGGCGCGCCCCCGCCCCGCGGCGCCCCGCCGCGCGCCTCGCGCGGCGCGCGCGCGCCGGCCGCGCCGGCGCGCCCCGCGCCGCGCGCGCCCGCCGCCGCCGCGCCCCCCCGCGCGCGCGCCCCGCCGCCGCGCGCGCCGCGCGGCGCCCGCCCCCGCCGCGACCCGCCGCCGCCGACGCCCGCCGCCCGCCCGCCGCCCGCGCGCCCGCCCGCGCCGCGCGCTCGCGGCCCGCCGCGGCCCGACCCGCCGCGCGCCGCGCGCGCCGCGCGCCGCGCGCGCCGCGCGCGCGCGCCGCGCGCCGCGCGCCGCGCGCCGCGCCGCGCGCGCGCCCCGCCGCGCGCGCCGCGCGCGCCCGCCGCCCGCCGCCCGCGCCGCCCCGCGGCCGCGCCCGGCGCGCCGCCCCCGCCCCCCCCGCGCCCGCCGCGCGCCGCGCCCGGCACGCGCGCCCGCGCCGCGCGCCCGCCGCGCCCCGCGCCCGCGCGCGCGACGCGCGCGCGCGCCGCGCGCCCCGCGCCCGCCCCGCCGCGCGCGCGCGCGCCGCCGCGTCGCGGCGCGCCCCCCGCGCCGCGCGCGACCCGCCCGCGCGCCGCGCGCCGCCGCGCCCGCCGACGCCCCGCCCCGCGCCGCGCCCGCGCGCCGCGCCGCCCCGGCGCCCGCGCTCCCCGGCGCCGCGCGCGCCGGCGCGCCGCCCCGCCGCGCCCCGCCCGGCGCGCGCCGCGCCCGCGCGCCGCCCCGCCGCCGCGCGCCGCGCGCGCCGCGCCGCCCGCGCGCGCCCGCGCGGCGCGGCGCCGCGCCGCCGCGCCGCGCGCGCCGCGCGCGCCGACCCGCGCGCGCGCGCCGCGACCCCCGCGCCGCGCGCCCCGCCGCCCCCGCGCCGCGCCGCGCGCGCCCCGCGCGCCCGCCGCGCCGCCCGCCCGCCGCGCGCGCGCGCCCCGGCGCGCCGCGCCGCGCCGCCGCCCGCCCGCCGGCCCGCGCCGCGCGCCCCGCCGCGCGCCCGCCCGCGCGCGCCGACCCCCCGCCGCGCGCCGCCCGCGCCCGCGACCCCGCGCCGCGCGCCGCCGCCCCGCCCGCGCCCCGCCGCGCCGCGCGCGCGCCGCCCGCGCGGCGCCGCGCGCCGCCCGCGCGCCCGCCGCCCGACCCGCGCCGCGCGCGCCCGCGCCGCCCGCGCGGCGCGCCCGCCGCGCCCGCGACCCCCGCCCCGCCGACGCGCGCGCCCCGCGCTCGCCCGCCGCCGCACCGCGCCGCCCCGCGCGCCCGCCGCCGCCGCGCCCGCCCCCGCGCGCGCCCGCGCCGCGCGCGACGCGCCGCGCGCGCGCCGCCGCCCCGCGCGCCGCGCGCCCCCGCCGCCGCGCGCCCGCCCCCGCACGCGCCCGCGCCGCCCGGCCGCCGCGCGCGCCCGCGCCGCGCGCGCCGCGCGCGCCCCCCGCGCCGCCGCCGCCGCGCGCCGCCCGCGCGCGCCGCGCCGCCGCGCGCCCCGCGCCGCGCGCCGCCGCCGCGCCGCCCGCCGCGCCGCCGCCGGCGCGCCCCCGACCCGCCGCGCGCGCGCCGCCCCCGCGCCGCGCCCCGCCGCGCGCGCCCCCCGGCCGCCCGCCCGCCCGCGCCGCCGCGCGCCCCGCCCGGACGCCCGCCGCCGCCGCGCGCCCCGCGCCGCCCGCGCACCCGCGGCCGCCGCGCGCGCCGCCCGCGCGCGCGCGCGCCGCCCGCGCCCGCGCGCGCGGCGCGCCCCGCGCGCGCGCGCGCGCCGCGCCCGCCGCGCCCGCGCCGCGCACGCGCGCCGCCGGCGCGCGCCGCCCCCCCGCCGCGCCGTCCGCCCCGCGCGCGCCCCCGCCGACGCCGCCGCGACCCGCCGCCCGCGCCGACGCCCGCGCCGCGTCCCGCGCCCGCGCGACGCCCCGGCGCCGCCGCGACCGCGCGCCGCGCGCGCGCGCGCCCCGCCGCCGCGGCCGCGCCGCGCGCCCCGCGCGCCGCGCCGCCCGCCGCGCCGCGCGCGCGCCCGCCGCGCCCCCGCCCGCGCCGCGCGCGCCGACCGCGCGCCCCGCGCCGCGCGCGCCCGCCCCCGCGCCGCCGCCCGCGCCGCGCGCGCCCCCGCCGCCGCCCCGCCCGCGCGCGCCGCGCGCCCCCGCGCGCGCCCCCCGCCACGCGCGCGCCGCGACCGCCCCCCGCCGCGACGCCGCCCCGCGCGCCCGCGCCGCGCGCCGCGCCCCGGCGCCGCGCCGCGCGCGCCCCGCCGCGCGCGCCGCGCGCGCGCCGCGCGCGCGCCGCGCCCGCCTCGCCGCGCGCCGCGCCGCCCCGCGCGCGCCGCGCGCGCGCGCGGCCGCGCGCCGCCGCGCGCCGCCCCCGACGCGCCGGCGCCCGCCGCGCCGCGCGCGCGCGCCACGCGCCCCGCCCGCGCGCGCCCCGCCCGCGCGCGACCCGCGCCGCGGCGCCCCGCGCGCCCCGCGCGCCCGCGCGCGCGCGCGCCCGCGCGCGCGCCCGCGCCCGCGCCGCGCGCCCGCCCGCCCCGCCGCCGCGCCGCCGCCCCGCGACCGCCGCGCCGCCGCGCGCCGCACGCCCCGCCGCGCCCGCGCCGCGCGCGCGCCCCGCCGCGCCGCCGCGCCGCGCCCGCGCGCCCCGCCCGCGCGCCGCCGCCCGCCGCCCCGCGCGCCCGCCCCGCCCCCGCGCGCCGCCGCGCCCGCGCCCGCCGCGCCGACGCCCGCCGCGCGCCCCGCGTCCCGCGCGCGCGGCGCGCGCGCCGCGGCGACCGCCGACCCGTCCCCGCGCCCCGCCGGCGCCGCCGCCGCCCCCCCGCGCCCCCCGACCCCGCGCGCGCGCCCGCGCCGCGCGGCGCGCGCGCCGCCGCGGCCGCCCGCCCCCCGCGCCCGCCGCGCCCGCCGCCCGCGCCCCGCGCGCGCGCGCGCGCGCCCGCCGCGCGGCGCCGCCGCCCGCCCGCCGCCCGCCGCGCGGCCCGCCCCCGCCGCCCGCGCCCCGCCCCCCGGCGCCGCGCGCCGTCCCCCCGCCGCGCGCCGCCGCGCGGCCGCGCGCGCCGCGCCGCCGCCCCGCCGCGCGCCGCCCGCGCCGCGCCGCGCGCCCCCGCCCGCGCCGCCGCGCCGCCCCGCCCGCCCGGCCGCCCGCGCGCGCCGCGCGCACCGCGCGTCCCGCCGCGCGCGCCGCGACGCCCGCCCGCGCCGCGCCGCGCCGCGCCCGCGACCGCGCCCGCGCCGGCCGGCCCCCCGCGCACGCGCCCGTCCGCGCGCCGCGCCCCCCGCCGCCCGGCGCGCCGCGGCCCCGCCGCGCGCCGCCGGCGCGCCGCGCGCGCGCGCGCCGCCCGACGCCCGCGCGCGCCGCGCCCGCCGCGCGCCGCGCGCCGCCGACCCGCGCGCCCCCCGCGCCGCGCCGCGCCGCCGCCGCGCCGCCCCGCGCCGACCCGCGCCCGCGCGCCCGCGGCGCCGCCGCCGCGCCGCGCGCCCGCCTCCCCCCGCGCCGCGCGCGCCCCGCCGCGCGCCGCCGCGCGCCGCGCGCCGCCCGCCGCGACCGCCCCGCGCGCGCGCCGCGCGCGCGCGCGCGCCGCGCGCCCGCCGGCGACCCCGCCGCCCCCGCCCCGCGCCGCCGCCGCGCGCGCGCCCCGCGCCGCGCCCCGCGCCGCCCCCCGCCCCGCGCGCCCGCGCGCGCCGCGACGCCGCGCCCCCGCCGCCGCGCGCCCGCGCCGACCGCGCCGCGCGCGCCGCGCCCGCCGCCGCGCCCGCGCCGCCCGCGCGCGCGCCCGCGCGCCGCCCGCGCGCGCGCCGCGCGCCGCGCCGCCGCCGCCGCCCGCCGCGCCGCCGCCCGCCCGCCGCGCCCGCGCCGCCGCGCCCGCGCGCGGCGCCCGCCCGCCCGCGCGCGCCGCCCCGCGCCCCCCGCCCGCGCGCGCGCGCCGCGCGCGCCCGCGCGCCCGCCGCCGCGCCGCCCCGCGCCCGCCGCGACCCGCCCCGCCCCCGCCGCCCGCGCCGCGCGCCGCGACGCGCCCGCGCCGCGCCGCCCCGCGCGCGCGCCGCGCGCGCCGCGCGCCGCCCCGCCGCGCCCGCCGCGCGCCCCGACCGCCCGCGCGCGCCGCCGCGCCGCGCCCGGCCGCCGCGCCGCCGCGCCGCCGCGCGCCCGGCCGCGCCGCCGCCGCCCCGCCGCGCCGACGCGCCCGCCCGCCGCGCGCGCCCGCGCCCGGCGCGCGCCGCGCGCCGCCCGCCGCCGCGCGCCGACCGCCGCTCGCGCGCGCGGCGCGCCGCGCCGCCCCGCCCGCGCCCGCGCGCGCGCCGCCCGCGCGCCCCCGCCGTCCGCGCGCCGCCGCCCGCGCCGCCCGCGCGCGCGCGCGCGCGCCGCGCCCCCCGTCCGCGCCGCCGCGCCGACCGCGCGACCCCCGCGGCGCCGCGCCCGCCCGCCGCGCCGGCCGCGCGCGCCGCCGCCGCGCCCCGCGCCGCGCCGCGCGCCGCCGGCGCCCGGCGCGCCGCGCGCCCACGCCCGCACGCGCCGCCGCGCGCCCGCGCGCCGCGCCGCGCCCGCCGCGCGCCGCCCCGCGCGCCGCCGGCCCGCCGCGCCGCGCGCCGCCGCCCGCGCGCCGCCGCCGCCGCGCCCGCCGCGCGCCGCGCGACCGCCACCCGCCCGCGCGCGCGCGCCGCGCCGCCGCCGCGCGCGCCCCGCGCGCCGCGCCGCGCCGCGCCCGCGCCGCGCCGCCCGCGCGCCCGCGACCGCGCGCGCGCCGGCCCGCGCCGCCGCGCGGCGCGCGCGCCCCCCGCCCGCGCCCCCGCCCACCCGCCGCCCCCGCCGCCGCGCCCCCCGCGACCGCGCACGCGCGCGCTCGCCGCGCCGCCCCGCGACGCGCGCCCCCGCGCGTCCCCCCCCCCGACGCGCACCGCGCCCGCCGCCCGCTCGCGGCGCCGCCGCGCGCGCCCGCCGCGCCGCGCGCGCCGCGCGCCCGCCGCGCCGCCCCCGCGCGCCCGCGCCGCCCCCCCGCGACCCGCGCCCGCGCGCCCGCCGCGCGCGCCCCGACGCCCGCGCGGCCCCGCGCCGCGCCGCCGCGCCCGCGCCGCGCCGACCGCGCGCCGCGCGCGCACCGCGCGCGCCCCCTCGGCGCCGCCCCCCGGCCCCCCGCCCCGCGCCCGCGCCGCCGCGGCCGCCGCGCGCGCCCCGCCGCCCGCCGCGCGCGCGCCGCGCCGCCCGCGCCCCGCCGCGCGCGCCGCCCCCGCTCCGCCGCGCGCCGCGCGCCGCGCCCGCCCGCCCGCCGCGCGCGACCGCGCGCGACGCCCCGCCCCCGCGCCCGCGCACCCCCGCCGACGCCGCCCCCCCGCCGCCGCGCGCCGGCGCCGCCGCGCCGCGCGCGCGCCGCGACGGCGCGCCGCGCGCGCCGCCCGCGGCCGCTCCGCCCCGCCGCGCCGCCCGCGCCCCGCGCGCCGCGCGCGCGCGCCGCGCCGCGCTCGCCGCGCACCGCCCGCCCGCGCGCCGCGGCCGCGCCCCGCGCCGCCCCGCCCGCCGCGCCGCGCGCGCCGCGACGCCCCCGCCGCCCCCGCGCCGCGCCGCGCCGCCCGCGCCGCGCCCGCGCGCCCCCGCGCCCGCCGCGCGCGCCGCGCGCCGCCCGCGCCCGCCGACGCCGCGACGCGCCGCGCGCGCCGCCCGCCCCGACCCGCCGCGCGCCGCCCGCGCGCGCCCCCCGCCCCGCCGCCCCCCGCCCCCCGCACGCCGCCGCGCCGCGCCCCGCGCCGCGACGCCGCGCCGCGGCGCACGCCCCGCGCGCGCCCCACGCCGCCCCGCCCCCGCGACGCTCGGCGCGCGCGCCCGCGCGCGCGCGCCCGCGCCACGCGCCCGCGCGCCCGCCGCGCGACCCCCGGCCCGCCCCGCCGCGCGCCCGCCCCCGCGCGCCCGCCCGCCCCGCCGCCCGCCGGCGCCGCGCGACCGCGCCCGCCGACCCGGCCGCCCGCCCGCGCCCGCCCCGCCGCGCGCCCCGCGCGCGCCCCGCCCCGCCGACGCCGCCCCGCCGCGCCCCCGCGACGCGCCGCCCGCGACGGCGCCGCCGCGCCTCGCGCCGACCGCGCGCCGCCCCGCGCGGCGCGCGCCGCCGCGCGCGCGCCGCCCGCCGCGCCGCGCGCCGCGCCGCGCCCGCGCGCGCCGCCCGCCGCGCCGCCGCGCGCCGCGCCCGCGCCCCGCGCGCCGCGCGCCGGCGCCGCGCGCCCCCGCCGCGCCGCGCGGCCGCGCGCCGCCGCGCGCCGCGCGCGCGCCCGCCGCGCCGCCGCCGCCCCCCGCGCGCGCCCCCGCGCGCCGCGCCGACGCGCCGCGCGCCGACCCCGCCCGCGCGCCGCCGCGGCCGCCGCCGCCGCCGCCGCCCGCGACGCCCCGCCGCGCCGCGCGCGCCGCGCGCCCCGCGCCCCGCCGCCCGCGCGCGCCGACGCCGGCCGCCCCGCGCCCGCGCGCGCCGCGCGCCCGCCCCGCGCCGGCGCGACGCGCGCCGCGCGCGCCGCCGCGCGCGCCGCGGCGCGCCCGCCGCCCGCGCCGCCGCGCCCGCCGCGCCGCGCGCCGCGCGCGCGCCCGCCGCGCCGCGCGCCGCCGCGCGCGCGCGCGCGCGCGCCCGCGCCCCGGCGCCGCCGCCCGCCCCGCCCCGCGGCGCGCGCCGCCGACGCCGCGCCCGCGCGCCGCCGCGCCCGCCCCCGCGCCGCGCCCCGCCCGCGGCGCCGCGCGCCGCGACGCCGCCCGCGCGCGCCGCCCCGCGCGCGCCCGCGCCCGCGACGCGCCGCCGCCGCGCGCGCGCCGCCGCGCCCCCGCCGCGCCGCGCGCGCGCGCGCCGCGCGCCGCGCGCGCGCGCGCGCCCCGCCCGCCGCGCGCCGACCGCGCGCGCCGCGCGCCGCGCCGCGCCCGCGACGCGCGCCGACCGCGCGCCCGCCCGCCGCGCGCCCGCCCGCGCCGCGCCCGACGCCCGCGCGACGCGCGCCGCCGCCGCGCGACGCGCCGCCCCGCGCGCACCGCGCCGCGCCCCCGCGCCCCGCCCCGCGCGCGCCGCGCGCGACGCGCCCGCGCCCGCCGCCGCGCGCCCGCGCGCCGACCGCGCCGCCCGCGACCCGCGCCGCCGCGCGCCCGACCGCGCGCGCGCGCCGCGCCGCGCGCCCCCGGCCGCGCGCCCGCCGCGCCGCCCGCGCGCGCGCCGCGCGACGCGCGCCGCGCGCCGCCGCCCCGCGCCCCCCGCCCGCGCGCGCGCGCGCCGCCGCCCCCGCGCCCCCCGCGCGCCCGGGGGCGCCCCCCGGCGGCCCGCCCCCCCCGCCC